>JAQIBA010000021.1:547396-1128209 GCA_028293925.1 Brueelia nebulosa
GCACTCACATACTTTTGTTTAATGGTAACTTTTGAAAGACATTGAGTTGGCGCCAATTTTGATGGTGTTCCGCTTGTTCTGTTTCCGGGTTTTGACAACCTCCCCTCGCCTCCCAGTTTCATCCCCGCCACAAGAAGGCCTCCATCGAGCGCGTCCTTTCCGCTTCTGAACAACAACAAAAGTCCTCCTAACTGTCAGCGCTTATCTCCTCCACAATCTCTCTCTATTCAGTTTTGTCTCCATTATAAATTGGCACAGGTTTGACACTTCCGCGGGTCCCCACGTAATGAACAACGCAGGTTCTGCCGCGTGCACAGGCCATTGAGGCCCCAGGGGCGGACACAGGGGCGCCGCTTTGCTGAACGACCACAATCTGTCCTCATTACGGTCCATTAATGGAGACAGCGGACGAAGGCTCAGAATTCGGTCGCAAAGGAAAGAGGAAGCGAAGGAAAACAGTTGAATTGAGTTTTGGATTCCGGAGTGGAAAGCAATAAATGCTGACGAAGAGGCCTCCAAGTGTCCATCAGCTGCGATATTGCTGAGAAGGTTTTCTCTTGACAAGTTTTTCTTTTATTTCTTTTTATTTCATTTATTTCTTCTTATTCTTAATTCTTTTTTTTCCTCTTTTTTATTTTTTTTATTTCTACTTTTCCCCCTTTTCCCCTTTTTCCCCTTTTCCCCCCTTTCCCCCCTCTTTCTCTATTTCTCTATTTTTATCTTTCAATTTTTCCCTTTTTTATAATTGAACGACTTACACTGCATGCGATCCTTCACCATTTCCTTCTAACCTTCTTCTTTCACCCTCCCCCCACAAAAGGACAGACTCTCCATCACTCTAACAATCCTCCCTGCATCTTCTCTTCTTCTGCTCTTTTTCAACCACCCCTCCGACGACCCTCCAATTATTTCCCCATGACAAACGCCAACAGCAATGGAGGCCAAGGCCGCTCTTTATTTATACCTCTCCCGACAGCAGAAGTGTCTCACCAGATGATTAATTCTGGCCCCAACCCCCCAACCCCCCAACCCCCCTCATTCCAGTCACTTATCCACTCATTAGACTGCTGACCTTCAGCGGTGGCATTAATTGGGGACGGGGGAGACGGCACCGCCCATTGAATGCCCGCGGGAGCCGTGGTCAGCTTACAGGACGGCTGCCACTCCGCGGCTTCTCGGGAGTTCTTTCGGCGTTTGCTGTGGGGGTGAACAACCCTCCCGGAAATCTCCCTCTTTCTCTGAATTTCCGGGGAAATCGTAGCCTGAACGCGTCCCTCGAGTGCACCGGAAGAAGGAGATGGGTTGTTATTGTTTGATTAATGAAAAAAGACAGCGAAGAAGAGTTGTTCTCCGGGAAGTAGTTTCGGGGGAGGATGAAGGGGGTGAGGGGGTGAGGGGGTGAGGGGTTGGAGTTTCAATCTATTTCGAGGAGATGGGAGTGACCGGGGTCGGCTCGAAGTGTGTTTCCCATTTTGAGATTTTTATCGAAAGAAAATAAGTTGTGGAAAGAAAGTTTGTTTGTGGGAAAAGCGGTTTTTTATTGAATAAAAGTCGGGTTAAGTTTTTATTTTCGTCTCTTTGTTTTATTTCATCAGCAAATCAAAGCGGATCTCAGCTAATTTGGCTGTCCTTCCTTTGAGAAGTTTCCACTCACTGTTGGAATATGAATTTCATTTGTTTTCAAAAATCCATAATGCAGTAATCCCGTCAGTTCCTAGAATTCCCTTGCACCTCTCAATCATTGTACAAAGGTATAAATTTATATACTGTATATGACTAGGGGGCTTGGCGGCGTGAGCGGTTCGCCCTCCAACCCCCTCTGGCAGGTCGGGTTTCGCCCTCGCTGGACTTTCCAATTTCAATAATTATCGTATTTTCAAAACAAATCGTATTTTCTGCAACTGAAAACGTTGCTCTTCCTAAATCCACTCTGTAAAAGGAACGTACTGTATGTGAGTATACACAGTATTATACACAAGTTCTGTATAAGAGCAGAAGAGAATATTTTCCAGCGGGCAATGATCCGGTGCTCATCGAAGCGAAGGATCGCAGAGATAAAAGAACAAATGGCGGGGAAAAACAATTTCCCTGTAAAGGGGTGGAACCTCCCCTTCCGTCGGCAGCGGAAGAAAGGCAACAACCCCTCTGCCCCGGCTGCCTTTCTGGACCCCGAGGGGGCCACTCGGGAGGCCGAGGACTTCCGGGGCTGCGGGGGTGAACTTTTACAGCCCAGTTTACGGGCTCTGCAGATGATGGTTGTGCGCGCATTGGGGTGGTTTTATGGGGGTTCGGTCGGGTGGCGATCAGTTTGCAGTTTGTGGTCGGGTGCGCCCTCGCGTGGGGGTGAGTGGGGCGCGAGTGTCTTCGTTGGGGGAGGGAAAGCAGATAAAAATGGAAAGCAGTAGATTTTTATAACAGTTGGTTTTTATTAGGAAAAATTAAGGTCAAAGGTCTTAACTTTTATTAGTTAATTTTACATCGGGTCCCATAAAAAATGACTGCTTCTTTGGATATTTGTTTGCATGTTTTCAGGTCCACTAGGTCATTTTTAAAAGCAAAAAAATGTTAAAAAATATAAAATAAGCCAATTAGTGGGATGAGATATTCGGAAAGGTCAAAGTTTGGCCATTTTAATTAGAGAATTTCACTAATTAATCGGAGGAAGTGATTTTGGTTATAAAAATGGCGCACGAGGGAATTGTTGACATTAATCCGTTATTGCATTGATTATTATTATTTATTACGTATTATTTATTTTATATTTTATTCATATACGTTATTGTTTGTTAATTTATACACTATAGCTTTTTATTTAAAATTTTTCTTTTTTATATTCTTTCTTTTATCTTCTTTTTTCCCCCGAAGCAAACCGAAAAGTGTGTCAGGCTTAAAAAAATTGCAGATATACATTTATATAAACTAGGATATATAACAGATTACGTAAAATGTATAGAATACAGCGCCGAGGTCACTGCGTAGTATGAAAATAATATAAAAGGAATTAAACGGCGAAACTTAACTTTATTTAATTGGAGGATAAGAAAACAAAATGGCCGAAGCAGAAGAAGCGAATCCCTCGAGTATGACATATAATTTGTTATTTGATATAATTACACGTCAGTTTGATTTTTCCTTTGCGTTAATCTTATTTCTTCTGTTTATCTCCGATTATTCTTCAAATAATAGTTCCATTATTAATAAGTATACGAGTAATTAAGTATAATTCTAAAGATAAACTCTTTGTTTCTTCTGTTATTCAATTAATGTATTTATTTCATTTAATGTTGTAAAGCATTGTAATGAAATTTCTCTTTGTAAGTAACTCTTACGGGTGGAAAATGAGAAATTTTCTATTTTCTATTGTCAAAATACTTTTATATTGTATATTTTATAAATGTGTATAACCCCTTAATTTCAGGCACGATCGCGGCAGAATCCACCCCCTGCCGACGCTGAAGCTCCAGCCATGGACGAACAACCCCCCTATAACGCCTCCGCACCCCCCGCCCTCGACTACAACCCCCAGGACCTCCTCTCCATCACCGACCGCTACCCCAAATGGACCACCCTCCCCACCGACGAGTGCGACCGCCTCAAGTCCACCAACACCGCCCTCTGGCTCCTCCTCAACCACCACAGCAACCTCACCACCGGCGCCCCCGTCCGCTGCCTCGACCACGCCCCCCAGCCCCACCTCTCCAGCACCGTCCACGCCGTCGTCCTCACCGTCATGTTCGTCGTCTCCCTCGTGGGCAACGCCATCACCGTCTACAGCCTCGCCCACAGGCACAGGGGCGGCGCCAGGCAGTTCTCCAGCTCGGTCTACAGCCTCATCTTCCACCTGAGCATCGCCGACCTGCTGGTCACGTTCACGTGCCTGCTGGGGGAGGCGGCCTGGAGCTACTCGGTGTCCTGGCAGGCGGACAACTTCACCTGCAAGCTGTTCAAGTTCGCCCAGGTGTTCAGCCTGTACCTGTCCACGTTCGTGCTGGTGCTCATCGGGCTGGACCGCTTCTTGGCGGTCAAGTACCCGATGAAGACGCTCAACACGAAGCGCCGGTGCAACAGGTCGGTCATTTCGGTGTGGATACTGAGTCTGGTTCTCAGCAGTCCGCAGGTGGGTGAAACCTCTTCTGGGGATGAAAGGGAAGACGAAAGCTCCCGCAGTAATTCTCGAATTCTCGACATGCTTTTTACGACAATTTCCCGATTTCATTAGAAGAAAGGGGATGAAAAAATGAACAAATGAAGGGAATCTTTGAATTCCGGGGAAAATTGTCGAGGAAATCAGCTCCTCGCGGCCATAAAGCTCTATTGAGACGAAGAGAAACATGGCGGACGTATGAACGAGGCTGGAAGGGTAGTTTGGCGAGGGGAGACCCAAAATGAAGGGATTAGGATGGCATAATCCGCTGGCGTTGAGGGGAGTCGGGAGGAAAAGCAGTGGTCGGCGAAGCGGAGGAGGAAAGGGAAAGCGGAAAAGCGCCGCCTTTGACGACGGTCTGAAAAGGCGTCTTTCGAATGCGGGACTCGAGTGAAAAGTCAAATTCGAGTTTGATGGCCCATTCGGATGAAAATATTGGGAAATTCACGGCAGCTGACGACGGCTTTTCTCAGCAGTTTTCCCCTTTCGATGGCCCTCACCGAAAATGTTACCGATTGCGGAATTATGAGCAGTGGATGTTTTCCAGGCGGAGAGGGGGGGAAGAAGGAAGGTGAGGAGAAGAGGGAGGGGAAGCAAAAGTGGGGAAGAGAAGACAAGAAAAAAGGCGTTAATCTACTTCGCGGTGTATAAATTAAAAAGAAGTGATATAAAAACAATAGCAGGAGAAAGTAGAACAGAACGGAGAGAGAAAAAGAAATTGCCGAGAAGAATTCCAGTGAGGATTCTGGACTCGAATGAAGAAAAAAAGAAAAACAAAAGGAAGAAAAATTTGAAAAGAAAAAAATTCATTTCACTTTTTTTTCTTTTTTCTTTTCAATAGTTTTCTACTTTTCATTCTTCTCTTCGTTCTTTTATCTTTTTGTTTTCTATTTTTATTTTTGTTCTTTTCTTTTTTTTCAATCTGCTCCAGAATTCTTCTCGGCAATTAATTCGGTCACCAATAAGATTCCCCCTCACCAACCCCTCTTCTTCTCGCTTTCCACCCTCTCCACCCTCTCCTCCCTCTTCTCACCCCCAGGGCCACTCCAACCAGATGAATGAACCAGATGTTCATTTCTTATTTTCATTCGAGCGAATCCGGAAGGGTTATTCGAAGAAGACGAACCCGAGGAGGTGCTGCTGCTGTCGGTTCTGCTGTGGCTGCAGGAAACGGATTTAAATTTCAAATTCCCACCCTCACTTGACTGAGGGCTGAATTCGAAGGGGGGATCAAAAACACACTCCGAAGAAAAGCTTTGGATTTTCTATTTGGGGAACGTGACTGCATTGAAAAATTTCCTCCCCGCGGCGCCCCTCCTCGGGGGTGGAAATCTCTGACGTGGGTTCCCCAACGAGGGTGCACGACAAGATTAGGCAAGTCCGGCTCACGGGATTTGGGGGTTGAATGTCTGTCTCTGCGTCGGACGGGAGATTAGAGTTCGCGGGGGACGAAGGGGTTGCTGGAAGGGAGGGTTTCCATTCCCCCCCCCCCTCCCCCCCCCCCTCACAACGCAAAGAAGGCCGACCAACGTTATCTGCATGGACAGATAAGGCCACAGTTGGGCTGAGGCGGATCCGCACGCGGAGTCAGCAGTGAGCGTTTGTTTCAGTTCCTGATCTTCCGAGTGGGGAAAGGGCCCTTCTACGAAGACTTCTACCAGTGCGTGACGTACGGGTTCTACACGGAGGCGTGGCAGGAGCAGCTGTACACAGTGTCCAGTCTCTTCCTGATGTTCATCCTCCCGTTGGTCATCATTATTTGGTCTTATGTGTCCACGTTCTTCGCTCTCGCTCGTAAGTACGTCTCTCCGGAGATAAACCTTATCTCTGAGGAGATACGAGGAAAAAGGGATTAGGAAAGGGTGGAAAACCAACAGCAAAAGTAAGGGAGATAAAAGAATAAGAAAACTAAAATAAAGAAGAGAGAGATAGAAGAATGAAAAAATTAGAAAAAAATGAGGGAGACAAAAGAATTGAAAATTAAGAGAAAAAAGAACAGAAAACAAAGTGTAGTTTATGCACGAGCGGAAAAAAGAAAAGTCTGCAGAAAGGTTAATATAATTAAGGAACGCTTCCGCTCCCGGTCCTCCGGGAAATAAAAGAATTTTCCGAACTTAAGCGAAAAGCCATGAAGGCGATTATTGTGTTTTGGAGAAGTAAAAGATTTTGCAAAGTTTTTTACGAGTCAACAAATCATTGCGAGTTGGCGACTGTCAAAGGAAAAGTGAGAATTGCCGAGAAAAAACTTTGGATTTTATCTCCCTTATTAAATAATGAAACATAAAATTTATTAATATTTCCATTCGCAGAATGGCGGAGTTTATCCGATTCCCAGACCGCCCTGTTTTTTATCTCCACTTCTGGTGAATCCAAAGTCAATTTTCTTTTTAACCGTTGCCTTCACTACACAATACAAAATCGTACGCGCGCTTGAGGAATATCCCTTTATCTCCTTATTAAATACACTATCTTCTATCTTCATATATATATGATTTGCATTCGATGCCCGCAGTCCCCAAATGGCACTTTTGACTAATTCAAAGATAATGAAAAAGACATGCACAGTAGTGTTAGTGTTAGTGTTAGTGTTCGGTGTTGGAGGAAGAGCTCACGATCGATCCTGAGATGTTGGCTTTTTTATTAAAAATTCCTTCCTTGTAATTCTCCTCCCGACTTTATCTTTCCTCCCCTCCACCCAAAACTTAGGCTTTTTTCTTTTTCATTTAACTCCAAATCCTCAAATGGTGGAGATAACGCCGCTCACTTCTCGAAAAAATGCAAAAGCAAAGACGCACATTAAAGGGATCGGAAATTGTCTTCTTTTCCCGTATTTACTCCTTCTTCCGACTCATTTCCTCTTTTGCTTTATTAGCCCCCTCCGCCCCCCACTCACCCCCCACTCACCCCCTGAATCCCTTCCAGAGAGCGAGAACGTCTTCCGGGCCGAGATGCAGTCGGGAAGGCTCTTCCCCCCCGACCTCAACAGGCGGAGGCTCATGAACAAGGCCAAGATCAAGTCCATGCGCATCTCGGTGGTGATCGTGGTCGCGTTCATCATCTGCTGGACGCCGTACTACTTCATGATGATAGTGTTCATGTTCCACGAGCCGGACGAGCAGGTGGGCAAGGGTGGAGGGGGAGGGTGGCTGCTTGCTGACGGTGCGGTGGGTTTCAGCTGGCGAACGACCTGAGGAACGGGATCTTCTGCTTCGGGATGTCCAACAGCCTGATCAACCCCATAATCTACGGGGCGTTCCACCTGTGGAGACCCAAACATGGGAAACTCAACTACTCCTCAAAGTAAGGGCGCCCAGTTCAACTAGTTTAGTGAAGACTCCCAAAAGGAGAAGAAGAAGAAGAAGAAGAAGAAGAAAAAAAGGAGAAATGTTTTCTGTTGCAGAGAGTTTTACCTGAGCGGGAAGAGCGCCTCCCTGAGGCAGAAGGAGATGTCGGGGCGGAACGGGGTGCGTTGCGAGTCGCCGCGGGCGGAGGGGGTGGAGGGGCTGAGGGGGGAGGAGTCGTCCCTGATCTCGGTGGGGCGGCCCAAGGGGGCGGAGCAGGGGGGGCACGGCGTGCGGGGGCTGATCTTCGGGGCGGGGGCGGGGGTGGTGAGCCCCTGGGTGTTGACGACGCACATCTGCCGGTAGAGCCCTCCCCGCAGCGGCAGTTCCACCCCCGAAGGACTTTCTGCGCGGGATGACGAATTGTTTTTTCTTTAAATTATTCAAATGTTATTTTTGTATGTATTTTATAAATAAAGCAAACTTTATGACTATTTATTTGAGGCGGTTAATTCGGACAAAAAAGAATCAGGTATGTATGTATGTATGTATGTATGTATGTATGTATGTAAGATATTTTCTTTGCATGCAATATCCCAATGAGACCTCTCCCTTAAATCAAATAATAATGTAAAATCTAAAGATAGATTTTGCAGTTAAACCCCCGTTATCTTCGACCAAAGGGAGTTTTATCTCCTTCCCCGTTTCCAACAGAAATGAAACCACCTTGCGAACGCTGCAGGAAACGGAAAGATTTTAATTTGTTCCTCACGAGGCGGACGAAGGCCAATGAATATTTGAGCGCGTGACTTTCTCTTTTTTATGCGGAGATATAAATTTAAATTTAATTTGGGCTCTGTTTCCCTTTCTGGCCATTACAACCTTTTCTAATGGCGACGCCAATTTGAATTTGTCCTTCGCACTCTTCGATCTCTCGCACCGAGAGAAACATTCGAACGTTAACATTTCCTCCTCTCTCTCTCTCTCTCTCTCTCTCTTTATCTATCTCTGTTTCAGCACCTCTGCATCTTCTTATCTAAACTTTGCATCTATAAAGCATTGTCTCTCCGTCTCCTTCTCCCTAACTCCTTATATCCTTATTATAATACGCATATTTCCATATTTCAATCTCCCAATATCTCCTTATCTTTTTATCTCCACATCCCAATATTTTTTCATATTTTTATCTACATATCCCCATAGTCTCTATTTTACTGTATCTCTGTTTCTTATCCTCAATTTCAATTGACAATTTGGAAACTGTTTGTCCTCCGAAGCGGAAATGAAAAAGGAATAAAAAAATTGTAAATGGAAAGGGTTATTTAAAAGCATATACTTAACGTAAATTGGATTTATCTTAAGAGATGAGCAGTGGTTCTAGGGTAGCGGCAATGCCAGCTCTCTTTATCTCCTCTTCGGGCGGGAAACCAACCCACTGACTTCCTGCGAAATAAAGGCCAAACGGGAGGACTTCTCAGGGCGGAGGAAGGTTCGTGTGGGTGGCAGCCGTGGAAAGGGTGAAAGGCGGGCGAGGTTCAAAGGGGAAACTCCGCACGAAAGTCACTGAAGGTTTCCCTGAAACTAAACCAGAAACTGCATTATCTATTAACATAAGTATAATAAAAGTGTTTGAAAATAGTCTGAAGCGCGAAATTTCAAAATGGTGTTCGAGATAAGATAAACTCATCTCCTTTGCGAGAACAAACTCTTGCGAATAAAAGGGGAGAAGAAGTTTCCACCTCAATCGGGCGACCCCATAAAGAAACGCTTACCAGGGGGATGAATTCGCCCCCAAAGAGGGGATGGAAAGAAGAGGAGTTTCTGGACCGACGCCAAAAAATTATTTCATTAATCTTCGGCTGTAAAACTCGATCTCGCTAAATCTCCGCATTTCTTATTCATCCTAATCATTCTCATCGACCGACATCCACCCCCATAAAACCCACCCCCGACATTTTATCTCGATTGGTTCGTTTCTGTGCCGAATCGCGGATCCCCCGACATCGGCCTTGGACTGCGTTCCAGAGGCGGAGTGGGAGGAAGAAGGGCGGGAGGGGAGGTGACAAAGAGGAGGGATGGGGGATGAAGAGACGAAAGGCGTCAAAATAAGGAGAAACTCCCGAATGAGCCTTTGCACGCCAATCAAAGGCCCCATTTCATATTTTAATAATTTATAGATTATCGATAAAATTTTATCGCTCAAACGAAATTAATGACTTTACTTTCTCAAAATTTTATACAAAAATCACTCAAATTTCACTCATTAATTACAATAATTAAATAATATAAACACGGAATGAGTTTTAAATTAAAATTTCGTTACTGTTTATTTTTTAAGGTTTTTACACTTCAGTCACAATCCTGAAAATTGGTGAAATTGTTAAAGTATAATTATAAAAGTATAACATCGATCCGTTGCTTCGAAGGGAATTGGCGCCAGTTCAAAGGTCAAATAAATTAGTTTTTAAAAAAGTGAAAGAGTTTGCAATTTTGTTTTCGTTCAGAAAGCTCTTTGTTCTTTTCCATCTGAATCGGAATCTCTTCGGACACTCAAAGGAAAGTGGGCGAAAGGAAGCGATCACAGGCAAATCCATAACAAAGCTCATAAAGTGCGGTTATAAAAATAAAAAAAATATATTCGTACAGAGACCGGAGATAAAGAAAATTTGTGGGGAATATCTCGGACAAAGGGTACACCAACACCTCCCCGTTGCGTCGCGCTGTTTGTTCAGCCCTTCTCCCACTTCTGAACAGGGGCAAAGGCACGAACCCCTCCCACAGGTACGAACCACCTCGAGCGCTGTTCAACCCTTAAGTCTAAATATTTACTCGTCGACGGCGATCTGCCTCATCGGCTGCAGACTGTCGGCCACAGTGAATTCGCATCCGGTGGCCGACACTATTTCGGCCACTTCGACCCCTTCCGCGATTTCCGTCAATTTCAGCCCGTTTTCTTTGTCGACCTCGAACACGCACTGAAAAAAACGAAAACTTGTCAAATTTAGTGTTATAAAATAAAAATTTATGGTTGGGAGCCCGCGAGAATAAAATAAGTATTCAAATTCATTTAAATTTATTTTCGGGAAGCGCTTTCCGGAATTAAATTCCCCGACGAAAGAAAACAAAACAAATTTGTTTTTTATTTGCGGATTTTAAGGTTTAAATTCGGCCAAATTGGCCCATCTCAGATAAGTGATGCGAGAATTCTTTCCTTCGATCGATGCAAAATGGCGTCTCTTCGCTTCCGGCTCACCTTGTCCGTGATTATCATGTCGACGCAGTGCTTCCCCGTGAGGGGGAGCTCGCACTTGGGGAGGATCTTGTGACTGCCGTCCTTGGCGGTGTGCTCCATCGTCACGATGACCTTGGTCCCGGGGGCGGCCACGAGGTCCATGGCCCCGCCCATCCCCTTCACCATCTTCCCCTGTCGAGAGCGGCTTTCGTTAGCCCTGGGAGGTGAACTCCCCTTGGTTTGTTCATGTTAATATAATTCTCAGGGAAAGATGAGATGAGGGAAAACCAAACTGGAAAATGCACTCACGGGAATCATCCAATTGGCAATGTCGCCGTACTGCGAGACTTGCATGGCACCCAGAATGGTAACATCGATGTGACCTCTGGAAAAGACAGAGAAGAACACACATGAGGAAAGAGAATGGATCGAGAGGCCAACAGTCAAACTCACCCCCTGATCATGGCGAAGCTGTCGTGGGAGCTGAAGAAGGAGCCCCCGGGCAGGATGGTGACGGTTTCCTTGCCGGCGTTGATGAGATCGGGGTCGACGTTCTGCTCCGTGGGGAAGGGGCCGAGCCCCAAAATCCCGTTTTCGCTCTGGAGGTAAACGGTTATGTTCTTGGGAATGTAGTTGCTCGCGAGGACGGGAATCCCTATTCCCAGATTGACTGGACGTTGTGTTAAGGACAAATAATCAAAAGACAACTGGAAAATACACTAAACGAGCCGTTCTTTGAGGAATTCAATTATTGCCTCTATATAAATATAAATTTAAATATAATTCCCTGAAGTCTGTTAATACACATATATATATTAATAATATAAACAAATATAAATGTAATTAAATATAAATAAATTCCCTAATGTCTGTTCCGAATTGCATTGCTCAGCAGAATAACTCCGCCCGCCAAAAATTTTCCAAATTTGGTATTGAATGAAAAGCAGAACAGAACACAAAAACGGCCAATAAGAGAAATAAAACATGCCCTCCCGAATAACCACAATTTGGAGAAACAGAAATAAAAAAAAAACAAATAATTATTAAACCAATATAAATTCAAATGAGGAAATCGCATCGCATTTATTTTTAGTGTTGTAGATTTTTTCATTTGGACGAACATAAGCTAAGCATAAGCGCTCCACTTGACTGCACTCCTGCGAAGTAACACAACTGACAAACAGAAATTAACAGAACGATACGAAAAAAATTTTTTGAGAAAATTTTGTTGAGATTTAAAATGGTGTCCAAAGAGTAGGGTATAAATGGGGGGCCAATATAAATAAATAAATAAATTAATTAATTAAAAAGCGAAAGTTATTTATGATGTCTCGGTCTAATAAATATAATAAAATAGTTCACCCTTATTTCGGCCGAGGGCATTAAGGGAAACAACAATACATTTTTTTATAAACAACTATTGAAACAAAATTGTAAATTAAGTAAAAAAATACAAAAATATAAACAGGCACCAAATCAGTTATAAAATTGAAAATTAAGTAAAATATATAAAATTGTAAGTTAAACATATAAGCAGACATTAAATTAATTTTAAAATGTTAAATTATATAAAAATATAGGCAATAAATTAAATCTAAATTTGTAAGTTGAATAAAAATAATATTAAATAAAGGTCCAATAAATATTATTCATCTCTGCTGATAAAAACAGGCAAAAACAACAATTCTTATCATTTAATGGGCACAAAACTCAATTATAAAATTAGTGAAAACTCAAACTCAAAATGAAAACTAATGAATATAAAAGGAGGAACATCTCTTCTTCAAGGAGAATCAGGTAATAAAATGCATGAATAACAAATCTGACAAAAATGAAACAAATATCAGTTGCATAATCTGCCATTCCTTGAGAACCTGTTTTGTTCTGAAGTAAAGCTTTTTAAAGGATACCATACATTCCATCCTTAAATTCCAAAGCTGCTCTTCTAACAATTCTTTCTCTCAGTGCTTGAGCTGGGCTCACTTTGCCCTTGCTTGAAGGTTGCTTTAGCACAGTTCTTTTCTGTGGGACAAGGAAAACAAATCAGGCACAGCATTGGGTGCATTCAACACTGGTCTGCCACTGCTGTCATACCTCAATCCTCTTCTCATAGTTTTTCCCTAATAGTATCCTGTCCACAAAAATCCCTGGCAAATGCACCTCATCAGGAGGAATGTCTCCTAAATTGACTATTTCTTCAACCTCTGCTACACCAATTTTGGCAGCAGTCAGCATGGTTGGATTGAAATTTCTTGCTGATTTCCTGTGAATGAAAGCTGACAAGTGAGTGCCTCCACCTTCAGCCTTGGAATGAGAATGTCCATACCTGAACAGCAAATTCCCAGCAGGATCTGCTTTCCATGCTTTGACCAAGGCAAAATCTCCAGTTATTGCTTCTTCTAGTATGTAGCTGTGGCCATTGAAAATTTGTTCTGGTCTTCCGCTGCTTGCCACCTCAATATTTTTGTTGGAATCATATTTGACAGGGGAGCCTCCTTCATGAACAAGAGTGCCATATGCAGTGGGGGTGAAAAAGGCAGGGATGCCAGCTCCCCCTGCTCTGATTCGCTCTGCCAAGGTCCCTTGGGGTGTCAATTCAAGTTCTATCTCCCCATGAAGGAACTGACGTTCAAACTCGGCATTTTCTCCTATGTAAGATGCTATCATCCGCTTTATTCTTCTCTCTTTGAGTAGTAATCCCAAGCCAAAATCATCAACCCCAGCATTGTTTGAAACTACAGTTAAATCCTTCACTGGAGTTTGGAGCACTCCAGCAATGAGATTTTCAGGTATTCCACAAAGTCCAAAACCTATTAAATTAAAATTACACTGACCAACTGTTTGAAACAATTATCAAGTCAAAATCATTAGAAATTCACTTCAAACAAAGCCCAAGGTTACTGAACAGATAAGAAACTAAACTTTTTAAGTTTATTTTTTTCATATTAGTTAGAACTTCAACAAGAATTCTTACCACCAACCAAGAGTTTATCTCCATCCTTTAAACCACTTAATGCTTCCTCAACTGAATTCACTATTTTTTGGGAAGTTCTTTCTTTTCTCAAGGAATAACCGACGGCAAAAGTGCGAGTCAATACCTAAATCAGACAATAAAGGTGCCATTGGGCAGTTACAGAGTTTCAAGTTAGGTTTAACTTATCTATACTATTGCCTTCAAAACTTTCAAACAAAGAATTATTTAATTAAAATGTATTTATTGAGAAATTATTTAATCACGAGTGCAAAGCGTTTTGAAATGTATAATTTACCTTGTCACTTTCGAAAACACTTGATTTTTGGTTAAAAAGCCAGTACGAATTTAAAATTCGACGGGTAATAATCTTCTGCATAGACGCCATTTTGTAAAAGAAGCTCCTGACACGTCGGATTTCTTTTGCCACTAATGTTGCTTAGCAATTGCGGGTTCGTAAATTCCTCTCGTCACTCATTGCTTGTTTTTGTTATGTGTTGACTTTAAGTCGGTGCATTTGAGAGTGGGAAAGTGATTCAGATAAACGAAGTATTAAAAAAAGTATTGAGTTCCATATTATTTAAAATAAAGACAAAATGAAAATAGAAGAGGTGAAAAGCACCGTTAAAACTCAACGGATATCGGCGCATACTCACATAAAAGGTTTGGGCTTAGATGATACGGGAACGCCTTTACAAGTGGCTGCCGGCTTGGTCGGCCAAGAAGCCGCAAGAGAGGTAAGTGTGGATGCTGAATTACCTTCTCTCAGGATGGCAGCCTTTTCATAACCTCAATCTTTGAACCACTCAGGCCGCCGGCATTGTGGTGGATATGATAAGGGCGAAGAAGATGTCGGGCAGAGCCGTTCTTCTGGCGGGGCCTCCAGGCACTGGAAAGACCGCAATTGCTCTGGCCATAGCCCAGGAACTGGGAAGCAAAGTTCCCTTTTGCCCCATGGTGGGCTCAGAGGTATACAGTTCAGAGATTAAGAAGACAGAAGTACTCATGGAAAACTTCAGAAGAGCTATTGGATTGAGGATTAAAGAAACAAAAGAAGTGTATGAAGGAGAAGTGACTGAGTTGACACCAGTTGAAACTGAAAACCCACTTGGAGGTATGCATGTTGCATCACATTACTTGCCATGCACAGGAAAAAATTAATGTTTTTGTTCTCTCTTTTGGCCAGGTTATGGCAAAACTGTATCCCAAGTGATAATTGGACTGAAGACTGCAAAAGGGACAAAACAACTGAAACTGGATCCAAGCATATATGAATCTCTTCAGAAGGAGAAGGTGGAGACAGGGGATGTGATTTACATAGAGGCCAATTCAGGGGCTGTTAAGAGGCAGGGAAGGTCTGACACCTTTGCAACTGAATTTGATTTGGAGGTAAATACATGTTTTTCCATTTAGCAAAGATACAATATTTTTGAACAAAATTACTGTCTGGAAGGACAGAAAGTGCTGATTTTGTTTTTTTATTATTTATATGTTAATTTAGTCAGCCATTTATTTATGTATCAGCTCTATGTGTAGTCTATGATTTTATATGTATTAGAAGATTATTATTGAAAAATTAAAATAACTTAGTATTTAAGGTTTTTTATAACTCTCACATAAGAAATTTTATACAGATTTGAGAAAGTTCATTAAAGACATTGGTGTCTCCCACTTCTAACAAATTAATTATAGATTCACTTGTTAATTAATACTTTTTATATTTTGGTTTTGGTGTATAAGTCTGAAAGTTATACTGCTTAAATAAATATTAACACTGCTAATAATAAATTTATAATAGAATCTGTACAAAAATGTTGTGTTAATAAAGTTATTTGTGTCTCCACAAGGCAGAGGAATATGTACCACTCCCCAAAGGAGATGTCCACAAGAAGAAGGAAGTCATACAAGACGTCACCCTCCACGACCTGGACGTCGCCAATGCGAGACCCCAGGGCGGCCAAGACATCCTCTCCATGATGGGACAGCTCATGAAGCCGAGGAAGACAGAAATATCAGGTGAGCGCTGCCGTGAGCACATCCCACGCGACATGGAAACCAGGAAAAAACCAGGAAGCCCTCTCTCCCGCAGATAAGCTGAGGAAGGAGGTGAACAAGGTGGTGAACAAGTACATCGACCAGGGGATTGCCGAGCTGGTGCCGGGGGTGCTGTTCATCGACGAGGTCCACATGCTGGACATCGAGTGCTTCACGTACCTGCACAGGGCGTTGGAGAGCGCGATCGCTCCCATCGTGATATTCGCGACGAACAGGGGGACGTGCGAGGTGAGGGGGACGGAGGACGTGAAGGCGCCCCACGGGATCCCCCTGGACCTGCTGGACAGGCTGCTCATCATCAGGACGATGCCGTACTCGAGGGTGGAGATGGAGCAGATTTTGAATTTGAGGGCGGCCACGGAAGGGCTCCAGATTTCTCCGGAGGCCCTTTCGACCCTCAGCGAAATCGGGACGAAAACGACTTTGAGGTGACGCCCACGCCGTCGGGAGCTGCCATTGTCATTCGAGGAAAGGTTCAATTAGAATTTTTTTTATTTCAGGTACGCAGTTCAGCTGATGACTCCGGCCTTTTTGACGGCGAGAATCAACGGGAGGAGCACTATTTCGCAAGAAGATGTCAACGAAATAAACGGTCTTTTCCTGGACGCGAAGTCTTCTGCTAAAATATTGTCCCAACAAAAAGATAAATTCATGAAGTAATTTGGTTTTATTGTTATCTGGGCATTGGTCCAGTGTTGAAGCGCCGCTAGAGTTCAGTCCCACTTCTCATTTCTTTCTTTAAGTGATTGATTGTAATTTGAGAACACCTCAGAGAGGAAAGTCTCATAAATAAATGTTTTCAGACACAAATTTGGAATTTTTTTCTCGAAAATCGAGTCATCGCAATTATAAATCTTAAAACTTAGGGATTATTCAGCGACTGATGAAATTTGAAAACGGTTTTCAACTGCTGTTTTTGTTCAGAAACTGCATTAATGTTAATTCATACTTGAAAAGGTTTATTCGGAAAATGGATATTCAAAAATAATTTTTTCATAACTATTTTAATGCCGAATGTTTTCCATTTGTCACCTCTCAACTGTCCTCGTTTAACGCGTTATTATTTGATCTGTTACACAAAACACCCATCCAAAACGTTCAACTAACTGAAGTACAACCTTAAGAAGAACGAGAGATAAACGAGAGATATAGTAGGTGCACCAACATCAACAGTTTCTGGTATTTTCGAAATTTGGTGAGCCAAAAAGGGATTGAAAAATCGCAGAAATAATTTTCAAGCAGTATTATTTCGCAGTTAAATTCTGATTTAAATTTTGAGATAATTAAGTAATCATTTACAGTTTGGTGTCGGCATTAGTGTCAAACGTGAAATCTGCGTAGCATTTGTCTCTGAAGTAATTGTAAACGTTCATCGGCAGTATTCTGAAAGGAAATAAACGGTTCGCTGAGGCAGTTCTTCTGTATCATTGGCCGAAGAGAGTATTTTTACCTTAAACTGGATGAAATATTGTATCCGAAAGTGATCCAGGGAACAGTGTACAACTTGAACTCTCTTCTGAAGCCTTCGATCACGAGAGAAGCGGCTTTTTCTTTGGACAGAGGCGGAAGTCTCAAGCTCCAGTGCTCGCTGTATAATTTGTTGGTGTCGATGAAATAGGGCAAAGCGCAGCTGAGTTTTATGTTAGTGAATTTGTCGTTGTTTCGAAACTCTTCCAACATGGAGTAAACTAAACCTGAAGTGGTGAGGGAATCAGGGAAATGATCGTTAATCAAATTAAAAGCGTTAATGGCTTTCTTTTTAGCCGTAAAAAAGCTTTACGTTCTCTTTTCGATTACAGAACGTATTTTCAGTTATAAAAATTAGGAATTTTGGTGATTTTCGCATTTGAGAATCGTCACATTATTATTTGTTTGAATTCAACCGATTCATTCGGCCGTAGAGTTTAAATCGCAAAATGGACTCAGTTACACTTTTTTATTTTTAAATGTCACTAAATTACTTTATCGAATAAAGTGTGACTTGATTTTATTTTTACTTAACTTATGTATAAGCGTTTGCAGGATTTGAATCTCAAAATTAAATTATTAATTTTAATATTCTATTTTATTTCAATTTGGATTATAACTTACTACTTTACTTTTCTTTAACCCGCTTTTCCGTTAGGGTCGCGGGGTTTTTTGCGAAACATTTTGTTCGCTTGCATAGCGCCTGATTGAACATGTCAGGTACTGTAGCGGGTGGCGAGTCCACTGACAGTACTTCACCCAGGTTTTCGCAGGTGAATGCAGGTGAAGGAGGCGGAATTTCGTAGTGTTTTGCCAGACTTTCCAGGCGCAACACTACGCCATTCCGTCCTCCCAGCAGTGGTCTAGGTACCTCGCAGTGCTGACCAATCATCTGCGAGGGAGAACGGCCTTAGAAAAATACCCAACACCGCTGGGATTCGAACTCCGTCCGACGTCCCAGCGAGCAGGCGTTTAACACACTGAGCTAAGGCCGTGCTCATTTGGATTATAAATAGCGTTAATTTTCTTCAGTGCTTTTTGTCAATGGAGTTCAATAGTTTATTGCAGAGTGTATTTTTATATTCTAATTATTTGATTTAATGTTCACAAAGACATACATGAAAAAATATAGCTTTCAAGTGTAATTATAATTTCAAGTGTAACCGCCATTTAATAGTTTTTGCATTATTTTAAGACTAAACAATAACGTCCGTTTTATAAGTTAAACTTGTTCTCGTTCAAAAAACAATTCAAGAAAAACCGTGAAATCGTTTTCAAAATAAATCACTACACCCACCTAAGAGTGCAAATTTCGTTGAGGAATAAATGCACCCCAAAGCCAAAGAATGAATCCCCGAAGCAGAACCAATGATGACAATATGTCCTCCTTTGTTTGCCACCATACTCGGGAGAAACGCCCTGACCATCTGAAAGCGCAATCGCACATGGAACGACGGCCCTTTCCCTCCCTGTCCCTCTTCCCTTACCCACAAACTGGACAGGAAGTTCACGCTGAGCACCCTCGAGATGTCCTCGTCGGTGCCCGTCAGGATTCCGTTTCCGTAGATGAGTCCGGCGTTGCTGACGAGGACGTCGACCCGTCCGAATTCGTCCAAAATGAGTTCCGAAAGGGCCGCAACCTGCGAGGGGTCGGACACGTCACAGGTGTAGGCCCTTCCCGTGCCGTTGTCCTGAAGGATCGCCTTCAGCGTTCGTCTGTTGTCCTCCTCCTTTATGTCGACGCAGAGGAGGGTGCATCCGAGTTTGCTTAATTGGAGGGCCATTTCCTTGCCCAAACCGCTGGCGGAGCCTGTGACCTGTAAAAGGACTCACTGTGGTGGGGTTCCGCGAATGAACTCCCGAATCGGGACTCATTCTCAAAAATAATTAACCAATTCATTAATTTAGCTCAGAAAGAAAAATGGCGACCGTTAAAACGTTGGATGACGTCACCGATTCCCGGAACCAATTAAATGATTTAAATGTAATATAATATATGATAATATAATCTACCCTTATTTCGGCCGAGGGCATTAAGGGAAACAACAATACATTTTTTATGAACAACAATTAAAGAAAAATGATAAATTAAGCAAAAATACAAAAATATAAACCAAATAATTATAAAATAGTAAAATAAAATGGCCAATAGTTCACAATAAAGCTTCTGATTTTGAGTGCTTTCATTTATAATTAAAATAAAAGTGATTTCTTACCAAAACAATTTTTCCTCTCAAGTCTTTCTTGGGTTTGAGGAGGGAATTATTTATTATGGCGACAAGCACACTGGGAATGATGAGCAGAAGAAACCAGAGAGTTTCAAAGAAAAATATTAGGGCCGTTTTAAAAGTGATCGGTGCCAAAGGAGGCGATCTGCTTTTTGCCATTTTTACCTGAAAACGAGAAAGACAAGAGTTAAATTTTTCCGTTAAATGTTGAGATGAAAAACAAATTATTCAGAGTATCTCAATTATAAGAGAGTACAAAAAGAAAGAAAATTATAATTTTTATTGGTACATTGAAAACTCGAGAATTCTTTAAAAAGAAATTATTATTTTTAAAGCACTCATTTGATTCTTTTAAACTTTACATTCCAACGCACCGATTTAACTCGAAAATTCTTAAATATTATTATTTTTCTAGAATTTACTTTCAGTTTTCATTCGGATCCCGAATTTGACTGAGAATCTGAGCGACGGTTACGGAATTTCAACTTACGTTTCACATAATAATGAGAAAAAAATCATTTACTAATTGGAAAAGGTAATTCATTTCGAATTCGAATTCAAACGTTGACAACACTTTTGTCCGTTAGCCAATGGGAACGCTCCGTTTAGTTTGACGTAAGTTTTCCTTTTAATTCCGATTTAATTGCACAAATTGTTTGAGGTTTTGCTTTTAAGATCTTCGCAACCGATTTCCGAACAATCGGAGTTCTTACTGACAAACCGGACGGAATTCCATTGTTGCCCACATTTTTGCCATGTACATCAGAAATTTTGGTGAGAAAATTACCCTAGACGAAAACTGCTTAAATGCAAACAATAATTTCATTCTGTTTCCCACAGGTCGCAGCATAAATGTGCACATAAAATACGCCGGACTGAGGGTGGAAAGAAAATATTTGTGTCCCTACATCGCGAGATATGTCGCCTGGTAACGATTTCGCTGAGCAGCGTTCATCGTTCGGTTCTCTCGTTCAGTCCCAATTATCCCTCTTTCAGGTTTATCATAGTCGCAATCACATGCCTGTCATGCCTGCTTTTGGTGATCTACGGCTCGTACTTTGGAATGAAGAAGATTTCATTCCTGTTTGTGATTTTTACTTTTTCGCTCTGCTTCACTCTCCTCGTCGCCTCCCCTCTCAAGATTCTCTTCTTCGGCCTGGTGAACACCTTTTGCCTCAGGGTAATTCATTTTTGGACTTTGTTTGAGGGAGGTGTCCTTTGATCGCATTCTAACTGAATATAATTCGCCTGCCAAAGTGCCAAAATGATTTTTTCAATCATTATATCTAAAAGCATCAAATAAATAAATAAATAAATAAAAGTTTTATGACGAAAATAATTGCAAAATACAAGTTATAACATTGTGAAATAACTTACAAAGTGATTCCTGCCGTCTTTCTCGCAATTGAGTTTCCACAGCTTTTTAGGGTGCTTTTCCACCCTAGTGAAGAAGTGGAATTTTCGTTTTTGCAGAAGGTACCGAGAGTAGTCCACAGAAAAATTCGTGCTTCTTTTCTGGAAAATCCCGACGATCCCGAGAAGAAGGAAAGGGTGTTGAAGTCTCGCCACCTGAATGCCGCCCTATACAAACCCATACCTTTGTCGAAGCTTCAGGTACGCCGCTGCTTTCACCCCTCGGCCCTGCTGCGCCCTTAATTCTCATTTGAAATTCCAGAACCGTTTGGAAGACATCAAATACAACATAGAGCTCCGAAATTTGGTCATAGATATCGCCGCCCACGTGTTCTTTCTCTCGTGTGTTATTTGGATCGTTCAGACAGATAAGCCCTTAAAGAGTTACTACAGCACCGATACAGTAAAGAACCTTGTTTTGAGAGGAAATTTCACCAATTCTATTTCCATCTCGCGAGTGACCACGTATGAAACGTAAGGCTTCTTCTTTTCTTTTCTTCTCTTCTCCTTCTTTTACAGCAAATACATTTTTTCAGGTTAATGAAATATTTAAAGGAAACTTTTCTTCCGGCGCTTATGTTGAGTTCAACAAAGAACAGTCAGTCACTGTTAAAGGGTATTTCAGCTTTAGAAACCTAATTATAACGGGAGCTATGAAACTCCTCAGGTGGTCCCCGCCGGTTCAGGAGGAGCCGACAGGTACAAGAGCCCAACGAGTACGCGAACCTCCCGGCGGAAATGAAGAAACTGAAGAAGAGGCAAATCCTGAAGGAGCTCGCCAGCTTCCGGGACCGCGTGGACGCCTCCAAAAAGGAGTGGACGATGTGCCCGGCGCTCAAGCTGTTGGGAAAGCCCAGGCTGAGGCAAATCAGGGTGAAAACGGGTGAATAATGGCCGAATCGGCGGCACGGGCAACGAGGAGGAACACTTTCTCACAGTTGTTTGCAGAGGTCTGCGAGCGGAGGGCGTTGCATTTGGAAGGGCGAAACGCGGAATGCGCCGGCGATTTGGGGCTGTTCAACGTGGAGAGGGGGACGTTTTCGCCCGGGTGGGAGCCGGGGCCCCCCAAGGGACTCGCCCCCGCGCAGGCCGCCCCCTGGAGGTACAGCTCCTGGCGGGAGACCCGCAGCTTGCCCATCCTGGGCAAGTCGACATTCTACCCCGGGGGCGGCTACGTCCTGGACCTGGAGAGGAGCTACGAGGGCGCCCTCAGGTCGCTTGAGTTCATGGACGCGTTCCAGTGGGTGGACATGAGGACTCGGGTGGTGAGGAGGGGCAGGGGGTGGCCAAGAGGGGGCGCGCTCACTACAATGCAGTTCTCTTTGTAGGTGTTCGCCGAGTTTACATTGTACTGCGTCAACACGAATTTATTTAATGTGGTCACGCTCATTTTTGAGAAGAGCGGCACCGGATATATTGAGACGAATTGTCTAGTAAATATTTTTTATATGTTTTATATATTTGAACACAGACGAAATGAATGAAATGAAACGATTTTATGTCTGTCGGGCACTCTATGGTCAATTCCTCGGAAATTTTCCACGATCGTCCTTACAATATATTTTAACCTTTCGCTCTAATAAAGGAGATATAAATTTGAAAAGTCTCGGAGACATGACGTGACCACGCCAGGTCAAACACAGCCGACGTCTGCTTTGGTTTCAGATCGAGACGACGAAATTTATGTTCCTGAAGCTGGAGCTCTCGATCATGAACACCTTCATGACGATTTTGTTCATCTGCATCTTGGTCTTTTTCATCATCAGAGAAAGCGACAGAATCCGCAGCACCACCATCATTCCGTACCTGATGAGGTAACCGAGCGACAGTAACTGAGCCGAAGGCGAACGCGAAGGGGGCGCGCTAAAACCGCTTCCTGGCTTGCAGGGGCTACACTTTGATGGATTTGGCGGTCGTCTTTCTGGGGACGCTCACCATCGTTCTTTCTCTCTGCAAGAATTTTCTCCTGGCCAATCTCCTCAGTAAGCTGGAACAGTCCGACAACAATGAGTTCATCAATTTCGGCCACGCCGCCGCTCTGCACACTTGGTCCATTTATGCGGAAGCTTTTTTGGTGCGTGAAAAGCAGGAAAAGCTCCTTCGCCCACTACCTGCCTACCAAAGCCCAATACTTTCGCTTTCAGGTGTGCCTTTCCCTCTTCAAAGCCCTTCGTCTGCTCGCCTTTCGCGCCGCTTTCTTCCAAATCCAGACCACCCTCGCCTTCTGCTACAAGCAGTTCATCGCCCTCTTCATCAAGCAGCGACTGCTCATACTCGCGTTCGCCTTCTTCTTCTTCCTCACGCTCGCCAACTACAGCTACTCTTTCAGAAGCTTCGACGTCTCCCTGAGCACCATCATCTGCAGAGCAGTCTCTGCCGACTACAGCTTCGACTTCGACATCATCAGTCTCTGCCCGTGGTACCTGGGCGTGTTCTTCGGCCTTTTCGAGTTCTCCGTCGCGATTCTCTTCGCGGACACCTTCGTCGGCGTCGTTTGCTTGTACTATCGCGAAACCCAGAAGGAGCGCCTCGTGAACAAGTACCACATTTTGGAGTACCTCAAGCATTGCCTAACGCTTCACAGACAGAGCGACATTCTGCCGCAGAAAGAGAGCAAATTCCCGGAAGAGATGAGAGGTTCTTCCGTGATGCGACTGAAAGGGGGAGGAAGGAAGTTTTGGAAGAGAAGGCAGAGTAGGAAAGGAAAGGTGAAGAGAGAAGAAGAGGAGAAGGACTCGGAAGAGAGAACCACTGCTTTCCTCAGGAGGAATCCGATAGACATGACGGAGTACAAGGATCTGGCGGAGGAGCGAATCGTTGGCATGAAAGGCGTGATGCTGTCGGTCCTGTCCAAGTGTGAGCATACAAGAAGGACTGCGAGGGAAAGAGCACTCAAAGCTTTGTTTTGTTCTTTTACTGGGTCCATGGCGAAGGCGGAAACGGGTTATCGCAGTCACGGTCGCTATTACTTTGGTGAGCATTTCCCTCTTATATATAATATAACAACATATGCACAATACAATACAATTGGCCCCTCATTCACAAGGTTTCCATTTTACACGGCATTAATCTCAATAAAAAAATATTATTTCGTCTTATTCTGTTAATGTTGCTGTAGTATTTGTCCACTGTGCTGAATCTTCAAGTCTTCCCCCACTTTGTACGGTTTTAATGAACTCTTTCTATTTTCTGCCTGAAAATAAATAATTCATTATCAATTAATAATTATTCAAATAAGGAATTAATACTTTTATGTCTGTTGACTGTTTACCTCATGGTTCTTCAACTGTCCTTGATGCTGAATACTGTACATTTTATGTATTTTTGTGTATGTTTACTGCACATTTACATTTATTTACCTCGAATGCCTTTCGGTGAGACAAGAATTGCATTATATTATTACAATAGTTTAGTAGTCTCATTTTTTATTTATAATTTTTAATTTATAATTATTATTTAATTATAGTTATAAATTTAATAGGAATAAATTTATTAAATTATAGTAACAAAATAGAAGAACTGAGGGAGAATAAATAGAATGATAGTTGAAAAAATAATACTTTACTTGAGTTTTCATTTAGCCGCTTCTCCGTTAGGGTCGCGGGGCTTTTGCCAACTTTTTGTTCGCTTACAAAGCGGGTGTGGAGTCCACTGAAGTGTCAGCAGGTGAAGGAGGCGGAATTTCCTTTAATTATTACGCTATTCCGTCCTCCCTCAATCATCTGCGAGGGAGGATGGACTTAGAAAATTTCTACCTCTCACAACTCAGCTCAGAGATGTTTTAAAGTACTAAGCTAAGGCCGTCTTCGAAAAAATAATAGATGAGCTAAAATGAAATGAAGTAAAAGAGGAAGAATTGATTGGAAAACCCCCAGGAGTAAAGAAGGGGAGAAAATCTGAATGGGAGTTGCTGACTTAAGACTAAAGAAACGGGAGAGGAATATTGGGAACAAAAGAGGATCTACAGAGACTGTTCGGGTTCCTGCAAGAAACCACAGAGAAAAATGAACAACCTGTCACTAAAAAGTGAAAACTTCATCTTGTATTTTTATGTTATATAAAACTGATTAAAAGGCACATCAAATAAATTATATTACAAATTTTACTAATTTAATAGCTTAAATATTATTATGATAAAATTATGAGTTATAATATGTTCTTTTTCAGGCGGAAAAGAAAAAAATATGGAGGAAAAATAAAACGGAAATATGACATAACTAAAAAGCTATAATAAATAAACAGTAATGAAAGTCACATATTATTTAAATATGCTGACGAGGCCTTTAAATAACTGAATACTGAGAAATTGGTGTTTTTTTCAGGAATGAAGAAATCGACAAGAGAAGTTTACGACGCCGACAGATTGCTACAAATGAGGAAAATCGCCGAAGACAAGGTGAGAGAAAAGGGATGGCTGCCAGAAGAGGAAATAAACTCGGATGAGATAAACGAAACAAAAGCGAAGCTTTCCGCCCTCAACGAAAAGCTCTGCCTTCTCCTCAAGAGAGAAAACCTCCTTTGACCTCTCCCTCAGTTCACCCCGGCCGGTACTTCCCGAACCCCAGTCCCAACTCCAGCAGGCTGATCGGGCAGGGGTACAGCTCGTCGCAGTCCTCCTTTGACTCTCCGGCCTCGTGGGCTTCTCTGTACTCGCTGCTCACAGACAGCACTCGCTCTGCTGCTTGCTCGGGAGGGTACCTGAAAGAACATCTTTTGCTCACACCGCCTTCCACTTTCCCATTCGTCAACACTCACGTGAATATCAATCGGAGAATTTCTTGGAGGATTCCCTGCCGCGGTATGAGCTTCTGAGCAGTTTCGCACACAGCTTTCAGGACGCAGTACCTGCCGTCCAATCCAGCCCTGCGGGAATGAGTTAGGCTATGAGAGCCGCAGAGGCTGTGGGGGCGCAGAGGCTGTGGGGGGCGCAGAGCAGTGCGAACACTCACGAGTCCATGAGCTTCTCCAGTCTGACGTAGAGGTCCCTCTTGTGCCTGGCGACGGGCTGGGGGAGGTCCTGGCGGTCGTCCCTGTGGATGGTCTCGTTGGGGAGGTCGTAGGACAGGGCCCAGGCCACGCCCGAGGTGAAGATGTTCCCGGGGCCCCCCACGATGGCAGGACTCACGCAGGCTGCTGCCTGAAACGGAAACGGAAGGTGGGACTCTGTGGGGCTGTGTTGTGGCTGTGGTGTGGCTGTGGTGTGGCTGTGGTGTGCGCGTGAGTGGTCCTCATTTGTTGGTCCTCATTGTAATTATGCCTATTCATATTTTCTTTGTTCTCCTTTCAGGGTTCACAAAAACATTAAATACTACTGCAATTAAATTTTTAATAATACATGCAGTATGTAATAAATAAAAACACAAAAGCAGCTATTAATAACAAGAATTAACAAAGTAATAACGAAATAACCTGGCCAGTTTTATCTGTGGCTCCATATTATTTTATAATATGTATAGACAATTTTATATTTGCTTTTAACATTACTTTACTTATTGAATTTACTTTATATGTCATTTTTTACAGTTTCATTATGAATTATGTGTTTTGAAATTATTACAATCTAATTTATAATTCAAACTATGTGGATATTAACCGTTTATTAATTTTTATTGTAAAATTGTTTATATAAATTTGTATATCTAAAGACAACTGCATTAACTCATGTTTTTGACTTTTTCTATTTTTTTCAAAATATTTTTAGGAAAAAGAAAGAGTTTGGAAAGGAAAGTGGTCGAAAAAATATGAGGTGGAGTCATTCGTCACATTTTTGTGCAGCCAATCATATTCTTCCGTTTATATCCGTTGCCATGGCAACGAGTTTTATTTCTCACATTCGTTAGCAGCATTGAGAATAAATAAACGGAAGATGTTCCACAAAAAAGAACTCAGTTATGACTCAACCTTAGATTTTTGTTACTTTGAACATTCATCCCAGAACCTGTCAGTTATCGAAACGAAACATGAAAAGGCGCCATTTTGCCTAAAAGTTAATTTTAAACAGACAATGAAAAGAAAAAGCTGAATTGAAATTGGTTAAGAGAGTAACTGAAAGTATACCTGAAGAGACAGAGCCACCTGAAAATTACAAATTCGGATAAATGATCAAGCCAGCTGCCCACAGGCGCCACTGCTCACAAGAACTTACGGTCAGAGTGCTTCCCTCAGGAAAAACAATGTATCGCCGCTTCCGGGAATGGACCGCCGAGCTTCCCCTCCACCCGCCCTCACTCCCCTGCAGGCAGCCCTGCAAAAGGAACCCCGTCAGCAGCCAGCCGAAGCTTTTCATTTCGCAACTGAGTGCAGCGCCCGAGAAGAGGAAACACCGAGTGGACCACTAATTGGCTCGGCGGCCATGTCGTGACCGTTGAGTTTGCGAGGGACCGTTAGGAAGAACGGAGTCTGTGTTTGCTGAGGTTGGCATGAGGTTGGAGTCAGCGGGGAGGAAAAAGCAAAAAAATTCACACAAATACAAAGTTTAAGAAGGCTCTCTCACTTGAGAAAACAGATACATTTATAATCTTCATAACCAAAGTATAAACACACGACCGGTTATGAAGAATATAAATTTTGTTCTCTTCCATTTAGCGGTTAAAATTAAAGGAATTTCCAAGAGGCCTCCGAAATTTTCCTTGTTTGGCCACCCCTAATAGGCGCTGTGTCCCTAATAGGCCCAAACATGTCTCAACGACGGCCTCATTTCCAGAATAAACAAAAGGGCATAATGTATAATCCTTCGTCCCTCAAATTAACAATATAACTGTATAATATCGATTGAATTGGCCGCGATAAAGAGTTGCTAATTTGGTCGGCGACGCTTTGAGGCGAGTCAGCCTCCCCCTCTCCTCTCCTCTCCTCCCCTCCCCGCACCCCCGGCCCTGGCGGCCCCTCAAGCCAAGGGACAGCATCTTCGGGTCCATTTCATTGGGGCAGTCTCATCGGTGTGATGGCGTTCTCATTGGCGGCTAAAGCGGTGGCGATTTTCCTGATGGCCGAGTTGGCCTCTTCCAGTGAGTTTTGCAATATTTTATTAATTTGTTTTATTTAAACTTAACTATTATTCAAATACAACGAAATTCTGGTTTATTCGAGTTATTTTTTAAGTTTATTTAGATTAATATAAATTTTATATTTTATTATTATACATTTCTTATACTCATTTATTAATCTCTGTCGTTTTTCGTACTTAAATTCCTCCAGGTTGCAATTGTTTCATAATATACATTTATTTATTATAATTTCTTTCGCTTTCGTCGGAAACTTGTTGAAATATTTCTAAAATTTATTTATTTATTCATTTGTACAACATATGAGTCAATAAGCGAACACATGCTATTATAAAGTCGCAGATCCAACGTCAGTGAAAAGGAATCTCAACAAAAGAAGCGCCCTCACCTTCCCGCCAGACAGCGCCCTCCAGGTACAGTCACCCCCACCCCCCAGCCCCAACCCCCTCTCACCCCAACCCTTCTCTCCCTGCCGCAGGTAAACGCCGGCTTCACCCTCGCCTCCCCCCTCGACCGCAACAGCGCCGCCATCGTCCTCGCCTTCCAGCAGAACGCCCCGCTCCCCCAACAACCCCCTCCCCCGCTCGCCAGCCGGTTCTCCATCTACCGCCACCTCGAGACCACCCTCGCCGGCTACGGCTTCGACGGGGCGGAGTGCCTGCGGAAGATGGTCTGCCAGATGGGGGAGGCTCCGCTGCTGGGCGGCCTGGTGGAGGACGTGATGAGCTTCCTGTTGTCGTGAGTGGGCGGAGGGGAGGAGGCGGTGGGGGAGGCGGTGGAGGGTAGCTGAAGTGTGGCTGTGTTGCAGGCCTTCCAGGCACCGAGGTGTCCGTTCGGGGGCGGAAACGGGAACGGAGGGACGGGAGATGGAGCGGCTGTTGGAGTCGGAAATGGTGGGCGCAAGTGGGGGCAACTGCAGCCGGGCGTTTCCGAAATGCGCCCGCACGCCTTTGGACATGATTTCCACTTTGATTCGCGTTTGAGTACAGAATGTACTTTTTAGACTTTCTTCTTTCTTCTTGTACTGTTAGATGGAGCCATGAGTAACCTCCGTTCAATTATTTTTTCTGTTGTCGTCGGAACGTTGCCTTTTAAGCTCGTCCTCTTTTTGTGCACATTAAGAATACAGTTACTTGTGACTTGAGCTAACATTTCGAATATTTTCAATGTTATTCATTAAAAGTAAATGAAATTTACGTTTTTGTTTGTTTCGAATAATTTTAGGGCTAATTGAAAACAGAAAAACATGTACTTTTAGAATTTTTTATTGCAATAAAAACCATTTAATCTTTGAAGTGCAATTGAGTTATTTTTTGACATTTTCCCTGAATTTCCCATTTAATGAGGATCAGGGCGGAAATCGGCGACGAATGACTGCTACATAATGACCGTGAGCAGATCGAATATATTCAAAGAGCAGGAAGGATAAATGCTGCGACAGTCGACGTCCTTTTCCTTCCCCAAAAGCTCCGCGTTGTGGTAATCCATGTCGGTCCTCGACAGGGGAACTTCGTCCGTCGAAGAAGGTCTGCAAAGAGGAACCTCACAGCACCACAGCCGAGAAAACGCCACCAGGCTCTACTCACAGCACGAACACTTTCACAATCTGCCCCACGAGCCCCGACGCCTTCAGGGGGATCCTCGACGCCTCGCAGATCGTCCTCAGCATGCACTCCTTCCCGCCTCCCCCGAAACTGCACAAAACGCCCCCATTACTCGCTCCTCCCTCTCGACGCCCACCGCCCCACACGCTTACCTCTCCGCGGCGCTCTCGAACATCCTGTAGAAGTCGTACCTGGAGGCTCTCCTCTCGAGGGACCGCTTCTGGAAGGTCACGTAGGAGTCGGTCACCTCGGAGGCGTTGCTGGGCACCAGGTAGGCGGCCTTCACGACCCACCCCATCGTGATGGCATGGTTCTCGAGGGGGATGGGCACCCCCGTCCCGATTATCAGCTGAAACGAAAGGGTTGTGAGCGCGGGGCGAGAGGGCGGCGCGCCTCGCACGTACCTGGAACTTGCTCTCGGGGGGGGGGAATATGAGGTACCTCTTCCGCCTCCAACTCCTCGCCGGCGGCGTCCCCATCGCCGTCCCCATCGCCGTCCCCATCGCCGTCCCCATCGCCGTCCCCATCGCCGCCAGAACAATCAGCAGAGTCACGACAGCTCTCCTCATGTTGTGTCGCAAACGAAATGCCCGTCAACTGTCCTGGTCACCATAACGGCGCTCGATCGCTCTAATTGGTCCCGTTAGATCAGCACGACGCCATTCGTCAGTTGTCGACACAATGCGAAGGCTGGCGCTCGTCTTGGCTTTGATGGGGATTTCGGGGGCCTTGGGACAGAGGACCAGAAGGAACGTGCTTTTTCCGGAAGCGAGTGGAATGGGGGTGAGTGTGCATCTCCATTCCAATGGGGATGCCGTTCCCCGGAGATTCGGAATGTTTTTCGTTGCAGATATACCTCGCCCTCGCTCTCCCTCTGGACCTCCCTCAGTACGAAATCTCCATGTCGTTCAACTACGAGGCCAACTACGACCTGCCCACCAACGCGACCGAATTGGCCCTCGGGCCCCAGGTCACGGAGATCAGGAAAGCCCGCTCGGTGACGCGAAGAAAAGTCTACGAGTACATGGAGGATCACTTGAAGAAGTAGGGGTCGGGGGCCGGGGTCGGGGGTCGCGACCGGGGGCCGATCGGGGGCTTCGGTGGCGACTAAGTTGTCGTTGTGTTGCAGTGGAGGGTTGCTGGGGAGGGTTTGCCTTCTGAGGACGATATGCGAGACCCAGGCCAGTCCGATAGTCGGCCATAATGGACTCATCGGGGATTTAATTCATATTTTGTTCACGTGAGTACAGTGCCCAGTGAAAATATTAAATGGAGTTGGTTTCGCAGCCACAAACGAAAACAAAAACCGTTTTTTGCTAAAATTCTTTCTTTTTTTTTGTAAGTGTTTTTTCTTTTAAATTTTTTGAGTAAATAATTGATTTATACACTTGTGTACATTCTTGACACGCGTAGAAACTGATTTTTTTGTATAATAATGGATTTTTATACTTTTATAATCAGCTTTAAAGAAAGAATGAGTCCGATGAACTGAGTTATATGTTTTTTTGAAATTTTTATGGAAAGATAGTGGACAAAATGAACCGTTAATGATTCAGAAATTGAGATACAGTTCATCACGAGTCGTTCATTACTCCATTTTGTCCAAATTTAGGGCCACACAGTAAATCAATGATAGCTTATAGATACAAATAACAGCTGCTGAAGAGACATGTGCTGACAGGATTCCCCTTTCAGGCCTTCGTCAACAGCGGCAGAAAACATAGGGAGCGAATTCAGCGAGGCTGAAGAAGAGGGATTAAAAGGGAGAGAAAACTGCGTGAACAAGTACGGAGACTGCCCCATCGACCTGTACGATTTGTTTTCAATTTGGATCCGTTGATGCCTTCGCCGCCATATTTGATGTGAATCATTTAAACGTCGGAGCTATTTGCAAGGGAGAGAAAATTACTCAAGCCAACCAAAATTATGTTTGGCACAAAAAAAGTAAAATAAAAACAAACTAGATTACAAGATTTCCGTTTCCGGGGCTCAAAGGGGAGTCAAAAATCGAAAGTCTTCGATCTGCGTTGGTCGGATCGAAATCTACTGCCCTTCGATTTTTCCTCCATTTTAAACCCCCTTTAAGTTTTTTGTAATGTTTTTTAAGGGGGCTTGAGTATAAAAATTTACAGATGTCAGAACGTGTAAGAAGGTCTTTTTTTCATTTTACCCTATGAATAATGTTTTTTTAGTGCAATTTAATAATAGTGGACTATTCAATGAAAATTCTTCGTCCCGAACTGTTTTTGTTCATTTTCCTTTCTCACCTATGCATTTATTAATACTCTTGCATCACAAATTATTTTTTAAATTTTTAGTGCACTTGAAATGAAACCGTTTTACATTAAAAATATTTTTTATATTTTTTTTATTAAAATGAAAAAGCAGTACATCTCTGCAGAGGTACATAATGTAAGTTGTGAGAGCTTTTTTTATTGGCAGAGATAGCGTGAGACAAAATAAAAGTTCTTCGAACAGATTTAATCGTGGTTTTAATGAAGATATTTGCGAATGTATTCTCTGTAGGACGTAAATTTTCAGAATTAAAGTAGTTGCGATCAAATAACGCCATTATTAAAATCAACAAGTATTAATATTTAAAAACAAAATGCGCGGTTAAATTTGACGCATGCGCGAGGCAAGTCAAAAAATTGACCAATCACAGAATTACGCCCTTCGTGAATTTAGCCTTATGTTCAATTCTTTCGTTTTAATTGATTATTTAAAAAAAATAAAAGAGTCTGATCTAGGACCATGCCTCTAACGTACAAAACGTACAAAATGAAAACAGAAAAAACAGTAAAACATACGAATGTTGTAAAGTGAACTTTAATATTCTATATTCAATATAAGGTTACATATTAGATTTTTATATAAATTATATTTTGAAATTCCGTGTGGGATTTACATGTACAGTAATTTAATTTCAATTTGATGGTGGAAAAAGCGGGACTTGAGACCCTCGTCAATTTAAAATACTTAAGCCGTGACGTGGACGCAGATTATTTGTCGCAACTACACAGATCTCATGCTACTTGGCGACAACTTTACGTAAAATGGAGTTTTAGGGGGGCTTATTCAGTTTTTTATGTATTTAATTTTTGTATGCAATGTCTTGTAATTATGCCGATGGCCTTTCTCCTTATCACGATAAGGGACAACTCGGTCTCGAGGAGGTAATTTATTTGCTTGAACGAACACTCCGCTCTATTCTGCAACTAATGCAAATACTTTGTTCTACAGAAATTTGATAGTAAATCAGTAGTTACTGCCAAAGTATCATTATTAACAAAATGGATAAGCGAAGCGAAACATGTAGTCATTCACACGGGTGCGGGAATAAGCACCTCAGCGGGGATACCCGACTTCAGGTGAACTTTTCTGTATTTTTTTCAATGGCCAACACATTATTAGCTATCCACAGTTTTCTTTAAAAAACTAATGGAATTGAGTGAGAGTTTTATTGTTAAAATGAACATAAAATGATTTCAGGGGCCCCAAAGGAGTGTGGACTTTGGAGGCCAAAGGTGAGAAACCAGACTTAAATAAGGATTTCAACGAGGCAATTCCCACTGTCACACATATGGCCATTATGAAACTCGTAGAAAAGGAAAAGGTGAAATATGTTGTTAGTCAAAATATAGATGGCCTGCATCTGAGGTCCAATCTCCCAAGGAAATACTTGTCAGAACTTCATGGGAATATGTTTACAGAACAGTGCAGTTCTTGTAACAGGTAAACCCCCAACCAATTCATTTTCATGTAATCATAACATTGGCCTGTTTATTTATTCAGGGCAATTTTCTCTGATTTCCAGGCAATTTGTGAGGAAAACCCCTGTGCCCACTGTGGGACAGAAGTCATTAAACAAAGCCTGCCCTGTGACAAAGGCAAATGGGAGACCTTGCAGAGGGAAACTCCATGATACTATTTTGGACTGGGAGCACAACCTGCCAGAGAATGACCTGGGAATGGCTGATTACCACTCATGGTGAGCTTTTAATTTGGTACCAAAGGCAGACAAAGTGTTTGAAAATTTATTTTCCATTCAGTGCACTTAGTCTTCTTTACTTGCTGTCAGTATTTAAAAAGACAAAAGCAAATAATAAAAGGCCTTTCAAAAATCCATTGGGCCATTTGAATTAATCTGGTTTTAAAGAAATTAAATAAAATCTGGTTTCAGCCTCTCTGACCTGAGCATCTGTCTTGGCACCACAATGCAAATAGTTCCTAGCGGAAATTTACCCCTGTACACGAAAAAGCTGGGAGGGAAACTCGTCATCGTAAACCTGCAGCCGACCAAGCACGTGAGTTTTCACAAAGTTACACTTTGACAGGTTTCTCAAATTTATGTTCACGATAATTGATACGAAATTTATAAATTTATATTGCTCAGGACAGAAAGGCCGATCTGCTAATTCATGCCTACGTCGACGACGTGATGACAATGCTCATGAAGAATTTGGGTTTGAAGATTCCCAAGTACTCCGCGAAAAACGACCCCGCGAGGTCCTCGGAAAAGCTGATCGAATGGACGATATCCGACTACGCCGTGAAGAAGATGAAGAAGGTCTACGAGGAGAAATGCGGAGCCAAAGAAGCGCGCAAGCGGCTGGAGATCCTCGAGGACGCGTTCCCCCTCAGCATAACGAAGACCTTCAAGCGGAGGGGGAAGGAGGACGACGACTCCGACCTGGAAGTGCTCGACGTGATCGTCAAGCCCAAGAAGGGCAAGGAGGCCTCGAGGCGCGGGTCGAAGAAGCACGGGGGCGCCGCGCCGCCCGTCTACAACACGACCATCACCATCAAGAAGGTGACGGCTCCCCCGCCCTCGAAGAAGGCCAGGTACGAGCCCGCGGAGAAGATAACCATCAAGAAGAACGTGACTCCCACCAAGACGAAGTACGAAATCGTCACAAAGCCGAAAAAGGTGGCCAAATGCGAAATCGTGTACACGGACAGTGACTTGTGCAACGATTTGGACATGATCTGCGAGTCGGACGATGACGAAATGACCAACAGCTTCACTTATAACTTCAGGCGGTATTTGTACGAGGACGTGAAAAGGGAAGAGAAAGCAGAGGCGGTGGAGGAACAGAGGGGGGAAGTGAAAAACGAAGTGAAGACGGAGGAAGACAAAGAGAAAAGAGAGGTGAAGTTAGAGGAAGACAAAGATACAAAAGAAGTGAAAGAAGAGGCGGTCGAGAAAAAAGCCACTGAGGAAGGAATCATCGAAAGCAACGTTCAGAACTCAGAAGGGGAGCAAAGACTGGAAGAAAGACCAAACGCAGAAGCCGCGCCTGACAAAGAGGACAACACCGAAGCAGACAATCCTTTAGAGCCCGTCCATTCCGCAGAAAATGGCGGCGAACAGGAAAACGCCAACATTCAAACTCCGGACGAAGAAAGCGAAAAAACAGTGTCTGAAACTCCGGAAAACCCAGAAGGAAACGCCCCTATGGAAGCTGACAAAGCCGAAGATCCGTCGAAAGTGCCGGAAACGCCGGAAGAAGGCGACAAACCGGCGACGAATGGAGCAGAAGAGAAAGCGGAAACCGTTTTTGAAGCCGTCGAACCGGATGCTCCGAGTGCACCGAATTCTGTGGGAAAAGAGAACGAGGAAATGGCGACGGAAGAGTGCTGTGGGTTCGACAGCTCCTTATCGATGCCCAGTTCGAATATGAATGGGGGGATAAACGAAAATTATGAATTTTATAACAGCGAATATAACTCCTCAAATAATCCACTGGAATACGTGGATAATAATTATTTCAGCAACTTCTAAGTGTCGGTTTTACTGAAAATCTTTTCTTTCGAGTTGAAAACTCTGTGTTCATTTTTTAGTCGACAGTTGGAAAATTTCCAGTTTTTCTGGCAGGTGATATAAAGCCAACGCACTGCAGTTCAGTCTCGAATGAATTCAGTTTTTTATTTCCGCATAATCAGTTTATTAATTTTAAAAATTTTATTCGAAAAGGATGCGTTTCATTTCCAATATGGCCGTGAATTATCAATCAGTCGTTGTCAATATTTCTTTTCGAGTGGAAACAAAAAGTAAAAAAGTCGTGAAATATAAATAAATATGTATAATATGTGATATCTTTTGGGTCGAGTCAGAAGTAAATTCCGTTTATTCAGCCTTTCTGTATATTATCATTTTGAAACTGTCCGATTTTAGATTTCAAAAGCATTTCAGTGTTGAATGTGTCCCACAAAACCGTTGACAAAAGACTAACGGAAAACACTCGTAACGGTCAGACGCAAACCACAGACGGAAATTACCAATGATTCGACCTCATAAATGCAGGTAAAATTAATTAAAATAAATAAATATAATACTTTAAGCAATTCCTTTTACTGAATTCTTTGCGCATCGATTGTCTCTTCCTTAAGTCGGCCAAAAATAGCGGGAAAAGAGGTTTCCACGAAAACCGTTCACAAAAGAGGACGCCAAAAATAACAATTACAAATCTAAACTTAATTTCTTATATTAAAATTAAAAAAAATTTCTTTTGCAAACCAACAACAAACTTCGCCAGTCTCATCGTTTTTACACTTTTATTTTACAGAGAAATTGTCTCACAATTTGCACTTGGTTACTTTCCAACGATCAAAGTACTTTTAATAATTAGTTAAGGCCTCGCCGTTTCAGTAGGGCCGACTGCTCTGGTAGTAGTGGCTGGCCGGGGGGGCCTGCGCCCCGGCCCCGCCCCCCGCCCCGCCCACCAGGTGGGGCGGCGGCGGCGGCGGCGGCGGGCACATCCCCATCCCCAGCATCCCCTGCGGGCCCATCTGAGTGTCGTACATCTGGGGCTTGCTCGAGTAGTGGCTGAAGGTGGGTCGCTCCCTGCAAGAGGTTCAGTGTTGGGGCGGTTCCTTCCGGTGCCCCCCAGCGGGGGCAGGGGCCTCACCTGTTCTTGTCCCTCCTGTAGGCGCAGTTCCTCTCGTCTCGTTCTCTCTCCCCTTCCTGACGTCCTTCCCTCTGACTTTCATCGAATCCTGAAACTGTGCGTAGATGATTAGGGCTTATCGAATGAGGAGAGTTTTCCAAGTGGGAAAACCACAACTGATTTGTAGCTGGAAAAAGAGTGAGCGAAAGGAAAGAAAGAAAAGGTACAAACAGGAAAAGGATTAATGGTTAAACCAAGACAAAATAAGAAAATATGAAAAATGGAAAAAAGAAAAAATTGAAAAAGAGGAAAATGGAAGACAGCAAAAGAAAAGCTAAAAACAAACGAAATAAAAAAAAACAGGAAAATGAGCATAAAAAGATAAACTCTATGAGTTTCCAGAAAAGTGTTCCATCTTCCATTTTGCCTCTGCTTTTTAGAATAAGAGAGAGCAGCAAATCAAAGGATTGTTTTCAATGGCTTCGCAAATGTCCCAACCGGTTTTAACTTACACTGTCTTTGCTGGTTGACTTTTTCTGTTTCGTGGGCGGCGTCTTCGGCCATTGGGAAGTTCTGCTGATTACCTGCGGAAACAGTCAAAAGTGAAAATGTAATGAATTATCCAAAAAGGAAAAGGTAATGGAACGAGGGGGCGAGTGCGAGGCGGCCTTTCCTCGGCATTTCCTCCTGTGGGAAATCCAAATGAAAAAGAAACAAAATGAAAATTATTGGTGAGGCGACGCGAGGCAAACCCGTTCCCGAAGAGCTGCAACAAAACTTTTAAGATTCTTCTCCTGGGAAACGAACATCCATTCTCCTCCGCCCTCACCGAATAAATAAATGTTATATTGACTGGCTGAAAATAAAAACTTTAGATATGCTAATTTGGTGAATGAAGAGAGGGGAGGGAGGGGAGGGAGGGAAAGGAGGGGAGAAATGAGTGAATGGGGTTCGGCACTTAAGGGATGCATTTATTAGTTGTGCTTAACAAAGAGTCGATGCATATACATAAACTAAATGTTGCAAAGGTTTTATCTCTGCCTCCGATAACGCTTTTCAACATTTCAGCAAACGCATTATATAAATAAAAAAAACATTTTTAATGGTTAATATAATGTTAATAGTGATTAATTTAGTTTAGGCTTTTTTGGTTAATTTTGAAACATTTCTGTTTTAAGGATTTCCTTAAAATCTTTTTAATTCACTGATCATTTTAAAATTTTAAAACTTTTTAAAATTATAAAGTAACAATTATTGATAATTTACAAAATTTTATTTACAAAAAACTTTATATTTATTTCTATTTATATGAATTAATATAATTTCAAACCCTCATAATTTTTGGATATTATAAAATAATATAATAAAGATATTATAACATTTAATTGTTTAATGTACCCGAATGTGTCATTGATAGAGTTTATCCAATTATTATTTATAAGTTGTTAATGAGGTTCAGCAGAAATGTCGGAGTGGAGACAGAGATGAAACCACAAAGAGGGAACAACTCGACATGTTCTGCGCCTTTCTGAAAGCTCTGCAAGTGAACAACTGAAATCCGCCGCTGACAGCCTCGGACACCAACCAATCGGACACTTTCCTTCGCCTTCTTCACGACCTCCGCTGCTGTCGCCGAAGAAGAGGACGGCTCCACACAACCGCCGTTCGGTGGCGGTGGCGTCACTCGACGACTGAATAAAAAAGCAAAAATTGGCTAGAGAGAGAGAGAGAGAGAGAGAGAGAGAGAGAGAGAGGGGGGGGGGGGGGTTGAGGAGGAGGAGGAGTGAAAGGCGAACGAAAATAAAAGAAAAAACGAAAACATCGAAAGGGTCCCTTTCTACTGTTGTAGTTTTGTTTAAATTTACCAACCTGTTGATGGAGGAGGGGGCGGAACAACCGAAGACTCTTCCCCTTTTTGTGAGGGATCTTTCTGTAGCCCCTCAGGTTGTTGCATATGCTGCCTCCTTTGCTGCTGATTCATTATCATCAATTCTTGTACTCTATATGAAAAGGAAAAGCATTAAGACATTTTTCTCTGGGCTTTTCCCCAAATCAAAAAGCATTTTTTACACCTGTGGGGGAAAAAGTTTTCGTTAAGCGAAAAGCGACCTGAAATTTCATATTAGTTTCATTATTGGTGACATTTTGACCTCTCCCTTGGCCGGGTCACCTTACGCACTTATGCCGGCAGACTACGTTTAATTCCTCTGCGTTGCAACCCTTCTGTGACATCTGAGTACATCTGACACTGGCTATTATAAACCCCGATTCATTTAAATATGAAATCATTTATGCAATTTTGTAGAAGTTATTATTTAGTTATATGAGCAGAGTTACATTAACTATGTCGTCCAAACAATTAAACAAACAATATTCCCTCACTGTTTTTCAGGGGTGAAACTGAACCGTCATTCTTGCTGCTAATCGGTAATTAATCGAAATTAATTACAAACATTAAGTGAAAGATTTCGTGTAAATTTGGGCAGTTGAAGAAAGATCAAACTGACATCTGGTGGTCGGTGGGCGAACCTGGCGGCGAGAAACGTTACGGGAAAATGGCGGCCTCTGTATTTCCGAAGTTTTGGGGGCGAGAAATTTCAGGAAAAACTATAAAAATCATGCGGAAGCAATGGATCAGTTTATCTTTTGCAGACATGACAACATTACGATGCGGAAACGCGATAAAAACAATATTTCAATCGCAACCAAAAAGCAAAATAAATAAACTCTTGTGAGAAAACTCTGAGAAGCAAAAAACCACACTGCGAGCTTTAACGAGAGCGTGAATGACGAGTCCTGGAAGTAAAAAAATCGCATGAATGTTTCTTTTTTTCTTTTTTCTTCTTTTTTCCCTTTATTTTGGACATAAGCGAAATTCCCAATTTGAAACGGTCTTCACATGAAATGCTTTTCAACCGGTTGTTATATTTTACTCGTTTTAATTGTCTCTTGCTGGTGAGAGTTGAAAATTTTCTCGGAAGAATCTTAAAAAATGCCATGAAACCTTCAATTTAATGAAAAATCTATCATTACTGCTAACCAAGACTGTTCATTCGGCTGTTTGGATCTCATTTATGTGACTCAACAAAATGGCCGACAATCTGATAATTTTCCATCGACGTGCATATTATCGTTTCTGCTTACGGAAGTTCTCCCTTTTTATTTACAGATGTTATTTTTGCTCAAAATCGTTCTTCCAACACACGAAAATAATGTGAACCCACCGTTTCTGTTGCTGTCATTCATTAAAGTCTAGCGAACAACAAAATGTCCCGTCAACTTACCCAACGCCTTGTCTGGCCGAAGCGTTGCTGCTCACGGGCTGCGATGGCGGCGGCACCGGCTGCGGCGGCTGCATCGGAATTGACATCAGAGACTGCGGAGGAGTCGGGCCCTGCAAAACACCTCCAACTGCACTGCCGAAGACAGGTATTCACACTGCTATCAGGTCGAGTCATTGGCAACTTCCTTCTGTTGTTTGTGCGTAACCGTCACGGGTTGCCATGGCAACGAGTGTTTGTTTTCATTATGGAGACGGAGTTTCCGTTCAACTTTTGTCAACGGCTTTCTGTGATGAACGTTACATTAAATAGTTTTTTTTAAACTCGAAAATGAATAGTTAGTTCTCCATAACTCTGAAATACATAGTCCGTTACGTTTAACTGTTTTTAAACTGAAAACGTCTGATAAAAAGCGGAAGTTGCTAAAGACTCAACCTAATAATAACGAGGATATCATTACCTGCTGAGTGGTGGGAGCTAATTCTTCGGTGAATTTCCTCTTCGGTGGTTTCGGTTCTTGGGGCGAGTCCTGGTTTTGGGGGAACGGGCTCTGGGGCAAATGCTGAACGGGCATGAACTGGCCGGAGCCCGCGGGCAAGATCTGTATCGGTCCCGGCGGGCATCCCGGCATGAACTGCACTTGCTGGGGTTGGCACACCTGAATGGGTTTCATTACGACTTGCTGCTGATACTGGCCGTAGTGCTGCTGCGGGATTTGGAAGTGGGTTTGGACCTCGTTCGGCGGCCTCACCCCCTGGATCTGCATCAGCTGCGGCTGGCCAGGCATGAAATTCGCCGTCGATATGGGGATCGTTTGGATATTCTGGCCGTGAAGCGGAATGGACTGATTGTTCTGCATCACCTGGTGGTTGGGGATTTGCTGAACGAGCATCTGGTTCTGGGCCGGTTGCATCGCGAAGGGTGGATTCGACTGGGCGGGCGGCGGGGCCTGCACGTTCGGAGAATGTCTTTGACTAGGGGGAGGATTCTGAATGTTGGGGGACTGGTTGGGGAGGGCAGGGGGGGGTTGGCTGACGTTGGGCTGAGAGGACTGCTGACTGTGAATGGGGGACTGTCCCGAGGGAGGATTCTGAACGGGATTGGCAGCCATTTGACTTTGAGGAAGGGCGTGTTGTTGAGGTGGCTGGATTTGTATATGCGACGGCTGAGCCTGAATGGGGTTTTGAACCGGTGAATACGTCATAGTAGGCGGAGGATTCTGTTGCACATACTGTAAGAAAAAAATAAAAAATATTGTTAGTCCGTCAAATCGGAAATAATTTGTGGGCTCCTGAAAAGTGAACGTTCACCTGAAATTGGTAAGATACAGGAACAGACACAGCGGCGTGAAGCGGTTGCCCAGGGGCAGGAGTTTGAAACGCTAGAGGTTGATTCGACTGAAAGACAGGTTGTGCTGGACCAACTGGTGGGGGCTGAGATAGAAATACTTGCTGCAAGGGAATAATGATGGCAAATGCTCAATATTTCCGCATTTGAATTGAACGAAACAAAAACGAAAGTGGCACACACCTGTTGAGCATAAGTGGGCTGTGTTTGCTGGTTGAGTACAACCAACCCTTGAGAAGTCATTATTCCCTGCATGGGCTGACCATTTTGAGTGATGACATATTGCTGCTGACCAGCAGGTTGTCCTGGTTGAAATGGCTGAGCTACCTGCTGAATAAAATTCCCAGGCTGTTCAGGCTGTGGCTGCAACTTGAAAAACAGTTTTTCCATCTAACATTTCCTCCCCTAACACAGCTGTGACTCGACAACGTCCACTTCCCGTCCTAATGCCAATTCATTTTTTAAATATGAATTGTGCCAGATTTTCATTGAGAACAGTCACATTTTCCCCAATCACCTATCCAACAGTCAGCAGAATATGTTTTACCTGTAGATGTTGTGGAGCAGGTGGTGGCACCAAGGGGCCTTGTTGCTGAGGTATATGCACCCCTGGAGGAGGTAATGCTACCTGAGCAGGTGGGGGTTGAGAAAAATGCGGTGGTGGTACACCAACTATGGGAGGAGGGGCAGTTAACTGAGTCACTGTAAGGAATCCACATTTCAAAAAATGCACAGAAACAACTGTTAAAACCTTTAAAGATGACAAATAGACATACCAGCTGGTTGCTGTATGAAACCTGTTTGTACAACTGGTAAGGCTATTGAAGTGGACATAACATTTGGGATGGGTTGCTGAATGATGGGATGTTCTCCATTTCCAGGCTGGTGCAACATTATATTTGGAGGAGACTCTACATTTATTTGCTGTATTTGAGCTGTGAATTGAAACATTTGTTGATTAAAATGAAGAATTTATTCTTTATTAAAAAGATGATTGTAACTCACTAGGAATAGTCTGGGGTGGGGGCTGTTGTATTTGAAACTGAGCATATTCTTGCTGGACAGTTGCTATTAAATTTAAAGCCAAATCTCTTGCAGTGGCCACAACTTCTGGTTTATGATGCCTGGTAGAAAAGAATCAGTAATTAACACCCCAAGTAATTAGCTTAGATTAATAAGCATATTATCTGCAGCTACCCACATGATGCAAAAGTGTAAAGGTTCTGGTGCTTCCTGCTGAGTTCCAGGCTCCACAAAAGATGACCCAATCCCTCTCAGTGTTACAGTTGCCCCAGTTTCATTTTTAATATAGTTTAAATTAGAACAATTCTGACCAATCAACTTCATTGGGAGATTGAAACCAGGCAAAATATTTTCCATTCCAATCCTAATCTTCTCAACCTAAAGGAAATTGACCATCAATTCACTGTAATCCAATATTAGTCTTTTTTTTATAGAGACCCTACAAATTTTCCAGATGACTGTTCTAAAATAGGTGGAGGGAGCTGTACTGTGCGACTCATCAAAGCTGGTGGAGCATTTCCCCCTATCTGAGCTCTCACAGGTGGATTAATTGAAACTGAAGCTGTATTGTTTCCAGTGCTTGAAATTGGGGCCATTGTGGAAATCCCTCCATTTCCTCCAGCTCTGTGATTGTTTCCATCGCAGTTGGCAGCAATCATGTCTTCTATTTTCTGAATAGCCACTGCAAATCATACAATCATTTCACTTATGTTGAAACTATAATAATGGGTAGGAACCAATGGAAAATTTACTCACAATCAACTGATCTGTGTGTTGGTCCTTGTATAAATAGATACAATCCCAAATTTTTAGCTGATTTATCCTGAGCATTTAAATTTTTCCTCTCACTTTCTGGTATGTATCTTCCCTTGGTTGACACACAAGCCCCAGAAAAATCTTTTATTACCTCTTGGGTACTCCCCTTACATAAAAGATTTCTAGTAGATTGAGAAACGTGGTTAATGGAAAATTCTACTTGAATTAATTTCAATACATCTGATTTACTTAATCCTTCAGAGAGCTGCAACAAATTTAAACCTTATTTGTAAATTCTTTGAGGCAAAACCTCTCATTTCACCACCATAAAAATTTGATTTTACAAATTAAAAACTTACATTTTTGGGCAGTTTTCCCTTTGCATGCAAACTTGCATCTATTTTTGTTGCAGCTGCAACTGCTGCTTCTAAACCACCTTTTTGCCCATACATTTATATAACTAATAAATGCATGCAAAATTTTTCTCTCCTAAAAATGAACAAATGATGTTTGGTCAATATTGTCTTAAATTGTGTAAGAATCCTTATTTATTATTATTAATCATTTACGCCCGGGAATTCCTAAAATAAGCTGCAAAATTTTGACTTTTTCATTAGAAAAAACTTATTTTTCAACTCAAAATCATCCAATCAAAAATATCAAAACGGCTCACCCTGAAAAAGACTTCGCACGTTTAAATTTCAAGAAAATAAATTTTTTTCGATAGAGTAGAAGAGGTAAGGTTATGCTGACATAAAGCAATCAGATGTAGAAAGAATTAAATAACTTACCCTCAACAATTACTTTGAGTGTTTTTATTTAATCAGCACACATTGCACGCCTTCATTTTAACTATATTAAAATTTCTATAATTAGATTTTCCTGCTATTTTTTAAAAGAACTTTTCCAGTAAAAATAAACGCGTAAATCCATTTTGAAACAGCGGAGCATTTGCAAAGTTCACAGCAAAAAATTTATGAACTTCGTCTGAAAGCACCTCCTCTGTCTTTCAAGCTGCTTAAACGGCGAGCTTGTCTTCGAGTGCGCATGTGCGCGTCTTCTGTTTACGTTGGCAGCACTGACGATACTGAAGTTCATTGGGATAGTTTCATTCTTTTAGATAAAAATTGTAAATAAAATTAAAATGAAGTGCTCCAAAACGTGGAAGGGAAGGAATAAAATGTGCTCTCTGAGTTTAAAAACAACGGGAAATACTTTATAGTGAGATTAGAGTACATGGAAAATAATTAAATTTCAAAAAATTTTTGGCGCGAATATTTTTGATGTATGATTTGAACTTTTATTGCATTTTGCTATTTGATGTGTCTTATGTTACTTTTTAATCTTATTTTAAATTTAAATAATGATAAAATATTAAATCTTGATACCTTTAAAAAAATGAAATTACTCCTTCTATTGAGCGATGAAAAATGTGAAAATTATTAATCTCCACAAAAATTTTCAAACACAATTTTTAGGTTTGCCACCCTTGAAACCGTTAAAATGGCTTTCATTTGTTGATCACAATGCTTATGGTAGGGAATCAGTGACAAAAACATAATTAATCGGTTTGACATATTTTAAATTTTCCAGAATATAAATTATCTGATGATTATATACGTTAAAAGTATTTTGAAGTTTTAGCTAGTTTCTCATGTTTCTTAATTGCATAAAAACCGCCAGTTTTATTAGTGAATTTCGTGATATGTATAATTATAAAATTAGTCAACTTCAGTAGCATTTCAATGTCAGCATGGAAGTGAAAGGTAGGGCATTTTTGTTTTTTTATCATTAATTTTCAGTCATTACATTTTTCCAATAAATGTGATCTGCAGTGACATTTTTGTGTTTAATGTGTTTTTGAGGAATCCAAGAATCTACTTTGATTTCCCGCATTATCAATTTAGGCTATCGTGATTTTCAGTGCGGTTATGATTAAAATCTTCTGAAGAGATAACCCACTGGCAGATGCATTTCCAACAAATTTTTATTTATTTACGCATTAATGATAGATTATCTCACAATAGGATGAAAGTAGCACCAGAATTGTTTACCTGCTATCTGCACTAAATGGGGATAAAATTTTGTTTTCATATCTGCTAACATATTACAATAAAATTTTAACAGAGCCTTTTGAAATTCTAAATTTTCTTTAAGTCATCATTATTTATATGATCTGTGATAATGACAGGCAGTCCATAATTTTAAATGTGAAAATTGAAAGAATTGAACTGACCTGTGGCTGGAATTCAAACAATTGACTTAATATTTGCTTTCAGCGAAGGAATGCATTTTTTACTGTTGTTCTTTTAATTTGGCCCAAGAGGAAAAAAACATCAACAGTTAAATGAATCATAATGAACATAAGTTTTTTCAAACTTAAAAATAAGTACTATGTTTTAAACATTTTTTTAAGAAGTAAAAATATCTGTTTATTGAAAATTAAAAAGTCATCTGCCAGTTTTAAATAATATTCAGTGTTTCATTGCATCACATTTCATACTTTGTATTTTTTAGAAATTTATGGCTGTGTTTATTCATTCTTATGCAAATTTCCTTGTGGAAAATCAGTTTTTCACTGTTTTATTTTTCTGGAAGTGTTGAATGCCAGATCGTATTCTTGCATAATTTAGTTGAATTTTGTTCTCAGCTGATTTAGTTGCCTCAAGTCAGTGGGGCTGTTATGTCTGTAAAAGCTGCGCCCATGTAACAGCTACAAAAGCACCTTTTCAGGTACTGCCCCAAAGAAATCCCGTCGAAATCCTTTTCCCATCTGAAATCTTGAAACATTGTTGCGGTAAACTTCGCTTTGGAAAAAGGTCACGTGCTTGGGGAAACGTACGAAAATATTCCGGTGCACATTTTCTCATGCTCGAAGGCTTTCTTCATCATGCCATGTACGAAAAGTTAAAACAATATAATAATTATTTTCCAGTCTTAATTACATTTCGAGTCATCCGGTACACAAGGACTGTGTCTCACGATCCTAAAATACACTTCTGAGTCAGCGCAACCACAATTGCAACTAAAATGGTCAAACACTTCACTCGTCGGGTTTATTTAAACACACCAAAGTAAAATGCAAATGGAACTGAACATTGGCGTGAAAAATTCCCAAACTAAACTAAGACTTTGTGAGGGGTCTTTAACAATGTCTTCATAGAATGATAAATATTATGAATAATTGATTCATTGGATGTATAAAAATGAATGGTTACACTTTCAGGCTACGCATGACAGATTAAACTTTCTTACCGATTCGTGCACATGACTGAACACATACAATGACACATTATTTTCTAATATGTTCACAGAGCAAATAGTATTGACACCGAAAGGCAAAACTGCCAATTCCACAACCCTCTGGATAGAACGGAAAGCAAACAAAGACGTCGCACCCGGCGACAAAGTCCACGTCGCCGGCGGAGACCACAGGGGCATCGTCATACACAAAGAGACGAAAGATGGTAAGCAGTCCCCTTCGTGGCCCTCTCCCCCGCCACCCACCTGCACTGTCTCCCGCTTCCAGACAAGGAGATAACTCCCCCGGCGCATCTGTCCCTGGAGTTCCGCGTGTACTTGGTCAACGGGCAGACGGGGCTGCACACGCAGGAGGTGAGGACCCTCAGGTTCTGGTTCAGAGACGTTTTCCATTCGGAGTCGGAGCGGGCTGCGGTGGCCCAAGAATTCTTCAGGTTTTTGATACAGCCGAAGGAGTTTCCGAGGAACTACGTGGGATTCATAAAGAAGATAATGAAGCTGCTTCAGCACGGGTTTCAGGGGATCGTCCGGATCGAGCTGGTGTTGTGTCAAGTGGAGGCTTCGGAACTTCCCGAACGACCTCGTAAATATTTCTGTCCTTTCAATATACGATTGAGGTTTGCCTTCACATAAAGTTTTTCTTGCAGCCTCAACAGATGATTCCAACTCGGAGGCGGTGATTGGCCTGAGCGAGGAAAAGGTGGTGGAGGTCGTGGAACGTTACTATCCGAATCCCATAACCCTAAGCGACCTTTGCAGGTGGGTTCATTATTCGGGATTAATCGCAGAGCAGACATAATTAAGCTCTGGTTGTTTCAGGGAGTATGGTTGGGATGAGGAAGAAGTTAAAGATGTCCTTGATCGGTTGGAGGAGAAAAGGATAATCAAGTCGATGGACCACGGGGGCTACACTCGAGTCACGCAGGGTGATATTGATGTGAAGGTGTGAAGAACTGGCTCCAGGACGTTTTGGATTTTATAAATAAATGATTCCATTATTCCAAAAACGATTTCAGGTGGTGAAGCAAATGCCGAGGATGGTGAAGGCCAGCCAGCCGACAATAGCCATCATCACGGCGCAGTTCACGGAAAAGTTGGCTTTCGACGCCATGATTGATAACAAGGAAACTTTCGTCAGGTACACGACAGTAGGTACGTGCGCACAGAAGCGTTTGCCGCGATCGGCTCAAGGAAATTTCTCCGAGCACAAAAGAATTACTCAGACCGTTAATGAGACGTGAAAAGTTCAAGGATATAATATTTATTATATCGCATTCGAGTCCACCTTTTGAGCGAAACGTCTGCAGGTTCTAAACTAAAACAATTAAAAGCTTAGGCTGTGCAATTTAAAAAGGTTTCGGCTCACTAATACACTTTAACCTCTTCAGGTTCTGATAATGGCGGCACGAGAAAGCACTTCGGTAAGAAGAACCGACATTACCTTTGCATTTCATCGTTTGTTTCGTTTACATTTTTGTGATTGTCTTATGCTCTGTGCTTAGCTGGATTTCAAATAGTTTCGATTGCTTTCGGTTAAAGGAAAAAAGCTTTTAAGTTTGACGGCTTTGAAAAGTTTGGGTTATTATGGAATTTTCATTCCATGCGTTGCATTGATTTTGGTGGGATGAGGTCGTATTTGAAAAGCTTCGTTTGTCGCATTGGCTATCGTTTTACTTCGTTTTGGGTGCAGAAAGTTGTCGGTGATTGGTTGTTTTAATGCTTAAGATTAAATGCTTTGTACTGCAAACGAGCAAATCTTATTTAAAAAATCCGCCAACATATTTGACTTTAGAGTTAACTCGAATCGCATTTATGTTGCTCTGGATACATAAAATTATGTTTATTTTGTTTGGTTTTAAACAATCACCCTAAGATATTAATTATTTTTATAATTATCCTGCCGTAGGTTTATTAATTTTGAATATCAGATTCAAGATTTTCTTCATTATTTTTTTATAATAATGCAATTGTCTCATTTCAGGCGAATCAAACATATACACTTTGGGAAATATAGGGGAGCACAGGATCGTCTGCACGAAGCTCCCTTCCGTCGGCCACACCAGGGAAGCCATGACCGCGGCTGGAAACACAACGACCAGGCTCTTGGGCACCTTCCAGGACGTCGACCACGTTTTCTTGGTCGGCGTCGGCGGTGGAGTGCCCCATTTCACCGATTATAACAAGCACGTGAGATTGGGAGACGTCGTCATATCTCATGCTCCTCCCAACTCAGAGTGAGTTGGAATTTCTTTTCGGCGCGAAATGTCCTTCGTGCCGAGCTTATTAACAATTTAATGACAGTCAATTGGTGGAGAATTCCTTCTCAAATTCGTTTTTATTTAAAATTCCAAATGTCGCTTTAGGTTTATTTACGTTAACTGCGAGGGAGCGACAGAAACTGCTCTGGACGTGTTCGAGTTTGAAGCGAAGGAATATCGCCCAAAAATTGCCGCGTTGCAACACATAGCAGCTCAGATAAAAGTCGAAGTGAGAATATTTAAAAAGTATTTTCTTGACTAAACAAAAATAATATTTATTATTTCGTTTCCGAATCAGTCCACATTGGGCGGCGCTGAGTCCATACGGAGATACATCGAGGAAGGGCTTCGCTACCTGGAATCGGAAAGCGAGCACAACTTCCAGAGGCCTCCCCCCGACTCCGACAAGCTCTACATGGCGCTAGGGGAGAGAGATCTCATCGAAGTGACCCACCCTGCGCCCCAGGGCCACGACCCCATACGGTAGTGGGAGGCCGCGTGCTGTGGGCGGGCGTTGCTGTCGGTGCTGAAGGATTGCCTGTTGCAGGGAGGAGAGGCGTCCGAGGCTGCATTTGGGGGTCGTGGCAGCAGGAAGGGAGATCGCCAGGTCGGATCACCTCCGTCAGAAGTTTGCGCAGGAGCGACACGTGTCGGCTTTCGTTTCCGAGTTCGACCCCGTTATAGAAAGCATAATAGGCAACTGCAGGTGCGTGGGTTCATTGAGAGAGACTCCCATTTATATATAATCTCTAATAAATATTCTTCATTTTCTGATTTGTGGGAGCCAAAGTTTTGCTTATATCAAATGTACACTTCACCCAATAAAGGGCAAATAATAAGATTTAAACTCAACTCGCGGTTTTGCAGGGACAGTTTCATATTCGTCCGAGGCATTTCCGACTACAAGGACGGCACGAAGAAATCGGAATGGCAGCCCTATGCGGCTCTGGCGGCGGCCTCAGTGACGAAAGCCATCATTTCTGCTCTCGACCCGATCAATGAGTGGTCATCCGGTCGATACTGACAATGTTCTCACAAATGGAAAGCCTTCTTTACTGTACTCAGATTCAATGCCTGAAAAAGTGTCTTTTGAATATTGTTTCTCGAAGTCATCTGTTTTTTGAGAAACCACTGACGCACCAACGAAATTAATTTTTTTTAATTTTTATGGTATTTAATAGGAAAAACGTATATTAATCCTTCTACGTTTTCCGGTAAAATAGAGTGAAGAAAAGTATAAATTCCAGAATTGCAAAAATGTTTGTGACTTATGTTCAAACAATTATAATTTTTAACATTATTAATATTAAAATGAATTATGAATAATCTGATAATATAAATTATAACGTAAATTTATTACTCTGTAACTTATTAAAATAATATAAAACTATAACATAATAATTTTGTGCATTTCGGCTTGAAAGCGCGTAAAACATAAATATAAAACAATATGTGAATATTTTTGTTTTAACTTTACAGTAGTCAGAGGCTTAAATAATAATATTATTATTTAAAATATTTATAAATAATATATATCACGTAATATAAATTAACGCTTTTAGGTTTCCATAAATTAGAGCGAAAATAAATAATATAACGCGATATAAATAAAAACAAAAATAATAACACCACGAATTAATACAATTCGTTGCAAAAAGCATATAATATTTATTTATTATTATTTTTTGAAATGCCTTCTTTGGGTCAATCAAATGCAATAATATTTGTAACGATGGCCTCTTTCCCTTACTCACCCTATGCAGTGCGAGGAGAATTCAGTTATTTGTGCCTTTTTTTAATTTTTGGCGCAACGACAAATATATATACTGAAGAAAGTATTTGTGATGTTTAAGCTTGTCAATTCTCAGTACAAAACTTGGAAAAAGTTTTTTAGTTTTATTTTGAGAACTGTTATTTATTTTAAAAGAGAACGGTTATTTATTTTGAGAGGAATATATTTTTTTAAAGTAATCGTTAATTAATTTTTAAGCAGTTTTTGTCAGTTTGTTCCTATATTTAATTTTAATATAAAGCTTTAATTCACTGAGATTTGTGCCTTAGGTTGATTTGCTTTGCCAAACATCCCGTGTTTATGCGCTAAATAAAACATTCTGCTTACTCTCAGTTGTTTTCATTTGATAAAAAAACACACATTCATTTAATAATTGCTATAGGTACATGATTTATTTAAGGAAAAATGTGGTGGAAGACAAAGTCAAATATTCAGCAGACGTTGCTCTGAACTTAAATTAAATTTTATTTGACTGATAACAAATGAGTACATTTTACAATGATTTCAGTTACAATAATCGAGGCCGACGTGGACGTTACATTACCGAAGACAGTCGAAGGCTTCGGGTATAACTGTTCATATAAATTCTGCTTTTGAGAGAGCATCGACAAAACGAAAATATATATGTATGCGATATACATAAAATAAATGTTATTTATGCGTGAAAAAGAAACAAAATTTGATTACTGAATTCAAAATCAGCGCATTTGGTCATGAAAATTCAGGTATGGTTCAGCTTTTATTTAAATGTTCAGACAGTGCTTATCAGACAGCAATCTGTGCTGAAATTTCTTTGAGAAACTGAAAATCCATTGCTCGTTTGGGGCTTTTTCGAAGTAAAGCTTTGTGAAAGTGCACAATTTTTAACATCGACCGTTTCGCTTGACGTAGTGTTTGGTGTTGACACCTGCGGAGGAGGCGGAGGAGGGGGATGTAATCAGTTGACATTGGGAAGTGTGAAAAACACAAAAACGTTTCGAGAATGTTGACATTTATTGAAGGCTCTAATTTCCTGCGACCAAATCGCCTCTTCTGTAACTGTTCGCCAGCTGAAAGCAAAAGAATTCCCCCACATTACCCACAACAGTGACTGTTAAATAGTAAAAAAGAAAAAAAGAAATGAATTAAATACTTGCCCACTTCCTGAAGAATGGCGAGAATCTGAGGTAATCCTCGGACTGGTACTGTCCGGGCAGTAGATAATTTAATTGGCTCTCTGGCTGCTCTTTCCCTCCTTCGCTGACCATCAGCACCCTCATGTCCTCCGAGGGCGGCTGCAGCCCCCCCGCCGCCCCCTCCGCCCCCTCCGGCTCCCCCGCGGACTCCGACCTCTTCCCGTGGCCCCCGAAGCAGGAGTGCCCGAAGGCGGCGCAGCCCCCTGCAATCCATCAATTAAACAGCCATTAATCGCTTTAAATTGAAATCCCTCCGTGGGCAGTTTTAATTAAAAATCCGGGGAAATAATAAATTCGAGGCGGAGATTTTTGTGTCGCTGTAAAGCAATTACGGGGGTGAAAAATTGCGCCCCTTGGTCTCGGCTGACCTTGGCCGTTGCCATCGACATAAATCGATTTGGGACGGCCATAGAGTAAATAAATTTTGTCCTACGCGCGGAGTTGTCGATGTTTATTTTGGTTTGCTTTGAATGAACATCCCCAAAGGGTTGGAGGGTGGCTCGGGAAAACTTAAGGAATGAAAATAAACATTGTCCGAATTATGTAGGGTTTATTTCCGCGCTTTGGGCAGAGTTTTTACCCCGAGAACTCCTCAGCTTCGTTTGAGTCAATTTGAAAGTGTGCTTTGCATCATATATTAATGGTGAAATCCAAAATCTAACATCTCATATACGCTAATGAGCATCCGAACTTATAAGAAAACTTATTCGCTTCACCACCCCAAAGGAGAACTCAAATTCATTTTGATTTCTAAATCAAATCAATTCAAATTTTAACGGTTTTGCTAGCTGTCTACTTTTAACCGCACCGGAAATGGTTTCCCACATTTCCAGGTTTTTTGGAAAAAGTCGAGTTGAAATCGGTTCAGGGGTCGGTGAGCATTAGGAGAGCAAAGACCCCTAAATAAAAAAAACCCCTTTGGCAACAGATTTAGTTTATTAGTATGACAATGAAATATCCGATCATTGACAATGACACACACGAAAAATCTGGAAAAAATTACCTCTTCGCATTTTAATGGCGTCGCTTGCTCTTAAGCTGGAATATCCCAAAGATCTGATACCTGAAATGGAGATTTAGACCACTCGTATATTTCCTTCTGGAAGAGGTGGATCGCCTGCAGGAATGGTGAAGGACAGAAACTATTTAAGCCAAAGCTTAAATACTATAATCTTTTTGCTTGCTTTTCCCTTTCCCCTCTTTCTTGTAAATCAACGAAGAAAAAAAAGCGAAACTTAAACAGCTATAAAAATTATAAAATATCCAAAGTCAGAAAATTTCAATAAAGGAATTAAAAATACAGATGGGCGTTTCATCAAAGTCTTTCAGGCATTAAAATGGCCGCTTTTGGCCGCTTTTGGCCGTTTGTGCGTCGAAACTGCAGCAGACTCATTCAGAACAGCGACTTATACATTTACTTTATTAAAATATCTCTGAAACATTATATATAATAGTATTTAATTGAGTTCCTCATTATAACTCGTTTTTACGACTCCGTTTATTTGAGTCTATGAAAAGATGCAGATTTACTGCAAAGTTCGGACCCGTATACTGTCATCAACAGTGTTCATATTCAGACAGATTATGTAATTATATTTTGCACTTATCCCAAAATAGGTTGAAAAAAATAAAGTTAACAAATAAAACTATTTTAATGCAGTCAAACCGATTCAAAAACCACAGAGTGTCAGGAAATGCAACGTAAAAATGGGAAAAAATTCGTCGTTTTGTGGATTGAAGAAACCACGAATGTCACAGCGGTATTTTCATGACTCGAAAAGACTGAAAAAAACCGCTTAAAATACTGCTTCGTCCTTTGATTGTGATCCTCCAGGGTTCGCCTAAGGATAATTAGACGCACTTCGGGGGGCACTTTTGGGCAAAAAATGAATTAAAACCATCTTTGAGAATTTTCCTGTTGGCAACGGAAACGCAGTGGCGACCGTTACTCGAAATGATTTCTCTTCCCCGCGTGCATCCACCTTATCCCTGTGGGAAGAATGGGGTGTTTTGCAGGAAATAATCTTTCACGTGAGATGAAAATGGTAAAAGGAAAAGCCTTGAACGTAAGAAGATGAATTTTTAAAGACTCCTTTGTTGACTTATACAATAACATAAATCGGCGTGTGCACATTATGTTTGCGACTGACTAATGATCGTTATTTCGATAAGTTAAGTGCGATTTTTCCGGAATGACGCAGACAAAGAGGGAAGCACGTGAGAAATGCGAGAATGATGAGAGGATGATTGATAGAGGCTAAGGTTAATTAATGGAGCCCTGCAACGCCTTCTGATTCTTCGCGTGGACGACCGATCGGTTTTCACCTTCCGCCAATTCCGCCATTGTTATTCGTTGCGCAAAACCCCTTTTTCCGAGGAAAGGGTAAGTAAATACCGACTGAAAGTGGCACTTACTCTTCGCTTGCGTTGGCTGAACGGAGGCGATGACAGCGATGACGACTATGCTGGGAACCAAAAGCCTGGAAGGTGTCAGCCTCGGAAGAAACATGCTTTTGGACTCGGCGAGTATTGCTTTTAGGTCAATCTGAAATGCGCAAAATATAATTTTTATTTGGCAAAAGAAAATGGGCAAAATTAGGAAAATGAGAAAAAAGTGCACGAGCAACGAAAGAACTGGGAAAAACATGAAAAAGGTAAAATTAGGAAAGTAAAACAGAAAAACTTATAAAATAGGAAAGTAATGGTATAATCTCACGAGCAATGCCAATTATCTGTAACAGTTATTTCATTTATAATTATATTATATATCCCAATGATTTGAGTGGGCGAGTTAACCACTTTCACAGAGAAAGAAACGCAAAGGCGGGAGTGGGCGAAACAAAAAATAAAAAATAATCTCGCTGAAAAATGCTCATTATTCGGGAAACAAGAGCTTAAATTATTTCGAAGAAGGCGGGGGGCGAAGAGTTTTATCATAGTTTGTTTTATTAAGTTTCACAACTCAGTTACGAAAATCGTTTAGAATATTTATTTAAAATAGAAAGTTTTAAGCCAGCCTCCCGGAGGACTGACACCCAATCGAAGGGGCGGAAGGCCTCCAGGCCGTTATTAGATATTAGTTATGGAGCCTTTTTTCCTAGTTTTAATGGCTTTCTTAAATAAATTATCTTAAATACAAATTTTTATAGAGCGGAGTGTGCAACGGGGGCGTTTTGTATTGTTTTGAGTGTCAGTCAGGGAATGAAACCATTCAATGAATAATCAGCCTTTATTTTCATCTGCATGATTTAATATTTTATTATAAATCAATTATAAAACATAATTTTTTCGTATTATACTGGTTTTTCGCAGGGAATCGTTTATATAATGTAACGTTGCATTTTAATATAATTGCACATATAATTAATAAATTTGTTTTATGTAAGCCTAATTCTCTGTTTACATAAATTTTTTTGCGAATTTATGGAACGCATAAAAAATAATTATTATTGTCTGTCATTTAAACTTTGAGTGTTAAACAAAAGAATAATCCGATAATTATGTTTTGGAAGAAGAACGACTTTTTATGATCCGCATTTTAATTATGATTAAAATAATATTAACAATTATGTGTAATGATAATTATTTATGTAAGAGTATAAAAAATATTAATATATTAATGGTTTTAAAACCAACCGCAGACAAAGTTTTAAAAGAAATATCACAACGGTTTAAAAAGATCATTTCGAAATCCGTCATGCACTCTATGCTTTGTCTTAGTGAAAGAGCAAACAACAGCCCTTTTATTTCGACCCCTCCCTCACCCCCAATTATGCAAATATAAAAATAAAATCCCGCACACAGCAAACAAACACAGCGGGAGAAAATCCGTTACTTTAAGGAATAATTCGCATTAACAGAATTACTCAAAAAAGGGTAAAGCCTCACATGCATCCCTCAGATTCGAAGGGGGCGGTGGCAGGCGAGGGGTGGCAAGGCCACAATTATTTTTATTTGTCGTTTCTTCGCCCGAGGGAATTTCCTCGGTGCGTCTTTTCCTGGCAACACCAGAATTATGTCATCGCAACTGACTTTCCATGCAAACAGTGTTTTGGGTGGAAGTTGCAATCATAAATTGGATAAAATATTTATTTGGTAACCGGTTCGATGAGAGAAGAGAACGCGTTGGCTGACACAAAATTCCTCCAGGAGAAAAACGTGAAGGAAAATCATCCCTGGCATTTCTTAAATGCGAACAAATACCCGTAAAAGCCGATCACTTATTAAATGTAAGCGATCTGAAAGCTGAAGATTAAACTGAGAAGAAGACTTGAGGGCAGTCCCAAGCGATGTCCAAAGATAAGTCGCTTTTCCTTCTCATTTAACTCCGTCATTTAGTGAACCGAAAAATTCAGCAAAAAATTTGCAAAACGATATTAGGATTTATTAACTTTTTTTGGTCTATGGTTTAGCGAAGGTGATAGAAAAAGTAAATAAAAACTTTAAGGAAAATTAACAGTATCGAAAAAAGACTAAGAAGTCAGAAAATCATTCCAAAACAAACACATGAGAAAATGATGAAAATGAAAATGACAGAATACGAGTGGAGCATTAACAGACGAACTAAATTTGTAAATCAAAGATGGCGATCTCGAGTTTACTCGTGGGTTATCAGCAAAGCATCTTACGGTTTGATCCGATTCAGAAATCGGACTAAAAAGAGGAAACTATGTAGAAAAAGTTGAAACCAAAAAGCAAAGAGTTTATTAAAGGTATCTGTTTGGATTCCTTTGGATTTGGATCCAAACCGCAACGGTTTGAATTGGGCGGCCAATTTCCTGGAATCGGAGTTCAATTCCGAGAATCCCAATGGCCATTTAACGGTTTCGTTTTTTCCATGTGGTTCGTGAGTGAGCACTTTGTTTTGTTTTTTTCCATTTTTCCCCAAAAGTTCATTTTGGAATCTTATTCTTTAGCATTGTAGTAAGTCTCAGAGCAGTGAATTACGACTGAAAAGGTCCAAAGAAAAGAAATGGAGCGACAGCATATTCTGTAATTTAACTGTATTTTCCTTTATTTCGGTCCGGAGAATTTCATTTGTTGCCAGCAAAAATGGCAAAAAGCTGTCATCATCAGCAAAAGGAATTTTCCCTATTCAATTCAATGAGAGTTTAATTCAAAAGAACATTTATTAGGTTCACAATTTTAATTGTTTGATCTCTAATGGCTTTGGTATTAAAATCTGTGTCGTAAATGTTTATGCATCATCAGAACGACAGGAGCGGGTATTTCCCCCCTCCCCCTCCCCCCCACACATTGTTGCTTTTTACTTTTACAATAAAACGGATTTTACTGCAGGCTTTCCAGCTCTGTGGTCGCGTTATGCCCTCTATGGCTGATGGCGAATCCACAGTCTTTTCCAAAGGTCGAAAGAAATTAGAGGGAGGGTGAGGAGACCTTAGGGTGAAGTTATTTTGCGTCTAATCCCACCGAGAACCAGAGAATCAGAGGGAGGAAGTTTTTCCTCTTGAGCCACTTGCCTTTTAATTGATTGCCTCATCTGACGACAGCAGCTTAAGTGGGAAGACATTCCGTGTACACAAAAGGCTCACGATTGGGGTTATTTCCGGGCGATGATCATGGGATGGATTCTCTCAGTCACAAAGCCAGGAGGAGAGAAGAGCAAGGAAATGAAAAGCAAAGGAAGAGAGAAGAGCAGGGAAGGATAAAGAAAAGATAGGAGAAAAAAATAGAAGCACAAAAATTAGGCTGAAAGGCAGTAAAAGAAAAAGTTAGTGAATAAGATAAAAACAGGGAAAAGCAGAAAAAAGCAGAAAAAAGCAGAAAAAACAGAAAAAACAGAAAAAAGGGAAAAGTAGAAAATTATATATAAAATAGGGCATATGTTACATTCTCATGGGCAAAGTGGATCGTCTGTAACGAATATTAAATTACGCGAAGTTTACATTGAAATGATTGCATTATTTGTAATTTGAAAAAAATTCAGTTAAAAAGTGAAAATCAAAGGAAATTAATAAGGAAATTAAAACGGAAATTAAATATAATAATCATAATATTTTTGAGAATCTCGCGGATTAGTTCGTTGAACCGACAGCCAAAGCAGCAGAAGACACACCTGTATTTGTGCCGAATCAAAAGCAATTAAATTTCCAAGAAAAAGCTTTAATTAATTTCAATAATTACAATTTTTTGCCCTACAGAGTAAATCAGATTGTTTTGTCGGAATTGAAAATTTTTCTTGGAATTTCCAGAGCGGTAACAAAAGCTTTCTTTTGTCCCTTTTCCTCCATTTCGTCTTCGGATTTGTCTTTGGGCAGAACAATATGATTATGAAACCGAACACTTTCATTTTTCCGATTCAATTTTATATTCGCTTACAAACGACGGCGGTTAACGACGACGAGGAAAACACAAAAGCGATTTCACTTTACATTTGCCAGATGCAAAATGTAATTGCGATTAAAAATTTTTAGACAGCACGAAATTTTTTTTAAATTTTTATTAGTGACCGATTGCGAAAATATAATTTGCTTTTTAATTAATTGTAATTGCATTGTGAAATTTATGTATAAAATTTTGTAATAATTTTAATATACAATACATTTTGTATTGCATCTATATTGTAGGCTATATTGTAATAGGAAAAAATGAAAAATAAGAAAAGGGCATTTACAAAGCAGAAATGAATAAATTATTTATGCCAAATTAGAACACTTAAGCAATGCAAATTGTCAAATTTCAAAAAAAGCTCCAACGGTTGCATTTGAAAATTCGCTTTGGAAATTACTCAATTTCTCAGGTGTAAATAATTGGATTGGCTACGTAAGTGTTTTCCATGTTCAGACCCCCGAGGCCTCAAGCACCCAAAAGCACCCAAAAGCACCTAAAAGCACCCAAAAGCTCGAAAAGTTGACACTCACCAAATGCAGGATCAGCAGAAGAGAAGATCGCAAGATGCCGTCAAAATGACCGGAAAGTCGGGAGGAATTCGTTTAAAAAGTAAGTTGGCGAAAGGGGAGCGCGGAGGGGAGGGGCGAGGGGCGCCAGGGGGATGCTCATGCGTTCGCGTTCGCTCACCCTCTGCCATCCCCGCGCAGGGAGGGTCTTTCATCCCCCCACCCCGCTACTGCGAAGTCACTTCCCCGACACAAAAAACTATTCTTTATTTACTAATTCTTATTAATAAATAATCTCTTCATAAAAGTATTCCTTATGGTGCAAACAAACCCCATAGAAATACAGACTTTGCTGAAAAAAATTCATTCTTCTGGTATAAAATAGATAAAATCGGGGAATGAATATCCACAAAAAGAAAGGGGCCGATGTTAATGATGCAAAGAAATTCAGGAAGCATTACCAAAATTTCACTTAAAGAAAGAAACCGTCAAATTTGCATCTTTCTCCGGAAAAAATAATAAAAGAATAAAGTTTTTAAGTTACAATCTTTTATATTAAAAACACAGTAAAAGATAAAAAATAATAAAAAGTATGTGCACACATTCATTCCCCTCTCGTTGGTATATATAAGAGAAAAGAGATTTTATTTAAATAAAAGATGGCTGAGTGAATTAAATATGTACAAAGTATACAAAGCACTAAAGTGTGTGTTATACAAAACACTCAGCCATCTTTTATTTAAATAAAATCTCTTTTCTCTTATATATACCAACGAGAGGGGAATGAATGTGTGCAAATACTTTTTATTATTTTTTACCTTTTACTGCGTTTTTAATATAAAAGATTGTAACTTAAAAACTTTTTTCTTTTATTTATTTTTTAACTTTTTAGTCATGAGTAGACAAGACTAAAAAGTTAACCTTAATTATTTATACAATTAATACAATTATCAAAAAAAAACAAAGGACAATCGCCAAAATATTGTGACGTCACATTTATTCATACTCCAGAATATATTGTTATTTGAAATAAAATATTGTAAAAACATTCCAAAAAGTATGTTAAAAAATGTTAATCGTGTACGATTATACCTTTGTAATTCAGTGTTCTTAATAAAATGCAATGAGGACACAAACCCAATCTTCTTACGTTTAAATTCCTCATCACAATACAAGAAAGAATTGACAGCTGTCCTTATGGACTGCTCCATATTCAATTCTTCTTCTTATTTTTACAACAAAAATGACGGCTGTTAAAATAATTATTTTATTTTTCTTATGTTATTCTTTTGGCACAAACTCGGCCGTAGAAGTTAAGTAAAAGATTGTTACAATTAAGTGCGAGAGCGGAGAGATGGAACAACTTTTAGAGAATTTGTGGAACGAGTTTATAAACTTTTATTCTTAATGAATCATGAATAATTATCAGATTGATTTCATTTTAATGTTCACTACCTTTTGAAAGAAGTTTTCAATTAAAACGGAGCAAGTACGAGCCGGTTTAGCGAGTGACGTGCTGCACCCTACCGGACACACTCCGAACTCCAACTTCGTGACACTCCTGAGAATGGCCGATAGAGAGCGCTCGCAATTTGTTCCAAGTTACTGCCCCGGGGGACGCCATTTTTTGAAATAACGTTTCCTCACGCTGCCCATTTTCGATTCTCATTATCTAACAGCCACCCGAAACGAAATTGGGAGTGTCTTCTGATTACTATAATGCATTATCTTCATTTTGGTTTTTGTTTCGCAAACAAAGCCGCTTCATGTTCATTTAGCTCATTCTTTCTTTATTGTTTTAATTTCTGTCCGAGTTTATTAAGCTTAATTTGAATTTCTCTTCTCGGGGATGTTTTAAATTCAAGAATGAGACAAAAGATGCACGACGGGGATTTTCATCAACGGACCCCGACTGGGACAAACGGTTCCAATCAACACAAACAGACCGCACAAACAGACCCTCTTCTTTGGCAATCCAGGAGGCAGTGCACCCATAATATGGCCGCCCTGGGCATCCATCTGCAAATTATCAATTCTCTGCTTACATCACAAAAAAGGTAAATCTTTTTCTTCTTTATCACCTGAAATACTACATTGTAAATAACTGATACCTACGGTCTAACGATAACCCTCCTCCATTATATGGACACCAATCGATTGCAAAGACAAAACAAAACAAAAGAAGAACGCAAAAGGGTGTCAAAGGCAAATCGCCGACTGTCCGTTTCGCAGCTGAATCAGGCAGAAGCACGAGGGGCCGCACAATCTGACTGAGCCAAGAAAACGACCTCTATCTATATTAATTTATCGAAGCATAAAGAAAAAATAAAATATGCACTGTACAGGTTGAAAAGGGCGCAGGCGAACCTCGTGGAGGCCGCAGGTTCCCGTGTATGTAGCAGAGTGATTGAAAGGCTGCGCGGAAGGAACTTAAGGGATGCTGTTGAAAGGAAACCGCGTTGTAGGAGGGTTGACTGAGCATAATTATTTTGAGACTCCCTTCGATTTGGACAGGCACCGCCATTTTGTCTTTCCGGGCAATGCCTCCGTGGTGCCCTCGGCCATCAGCAGCTATCAGTGACTATCAGCTGCCTTTATCGATCGCCTTTATTCTCACGAAACCTTTTCGATTCCTCTGTTGACTGAAAGATAAGATTGATTAGTTTTCGGGGACCAATCGTGTGCCGCTCTCGACCTGATAATATTTAAATGATTTTCTTTCGGTACCCGCACTGACAGTTCCATTTTTCCGCTCAGCACTGCTGTTTGCCTACCAAAGAAGACTCAGGTAATGATGTTTATAATAATAATAAATTCCGGCTGTACTGGATTTTCTCGAAAAAACGCTGGCGCTTTCCTTTGGCCCGGAAATTTTCCTTTGACAATCAGTGTCCCGTTTTTTCTTTTGAGAGGTAAAGGAATAACTCCACATTAGAAGGAAATTCTGTTCTTTTTTGTCTTCAATTAAATTATTTTAGCATTTTACTTTGAGTAAAGGTTTTCTTAGAGATTTTTATATGATTTCTAATAAAATTAATTAAATATTGATATATAATCAATTAAAAAATAATATATAATAATATTTTATAAGATAATAATAACATTATAGAATTTTTAATATTTGACATTTAAACATTAATACACTTTTAAATGCAATTTTTCACATTTTACATTCAAATACATTTTTAAATTTTACATTTATGTGTAATTTTAACGTTTTTGGTTGGGAAATTTATTTTGCCCTGAAAAGCTGAAATTTTGTCGCGCACAATACCCACCGTCAGCGAAGAAAGCCCGACAGTTGGCGCCCCTGCAGGACTTCCCACAACGGGAAACCACAGCCTTCTTTCGCTGTCAACCCCGACGAACGATCAGCTGTGCGCGACGGAATTTCACAAAATTCGCCAGACACAGTTATCTTTTGTCTCTTTTGTCTTTGCGATTGGCCCTTATCGAAAGGCGAGTGATTCACCGTGATTATCTTTAAAAAAAGCATTGACGCAAGATTATATGCAACGAGCCGCCATTGTTGCATCTCTTGGCGCCAAGTTCAAGGCCATTTTGTTTCAGGTGGAGGATGTCTTTTTATCTGAACAGGATCCGGAGAAAGCCACCGCAGGGGCAGCGGCCCGAGGACCTGATTCGATGGGTACAGCAACTGATTATCGCAGTGGTCCCTCACTTTGCCTGAGAAGGGCTCTTCCCCATTAGATCCGTTATCATATCTATAATGTAATTGTAACAATATTCCAAAGGTTTTTTGACGGGTTTTCGCGGGTTTTCTTCAGTACTTTGCTCAGTTTATTCATTTTAAACTGACTACTCCTAACTTGTCTAACTAAATGTCATAAATATAAGACTGGTTGGGGTAGAAGACGCCATTTTGTCTCTTTCAGACGGTGAACCCGATCTACAGATCGCCGGTGGTCAGATACGAAAACCCGACCTACACCAGACGCACCCCCAAGGCGAAGGGGCTGCCGAGGTGGACTGGGTGGGCGTGAGGGGCGGTGTGGAGGAAGAGGAGATGAGAGAAGGCTGTGCTTTCTGCCTTCAGTGAATAAACAAGAGTTATGAGACTGAAGTGGGCTCAGAGTGAGGATTTCTCTTCAACGGCCATATTTTCTTATTTCTGTATATACTTAATTTATTAATATTTTTAAAAATATAAATATTATATATTGCCATTGGATTTGCACATAGAATTTACTTTTATATACAATGAAAAAAGACTGTATTCTTGTAATAATTTTGAACTGGAAAATCGTGAAAATATAAAATGATTGAGCAGCGATTACCATTTCACCATTCCTGGTTTTTCGGTTAGGTGGTAGAATGAGGAGAGAGAGAGAGAGAGAGAGAGAGAGAGAGAGAGAGAGAGAGAGAGAGAGAGAATGCGGGCACAGGCACTTGTTTAAAATTCGGTCATTCCCAATGAATCTCTTGGCGGGCAAACTGCTTCTTTTTCCTTCTTTTTCTTGTCCAAGTTCCAAATCTCTTAACAGTTTTACTTTCACTCTCGAACACTTCACGGGTTGTTTGCTCCGACTTTTTCCCGCGAGAGACAATAGACCGTTTATTGTAACACAGCTCACTCATTTTGTAATATGTGAGAGATGTGGACATGCGGAGGGTTCCGCCGAAGGACGGCAAAACCAGCACAATCAGAGCGATGGCTCCCTTGGCGCCTTTGCTGTCCAGGGGTGGAAGCCTCCGCCATGTTAAGGCGCTCCTGGATAGGGGTGCAGGGAAATGGGTTCTAGAATAGTTGGGGATCAGTGTAAAGGATTGGCTTCATGAAAAAATAATTTCAAATGAGAAGAAAATTTTTTGAAATTCAAAGAAAATATTTAAAAAGCATTAATTATTTTTAGTAAAAAAGAAAACTCAAATATTAATACTAATTATTATTGTTATGCAATACAAAAAAAGCATCTCATGTTTATAAAAAATGTAAATCAATTTGAATAACATAATGCACCGATTGTCTGTAAAAGTATTAAAGAAATGATTGTATTTTTTCAGAGCAATGGCAATTTCCATTTCCCACCACTGACACTTAGGAAAGATTCGGTGTTTGCAAAATGGCGACAGAAGGTGTGAACCCGTTTTTCGGTCACGGTCCTCATGAATTGGGAAACGAGTGACCGACATTATTTCCTGAAACGGTTGGAAATGTCGAAATGCGGGAGAGAGGGTGAGTTCCTCTGCTTCCCTCCCCTCCGAGGGGTGATTTCGTCGCCCTGGGGAAATTCCTTTGGCGTGGGACCCACTTTGGGACCCACTTTGGGACCCACTTTGGGACTCGTCCAGGTATCTTCCTCCAAGATAACTTCATTTTTATAATTTCCTACATAATCTTTGAATTTAGTTCGTTAAATTTTTAAAAAAATGTTCGCCTTCTAAAGATGTCTCAAACGCCATTTTTTCTTCTGATTCCCCCGAGTTTTCACCCCTAATTTTGTATAATTTTGTGCACATTTTTGTATAAATAAGTAATAACATTCATATAATTTTTCGATTTTTTTCTCTCTTTTTTCCCTTTTTTCACCATTTTTCGTGTTCCTGCTCTTTTTATTTCTTGCACTCCTTGCACTCCACTCTTCCTTTTTTCTTTTTTACAAGCCTTATCTTAAAGTTGGGCAAAAGCCTCTCCTCACATTCTAAAGCTGTTTGTCCTGGCACGAATTACTCGTTTCGCCCCCAATTGCTTTACATTTCCCCAATCCAAATGAGATAAAAGCAGTTTAACTCAAATTCAAATAATCTGTGTCAATTTTTAAATGGTTTATTTACAACCCGATTAGACTTAGATGGCTTCACAAAACGACTCAGACGAACAAAAATGGGCCCTTCAACAAACTCACCTACACTAAATTCTAAGTATTGAATAATCATTACTTTTGAAGTATTTCGTATTCGTTGCATACTTTTGGCCATTTGGTTACTCACGATTTTGTTGTAACTTTTGCTCTCACAGTTACACATACAGTATTTCATCTGTTCAAAGAAGAAGAAGTGAGTATTTTTCTCTTCTTCGTCTCTTCGTCTCTTCGTCTCTTCGTGTCTTCTTTGTCTCTGTCGGGGAGCCCCGTGCATTGATGAGCCGTTGCCCCGGCGTTGGATGTCAGATTACTCCAACACAGTTCGATTTACTTCGACGAAACTCTTTGTGAAAACTACAACTTTTGTTTTAGAAGAAATCTAAAAAAATCTAAAAAGATTCGTTTTATATAAAGTGTGTCTCAGTGAGTGCACCCCTTTTTCTTCCTGGATAACTCCCCCACCACTGTCCACTACATCCCTTTTTGGCTTTTTATTTCCTTTTCCTCCTCTTCTTCGTCTCCTCCTTTCTTTTCTTTTCTCTTCTTCTTCACTTTCTCTTTTCTTCTCTTAATCCCCTTATTTTAAAATATATTCCCAGTTCATATCCCAATATTTGGAATCGGACAAGTACAGGTCTTTCTACTCGAATGGGATCGCAGTGGCACCGACAAAATTTCCACCACCATTTCTTCCCCCCCTTCTTCCCCCTTCTTCCCTCCTTCTTCCCCCCTTCTTCCCCCCTTCTCCTCTCCATCTATCCCACGACTGGCGCGAATTATATAATCCACACCGGTCCTTGCAAAAGCCCATCGCCCTCCCTCCCTCCCTCTGCTTCTTCTTCTTCTTCTTCTTCTTCTTCGCCGCACCAGCCAACCTTGAAGGCAGAACAAGGCTCCTTCCACTCGAGCGTTGACTCCCTTCAGGGCGGCGGTGGAGAGTGGCCATGTGCGAAGTGTTCGTGTGAGGACAGAGTGAAGAGCAGGAAGTGGAGGAGGACATGTGACTGCGACTGCCTTTTTCAATATGGTTTTGTCCCGGTTATGGATAATCCGGAAAATTATTTTCGTTGTTTTCGTTTTGATTAGCGGTAAGTGTTCTCATTTAATTTTTCCGATATAAAGCGGACGATTTTGGACGCGAATTTTTGCATTTCGCATTTTCTGTGAACATTAATTCTACAGGTTGATCTACCACTTCTATTATTGTTATTATTTTCCTTTCTTTATCTCCTTTTGTTTCTCTTTCTTTCATGCTTTTTATTCTTTTATTCTTGGCTGCTGTAATCTCTAACTTTTTCCCTGAATCGATACTCTTTCCACTTTTTTCAGGTTCTCTTAAGCCTGCTTTCCTTTGCTCTTCTTTCCCTCTTTACCACTCACTTCTTTTCACGCTCATCCCTCATTTTCTACTCCAACCTCCTTCCGTCTATATCAGTTTTAGTTTCACAACCACCAAATGCCCGCAGTGCACAATAAATTTGAGTTCTCTTGCACAACCCGACGAGGGCGACGTTTCGTCCGGCCGGGGTTTCCAAGGCCGAATTTGAGGTGGCACCTGCATTGCCTCGGGTCTCTCCTTCCCCTCAGGGCGCTTCTCTCGCAAATTTCAGGTTTGAGTTGGGCGACGGTTGCGTAAAGGTCTTCGCTGAGGTTCGGTTGGCCCACTTCTTCCGCGATAATGGCGCTAACTGCTGCTTGTCGTGCGGGACACTGCTGGTTGGAAAACATACGACTTAGAATTTATTTTTAGGGAAGTCTTAGAATGACTAAGGACAATTTAAAATGTCACGGAATGACTTTGCCTTAAGGCGGGATTTATGACATTCCTTTATGTGTTTGCCTAAAATGCACTGCCCTAACCCACAATACCCCAAATGTCCCGTTTTGGAATTTAGGACTTAACATGGAAGATTCATTTTTGTAACTATTCCCTCAATGGCCAAAGGATTTTCTTATTTTTATTCTTTTTCTTGGCTTTTATTTCGTCTTCGTTAACGCCCTGACCTTTCCACCTTAAATGTAATCATCTGCTTTTTCTCCGAGCCTTCGAAGGTTTTGTTGAGGAAAGTGATGTCCTGTGTAAGAAACAAGGAAAAATCACTGCTTCAGTCAAAAAAGAAATAATTCTACACAAACGCGAAAGAAGGGTAAAAAAATGATTCATATAAAACAATTGAAGCCATAGAATATTCCGGGACATTAAGTGGATTACAGCGAGATTAACGATAACCCCATTAAGCCTTTACAAACAGCAGATAATTAAAACACCCTTTTCTGCAGAACTCTGCTCTTGTGCTCGTTTCATCTTCCGCCAACACGAGAAGAACACTTGTTTGGCCCCTGCGATATTATCTGAGTGCCATTTTGCTGCTGGAACGACCTGTTTATCAGAAAAAGCCAAATGATTGAAAAGTAAGATGGCGGCACTGATATGGGCTGCGGAATGTGATGGAATGAGAAGTCGTGCAGTGGTAAATGCGAACAACATTTCATTTGCTCATTCGCTTCCTGCATTTTTGGAGCGGTAGCCTTGCTCTGCACAAAATGAGAAATTAATAAATCATCCGTTTATGCTCCACGAAACTCATTATTTAATTATTTTAATGAAATGGAAGCGCTTTCACTCAACTGACCGTTATTTAATATTCGGCATCGCATCAGCGCGATGTGCTATTTAAAATTACCGGAAAAATCTATTTTTTCCTTCTGCCCCAGCAACAAAATTCATATCTTTCCGCCCCTCCAACTTTATTTTTATTTTTTTCCTTCTCTTTTTCTTTCTCGCTTCGCTTAATTCCATCCATTATTCCCTGCAAATTCTGGAACGTTCTCAGAACGACTCAACGTGTTGACGCTGCGTTCGCAAATTAATCACGGAGCGACGGAAGCGGAGAGACACTTTCCTCCCTTCTCGAACAAACGGTTTTGGTCCGTTTATTTTCGGTCCGTGCGTATAATGCATTACGTAATTTGATAAAATAATTGATGAATGTGGACTCGTTGCTATTGATTGTGAGTTATACAATTCAGAGGATGAAATGTTGCGGTTATGCTGCACTCTTTTAGGAGCAAATCCCTTTTTGAAGAGCCAACAAAATGCATTGACTCGTTTGCGTAACGGCCGGCATTTCGGTGTCAATAATCGTTACGTTTACGTTTCTATTCTGTCGAATCATCCACGCGTAATAAATTACACTATTATTTTCAAGAGAAGCATTTGTCAGAGTAATTTGAGTACAAGCACTCGAATCGAGCGTGCCTCGTGCCCGCACTCGTGGACGAGAGCAACGCCGCCATTTTCTCGAGCCTTCGATTATTTAATTCTGTGAAAGTTAAGGGCGCGACAAAGGGGCTGACCGTTAACTTTTTGGTTTCGACACCGCCCCCGGAAGATTTTCCTTTCATGCGTTCCACATTACTGATCTCCGCTTTCGCATCACAATTCTTATCCTAATTTCCATTAATTTCGCTCCGGTTAACACGTAGCTACCGTATGACATGTCATGACTCGATACAGTCGTGAAAATGCTAGACTTTGCTCCCGATGTTTGTCCTGGTGCTGGTTGCTCAACTTTGCTCAACTTTGTTGGACAATCCAACAACCCGTGTGATGTTTTCTTGTAACTTTCTTGTGTGGAAAACTGTCACAAGCTTTTGCTGTAACAGTTTTGATGGCGGATAATCTCTTTAAAAATATGTAAATTATTCCTCATCTGAAAATTTATTTAAAGAGGAAAACAAAGTAAGACGCAGGGGTCATTTTGACCCCTCCCACCGTTACAGTGCTAAAGAGGGCTTTATCTTCTGCCACTGACAAATAAAAAACCTCTCAATCCGCTCTTGAATGGCTTCCTATAAAGACATCAGCTGGTTCACTGAATGACATTTATTATCATTTCAATGGATCTTTATTTATATTTTTATCAGGTAGGATTGTCTATTGCGAAAGACGGCCAGAGCAGAGAGTGCCTGATACCTGATGCGCTACTCAGACGCTCTTGCACAACGGCTGCTATTTCCATTCTTTGTGTGTCACACCGAGTCTCTGCACCCGAAGACTGCATCTTCCAACTCCCCTTTCCCGGTTTTGTAAGGACTCTCTCTTTTGCAGGCATAACCTCTTCCGGAGGCTCCCAACTCCCGGGGAAGGGCAACTCCTCCTCCGAAATCGGAGATGTTCACCACACATTCCTCAAGGACTACTTCTACTCGGTGCTGAACAGAACGAGAGCGCTCGAAGAAACGATTTACGCAGATCTCGTCAGCAACCTGAGGAATTTGATTGAAGCCGAAAGGAATCAGATTGGAGATTCGAGTGTCGAGGCGAGAAAAAAGCCGGCAGAAAGGACGAGGGCACACAAACAGGGTGTGTTTTCGAGTGGCGGCAAGGAGGAGCTGAAAAATGCCGGAGGCGTTCCTCAGGTGTTGACCAATGTGACGGTGGAGGAGCCCGAGTACTTTCTGGGGTACAGTGGGGACCCATTCGGCAGCCGAAGACCGGTTTCTGGGCTGGTCGAGTTGCCAGAGTAAGTCAGGCATTACCTATTTCTTTTGTATATCACCAAAATACTGAACCAGGGCAGTTGGCATTGGGAATTAAAATGGCTGAATAACTAATAATAATATACAGTATATATATATTTGACTAATCTACAGTTTTATCAAATCGTCATAGAGTTATTTGGCTTTCTCTTTTGCCTCCTCTATTTCTTTTACGAATGCTGCCATCCTTCTTGATTCCTCTTTCCCTCCCCAGTATTCTTCAAAATTTTCACTTATTCCCCATTTTATTCCCCAGCCAAAAAAAATCGCTGAATAACTAAAGCACAGATGGTTTTCTAAAGAAATATATCAAGTAGAGTCAGCAGCCATAAATAAATAATGCCATAAAAATCTATTGTATATAAAATAATAAATTAACTATTTACATTAAATTGTAAACTTATTGACCTGGAATGTCAATCAGAGATGTCTACATCTCTTTCTTAATAACAGATACAATAAATATGTCCTAAAAACTGCGCGTCTTTTGGAAAAAGTCCTTTGGAAATCGGTTCGGTGGTTGTTTAAATCTTAGGTAACAAAGAACGGTGCACACACGAACGAACACAATTCCTTCAACAGATTTATATATTAGTAAGATTAACTTTCTTCTTCTGTAATAAAAAATCAGAAAATCAGAAAAATTATTCGTTCTATTGTGCTTAATATTAAATTCTAGTAATTCAAACAATTATTCATGTCATCTTAATCTAACTGAATGGAAAGCGACACTTGGATTTAAAATGTAAAAATCCACGTCATTGTGGCAATAAAATATGCAAAATATAAACACGTGACGCAGATAAAATGTGGTCAGATAATTATTACTGTGAGCTTTCATAACCATCCACGACCAAATTTCAGGTCAAATGTGAGCTGAGGGCGGTGTCTGTCGACTGACCCAAAGTCAAACCTGTTTCTTTGTCCTTTCAGGAGCGATCCAGCCGGAAGGGGAGTCAGCGATCCGAGGAGGAAAAGAAGCGTTCTGCACTTGTACAATATGGTGCTGTGCACCACCGGATGCAACCCGTTCGCTTACAAAGGCTACGGCTGCTACTGTGGCTTTTTGGGCTCGGGTTTTGTAGTCGACGGCATCGACAGGTACCGATATTCTGTTATTTGGCTGCTGGGAAGAGGCAGCAGTCATTTAATGTATAATATTGGAATGATTGAGTTATTATTTGGGGAGAGCACATAAGTGTGCCTATCGGATTAAATTTAGTGCGCTCCATTGCTAAATGCATATGAAATGAGACAATAAAATCAAAGTTTATGAGCATCATCTTAATCCAAGAGATGTAAAAGATATTTAACTTTTACTCCGTCTTATTTGATGAAAAGACAATAAAATTTAAAAGCCCTCAATTGATTCGGCCGCATTTGGGATTACCGCAAATGAGTAATTTTCTGATGAAATTTTTTTCTCAAATTTCAGTATCGGTTTATTAACCTTTAATGTCCATTCATTAAAATTTCTATTTAATAGTAATTCCCTTCAAACATAAAGTTGTGCAGACTTTTATAAATTTTTCACGTTTGTTTCAGCTGTTGCAAAATGCACGATTGGTGCTACAACAGCGCGGGATGCCCAATGTTCCTAGAATACTTCATTCCGTACCTGTGGAAGTGCTATCATCGTCAACCTTTATGTGGTGAGTCAAGCTGCTCAGAGTGAAGCAGGCTTTAGAGTCCAAACTCAGGTTTTCATTCGCCTTTAATTCAGCCATAGATCACGGCCATTATGGCGGCCCGGGTTCCTGTGCGCAAAGACTTTGCGAATGCGACAAGCAGTTGGCCCTCTGCCTGAGGAGATACCCCTGTCCGTCGACCAAAGCACTCTGCACCTCGTCGCCATGGAGATTATTGCAAAACGTTTTGACGCTTTAAAAAAATTAGTCACATTTCAATATTTCAAATGAATAAAAACCAGAAGCCCGCCAAATCGTGAAATCCGTTGAATTGGTACCGAAGAGTGTCGCCAGATGTCGTCGCCTTCGGGTTAAAGCCACGAAAAAGTCGTGGTTTCAAATATCAACAACTGCAAATAAATTTCACTTTTCAACGGTCGTTTCACTTTAACATTTATTTCATTAATTTATTCGAAGGAAAATTTTTCAAAGCCGTTTTGAGTAATTTATAAATATTCCGATAACAATTTCAAAATGGGGAGCAGTCAGCGGGAAAAATTACGGGAAGAACTAGAAAGAGTCTTGGCCGAGGAGGAGCAACTTCTGTTTAAAATGGAACAGGAACAAGTCGGTGAAAGAATTCGTCGGCGAAAGGATTTCGTTAGGAGACTGGAATTGGAAAGAAGGGAGGCGTCCTTGAACGGGGTGGTTTTGAAAGTAAGACAGTTTCCTTTGCTTCTCACCGAGCAATCCACGCGTTGTTTCTCAAAGGGGATTTCCCATTAGGCTCAAGAAGTGTCGACGCTGCAACAAAACCAGCTCGAGCAGGAGGAAAAGTTGGCCGCGGAAATGGATATGATAAGACGGCAGGAAATAGTCGAGCAGAAAATGAGGCAGCACATAAGGGAGAACAGTCACGAGCTGAAGGAACTTGAGTCTCAGTTGAAAGCTGCTTACATGAAAAAAGCCATCGCTGCTCAGTTGGCCGAGAAGGAGGCGAACAAACTGGAGGATCAGGTAAATTGCTTATGTTCATTTGTATAGGAATTGTGTTTTTATGTTTCAGTTATTCACTGTAATTCATTGTTAGTGAAGTTAAGAGAGATTTTATCTGTGAAAAGTTCAATTTTAATTCAATTCCAAAAGAAATTCAGTTCATTTTTATTTTAAATTTGACTCATTGTCACTTTATTCTCAATTAAAATTTCCAATGGTTTTCAAAAATGATTTAAACAGCTCACAAAACAGAGGAGATCAGTTAAAAATTGTTTTTCTCTTCAGATCAGAGAAAAAAAGGCAAGAGAAGTTCTGGAAAAGGCAATAGGCACACTCCAAGAACAAGAAGAAGAAGAAAGGCTGAATGAGCAGAAGCAGAAGGAAAAGTTCAGACATATGCTGCAGGACCAGATAATACAGAAAGAGCGGATGAGGCAGCAGGAATTCATTGCATATCTCAAAGAGAAGAAAATGTGTGATGAAATCCTTCAGACAATAAAAGAAGAAGAAGTGAGGTTAGCATATTTTTAATTAATTACAAAAGTGCGCCATTTGGAAGTGAAAAATCCTCTCATTTCAATCAATCCTCAATTGTCTTCTGCTTCTTCCAGGGAACTGGAAGAGAAGAGGTGCATGCAGGAGACGCTCAAGCGGGAGATGGAGCAGTTCTACAAGGCGAGGGAGATGTGGAAGGCGAAGGAGCGGCTCACTATACAGGAAGAGGAAGAGAAGAGGAGGCAGATAAACGAGGAGAAGGCGAAAGTGGCCGCCGCCAACGAGAGCGTTAAGAGGGCGAAGGAGGAGAACTTCCAGAAGGTGGTCGACAGACTGACGAGGGAAGAGGAGGAGAGAAGAGTGAGTGCTTCGCTCATTCAGCTTTTGTCTCATGTTCACAGCTTAATGCAATTATGAAGCGACAACGCACTGTAATTTGGGTTAATTATATTAATAGCACTGTCAAATCCGCGATTTTCTTTCAGAGGAAGCGAGCGGAACGAGAGGAACTCATGTCCACCCTCATGTGGAGCCAGAAGGAGGAACTCGAGAAGCAGAAGCTGGAGCTGGAGGCGGCGAAGGAGGTCGAGCGCAAGAGGGAGGCGAGAGAGACGTTCAGGCAGCTCCTCGCGGCGAAGGCCCGCAAGCAGAGGGAGGAGAAGGAGCTGGACGCCCAGTTCGCCCGGCTGATGAAGCAGAAGACGGAGGAGGAGGAGAGGAAGGAGCGGGAGAGGCAGGAGCAGCGGCGCGCGACCCTCATCAGCAACCGGAAGTACAACGAGGAGGCGATGAAGCAGAGCGTGCGGAGGCGGGCGGAGGGTCTGAAGCTGACTCAGCTGATAAACGAGCTGCAGGAGAAGGAGGAGAAGCGGCGGGAGGAGCTGGTGGAGGAGGAGAGGGTGCGGATGCTGAGGGAGTACGCGCCGAAGCTGATGGGGTATTTCCCGAAGGGGTGTTTGAGGGAGAAGGACCTGGAGGCGTTGGGGTTGAGCGGGAACTCGCCCCTGCCCGAGTCGGTGGGGAAATGAGGGACGTGGGGGTTGTTCAACGGTAGACGATGCCTTTTTGGGGTTGAGAGGAGTCGAAGCAACGTCGGCTTCGAAAGAGAGAAACATTGGTCTGTGTTGTATAAAACCGCGTTTATGGATTGAATTTCAGTAGCTTTGTGTAAATAAATGTACAAAACCTTTTTATAATTTTACAAAATATATTTATTCCAAGTAATGCTCCTTAAGTGTTTCATCTATTTCAAATCTGACATATGTTTTTAGTCTAATGAAACGGGGAAAGAGGTCATTTTGTTCCTTGAAGGACTTTAAAGGGGAGAACAATCCGCAAAGGAACAGAGGCAGACCATTGTCAACTGGAGAGGGTGTGGAGACGCAGAATGCGTTCAAAAGAACGAATGAGCACATAATTTCGTAATAAAGTAAATATATATTGTAAAGGGCTGTTGGGTGCATTTTCGCTGTGCGGTGCACTCCCCGATTAGATGAGGGTGTCTTCGTCCTGTGTCTCGAAGAGCATCATGAGCGAGTGCTGGGAAGAGCTGCTCCTGGCGAGGACGGCGGTTTCATCCCCGTCGATGCTCGTGAGGGAGGATTCGGGGGACGTCGTCGCCGGGATGGAAGACGGCCGCTGCAGCGTCGGGCTCTCCATTCCCGTCGTGATGAAGCTGCAGGATTCGCGGTAACCTGGAAGCGAAGCAGTTTTTGCAATGGCGACAGCGACGCAATGAAAGTTGTTTAAGAAAGGCAAACTTTCCCACCGGAAGTGCTCGACGTCTGGGAGACGGCGCTCGTGTCGTCGTCCATCGACAGCTCCGCCCTGAGAAGACTGCTCTTGTAGCCGATGTTCCCCTGGTAGGTCGTCGGCGGCGGCAGGAGGGCCTCACCCCCGCCCTGAGGACCCTTCTCTGACGTCACCGAACTGCGTCTCTTCCCCTCCTTCTCCTTCTCCTCCTGCTTCCCCTCCTCTTTGGCGAGACTCTCCTTCAGCTTGGCTTCTTTCAGGTGCTCCAGCAGAAGTTTCGACGTCTGGGGGGTGATCTGAGTGGGGGTGGCCGGGGTGGAGTAGCTCTGCTTTTCCGCCTTGAGCTCGCTCATCTGGAAGAGGCGAGGGGTGAAAGAGTCGCTCATCCAACACTTCTGCGGGGCGGCCATCTTGGATTGACTCACGTCCAAAGGTCCCATTCTGCTCTTCCTGCTCTTCCTGAGCCTGAAGGTCTTTCTGCTCTGAGCCTTCGACCTCTGGAGTCTGGGTCTGTTGAATTTGGAGGCGGTCTCTCCCGAGCTGTCTTCGTTGGGACTGGCGGGGCTGAGGGGAGTGATGGAGGTTTCCCCTGAAAGACGGCCATTTTGTCTCGTGAAAGAGCAGGAGGGAGAGGAGGTCGCATTGGAGTGAGGTTTACCTGAATCGTCTTTCATTTCGACGTTGGAGGTGAATCTCAATTTGACGCTGGGTTTCCTTTGAGACTCAGAAGTGTCTGAAACTGAATGAGATGAATGAAAGTTTCCAAACGTTGGAAACTTCATTTCAAAATATTCCTGACGGGGAGAAAAAGAAAAAGGACGCGAAGGGAAAGATTCGAACTTGCTAAGACTAAAGCAGTGGAGTACCTTTGCAGGAGCTCCCCTTCGCTGTCGTCGAAGAGCTCTCGTCAGCAGTGGCTGTCGTCTCCTCCGGTTTCTTCTCTCCGACGCTCGACACGCTGTTCCTTTGGCTTCTCAGCAGTTTCATTTGGATTTCGCTCGCCAACTGGTTCGTCCTCGACGTCAGGTCAGAGGCACCTAAAGTCAAGTCATAAGTCACTTCCGCAGTTGGAAATAAACATAAACAGGAAATAAAGAGAATCACATAAAAATAAGTGAACCTGAAAAGAGCCCAATGAGCGACGGACGATGATGGCGGACATGGCCGATGCCCGAGATGTCCCCGGCCTGGGAGCTCGACCTGTTGAGTTGATCTCCGCCCCTGGCGTCCTCTGCAAGGGTTAAAGGTTGTAATTGCGCCCGGCCACCCTTCAACCGCCCTCCCCTTACCTATCTTCCCGTTCTCGAGTTCCTCCTTGAGTTCTTTGATCTCGTGGGCCAAGTCGATGAGCAGAGCTGACCTGCACTTGGTCACGGGCAGACTGTAGCCTTTGAGCTTCTCTCGAATGATGAACTGCATGTGGCGCTGTTGATCGCTGAGGGGCGGACTGTTCACCTGCACAGAGTAGATGACTGCTCTTTCCTTTCAATCTTAATTTAACGGAGTAATCAAAAAACGAATATTAATTTGCTAAGCTTAAAATATGGAAAATATGAAAACCTTTTGATTGATGTAGGGCAAGAGAAGGACGAAGAGAGGGGTCCTCTGTGAGGTGACGAAGTCGAGGAAGTCCCAGAAGACGCACCCGAAGTCCAACACTCTCCCGACGTCTTTGACAGTCTTTGCGATTCTATGCCAGTCATTGGTCAGCTCGTTTTCGAAGCACACCATTATGATTTTCAGGGCTGCAAACAACAACTCTTAGTCCTCTCACTGTAAATACGTTTTGGGGAAAATGCCACTCAGGGCTGTAATTTTGGAAAATCAAAAGCACACAATCATAAAGTTATGCTCATTTCTAAGACAGTCATACCTAAAAAGGCGACCTGATAGGTCGACTGCGGCAGCCTCACCGGTTTCTTGACCTCTTTGCCCACAGCCAGACTGCCCGAGCGCATCTCCGACAGCGACTTTATGTTCTGCGCCGTCAGCGTCGCTGGCGGGCACATCGCATGGAGAACCACCGTCAGCGCGAAGCTGATGTCCTGCGCCCGCATCCTCGGCACGTCGCCCCTCCCGCTCCCCACCCTCATGCACAGGGGGATGATCAGGTTCATCAGCATGCTCTCCGTCTTCTTCTTGTTCGGGAACACAGAGCTCCCGCACACCTGCTCCAGAGAGTAGCTCTCCTGCGCAAACAAACTCTTCTCACACACCCCGCCAACCATCGCCTCCCCTCCCGACACTCACCCCCATCAGGAGAATCTGCATCACGATGAGCCTCACCACTGTCGAGCAGAAGTGCGGAGGAGGCACCATCGACATGAGTATCCTGACCACCAGGGGCTCGTTCGCCGAGATGTCGACGCTGCCCGCGTCGCCCAGGATGAGGGACTGGCAGGTGTTGATGAGGGTCTTGAGGTGCTGCATGTGGACGATGTAGGGGCACCTGGCGAGGGTCTCGTAGATGCCCTTGAGGAGGCCCGCGGCGGCGTCCCAGTCGGTGTGGCGCCGAATGGAGGCCTTCTTGTATATCTTGTTGAAGGTCTTGTCGAGGCGGCGAAGGATGGTGATGAGTGCCGGTCGCATGGCGTCGTTGGACCATTCGGTGGACGGAAGGATCTCGTTTATGTAGCGCTGCAACCCTCTGCAGCCCATGGTGTCGGGGTCGTAGGGCGCCACTTTGAGAAGGCTGTGAGCGATGTCGACCAGTCGGAGGTGAGACTTAATGTCGAGAATCTCGACGTTCTTCCCGTCGTATCCGGTCTTCTTGTGGATTTCGGCGAGCCTGGCGGTGCACTTGGAATGGAAGTCGGCTACGAGAGAAAGAAGAATGTCCCGGGGTCTTCTGAATTCGTTTCTGAGCACTTCAGAGTCTTCCATTTCGCCCCTTTCGTAGTGCATTTTGCTTCGGCTGTGGTCACTGAGGAAGCGCGAGTGGGAGTCGTCCTCGAAGTCGAAGGCCGGGCTGTAGGCCCCTCTGCTGTAGTTCCTCTGACTGGAGCCCATGTGCTCGGGGCTGGACCTCTGGGGCCCGTTGTAGTTCTTGGCGAGGGCCTCGCAGTTGTGGACGAGAGTCCTTATGGCGACGGCCAATTGCTGGATGATTTCTTTTTCCGTTTTGCCGTCCTTTTCGTAGCTCGGCTTCTGGATTTGTTGCAGATAGTAGGGCAAAATGGCCTCCAGAATGATCTGCAGAGAAATATTAGGAAATACTGAATACAATAAGGAAAAACGGGGAAAATGTGCCCCAATTAGTGAGACAATCTTACCAGCATCTGATGTCCTCTGACGGAGTCTGAGGCGTAAGCGATGACCATAATGCAGAGCGAAATACAGTCGAGCACCGTGACCATTTCGCTTTCGTCGTGGTAGCAGAAATCGATGGCTTTCAGTGGTTTTTCTTCCTTGACGAGTTCCCCGATGTTGAGAGGATCCGGGGACGGCGTCTCCAGACTCAACAGCAGTTGGAACAGACATTTTGCCTGGACCTGGAACAGTTTTTTTTTATTAAATGCTTTTTCCTTTTTTCAATTTTCTTTTCTTTCTCTTTTCATCTTTGTTTTTTTCCCCCTTTCTATGCCTTCCATTTTTTGTCGCTTTTTCTAGTTCTTTCTGATTTTTTCCATTTTTTACTGTTGTCTCTGCTTTTTGCTTTTCCTCATTTCCGGATATAGAGAGTACTGCGATAATCACCCATAAAAGGAGTTCGCAGTGGATCTCACCTTGTGTGCATCCCCATATTGTCCCTCCTCCTCCGTGTCGAGAATGGCGGAGAGACTCCCGAACATCTGCAGAATGAACGGTTTCCGGTTCATCAGGTAGAACTGTTTCACGCAGTACTCGACCGTTCTCGTCACGAGTTTGTTCGACTGATGGTTGGAATAAATCTGCAGGAGGGTGGGCATTATCAGCAGATACCTGAAAGGCAACGCCCGTCTCAATCTTCTGCAACGTGGCGGCGCAGACGTCCGACGCCTCTTACCCATTCGTAGAGAATATGTTCTTGAAATTGTGGGCGGCGTTGATGTAAGTCGCCATGACGTATCTGAGTATGCAGGAATCTTCGCTGTGGAGAATGAGCGCACCGTTCAGAACGTTCAGAAGGAGATGGATATCACCCGAGTAAGCGAAGTTGCCCGCCATTGCCTCGAACATGCGAGCGATCAGACGGACCCACATAAACTTGTGAAGGACGTCCAACCCGAGAAGTTCCTGAGAATAGGGTCCTTTATTTCCACACTCGAGGAAAAGCGATTAAAGTGCAGCCAATTTACCTTTCCCAGTTCGCCCTTTTTGTACAAGTCGAGGTCGGCTTCGAGAGCTTTCCGAGGAAACGAAGGCAGCTTCATTAGTTCTTCGTGCAGGAAAACGACCCTTTGCACCACCTGAAATCGAGTTGAGAATTGAATGTAGTTTTGCTGCATCTGCTGCATCTCGTCATATTAAAGGCAATATCCTAACAAACCAACAGAAAGGTTGAATATTTTGAAATAAAGAAACGCGAAAGGACTCCAAAAAAACCGTAAGTCACTTATATAAAAGACGGAAGTTGCTTTCGGCTCACCATGTCCACGTTCTTCAAAATGGCCCACGTCAGCAGCACCTTTCCTATCTCCACGAACTTGTGAATGAGTTCCTGCCTCTGCAGGCCATTGAAAGCGTCCTCCGGCTTCATGTGGACGAGTTCCAGCTGCGGGTACTGGGATCTTTTGAAGAAATAAAAATCTCTCACGTAGGACGAAGGGTTGTGTATCTCTCCTTCAAAAGAATGTCTTGAATGAATGAATGAAAAGGAAAAAAATCCATAGAGAGTTAAAAAAGGCGGAACTGACTGGTTTTGTGATCGACCAGGAAATACTCCTTGTGCCTGGATTCATCCACTCCGAAGAAATCCAACGATTCCCTCAGTATCTGACAAAACTGGGTGTCCTCTTGCACGGGGAACTGGGAGGGAATGCCAGTCGAGTCTTGCTCTGGAATGCGGGAATAAGTGCTGTTATTGTGAGGGGTGGGAGAAAGAAGCTGTGCAGAAGGGTGTACCTTGGGGGCCGTGAACGATGATTTTCTTGGCCGAGGGGACGTTGGCCGTGAGTAAGATGGATGCATCGCATTGTTCTTTCCGCAGGATCTGTTTCAGGTCTTTGAACATGATTCCGTGAACACTGTGAACGACCTGCAATCAAGACAGGTTTTCCTCATGCTGTGCGAGTATCCGCGAAAGACCATAAAATCCCCTACTACAGGTCGCAGGTCCATCCGGGACTTGGCTTTTTGATAACTTTTGAATTAATAAATAATTACCATCCACAAAATGGACAAAGCCGTTCCGATGAACTGCTGCCCCTCTTCGTGGGAGCTCCTCACGTAAAACATTATGTAGCCTATTATGTAATTGTACAGAGCGAAGGCGGCCTGTTGAGGGAGTTTGGGAACGAATCGGATCAAATGCCTGAGTATTTTGAACATCTGCTCCTGCTTCTCGCGAGTGATGCGCTCCAATATATATCTGAGAAACAGGGCGGAGTCCTCCACGAGGCAGTTCCACATGACCTGAAAGACAAGCTTGCGATAAGGCAAATGCAGGGGTGAGGGGATGCTGAGAGCAAGTACCGAGTAGGCCACTTCGTAGACGGCGTTCCCGTCGGAAGAGACGGCGGCGTCGTCCAGGAGATTGATTATCTGAATGACGGCCGAGCAGAGACAGGAAGGGAAGAGCGAGTGGACAGCGTTGGTGTGATGGGCAGTGTTCCTGCCCTGACCCCCTAAATCCCCCTGGTCTTCATCCCCTGTAAAGAGTGCTTTCATCAAAGTTGTTCTGTGCTTCGATTACGAATAATCAAAGTTTCACTCCCTTGTGGAGTTCAACCACTTTAGGAATTACGAATATACACTCGGGTAAGTTTTAGTATAAAACACCAGCGTTTGTCTTTGTATTTTGCTCACCCTCGGCTTGGTCATCGGGGCCAGCGTGATACAGACTCGGCTGGTAGGCAGCCTGGACGGTGACGGGGATAGTTGTTATCAAAAAGTTCTCTCTCTCTACCCTCTTCTTGTCCTCCTGTGCCTGGAGCGCCATGGTTATGAGCTCCGTTTGTTGTTTCTTTCGGGTTTTCGTGGCGGTTACGAGCGCCCTCTGGAAATAAATGCATGTATGAGTATCAGCTCACTAATTGACCACTTGAATTGATTATCTTATAATAAAAAGCAAGGTGGCACCTTTATTTTTTGGTGAGAATGACAGGAGTTATAACTTAAAAGCACTCACGTGACTTTCTTGAATCGTCACCTCCTCAACCTTCGTCTGCACCTGAGGAACCCAAGGCGGATCCACGACAGGTAAGCTCTCGATGCCAATTTTCGGACTGGGCAGCGTGAACTCTATGCCCGGCGGGGGAACTTTGAAAGTCATGTGGGCGCCTTCTTCCATCCTCGGCCAGACTTGGTATCTCAATTTCCAGAGCACTTGAAACCTAAATGAGGGCGGATTTGGAGAAGTGTTTGATGAGAAGATTTCAGGGAAGGATGTCGTGTTCACCTTAAAATGGCATTGATCCTGACGGAAGTCTCCTGATTGCTGAGGGCGTGGTGCATGAGGTCACTGGCATGATTGGGTGCCCGGACCGAGCATAGAATAAATAAACTGGCAGCAGTGGCTGCCACCTCTTGGTCGGATTCGAGCAGCAACTCCCAAGCGACTGGGATGATGTCTATGAAGAGGTCTTCGTTTAACACAACGGCACCTTTCACTAATATCGACATTGGAGCGTGGAAAGCGTTTTTCACCTAAAAGAACACAAATCATAATTGCATTGCTGGGCAATCTTAATAATGTATGGGTCAAAGGGATCATTTTGATCACTTCTTGTGTCAAGAATAGTTAATCGTAAGCGCTAAATAATAAGAAAAGCCTACCTGAGATTTTAAATATTTTAATATCGGCAATGTTTCTTTTGGCTTCTCACTGGTGGCCCATTTTTTACTCGGACCATCCACCACTTTGTTCTTCTCAACGTCCTCTTCTTTCTGTCGCCCCTCTGCTTTCTCTCTCCGTCCCAAACTGTCTTTTCTTCGAACAGGGGAAGCCTGAATGCTTGTCTGGTCCGAGACCTTTCTCCCCCTACCCAATTTTTCCTTCTTTATTTCCTGCTGCTTCTCCACTACTTCCTCTTCCATCGTTTTCAGCAAATTGTTCTCCTCCCCGTACACCTTCCTCACGGCCTTCATTAATCTCTCACATGCTCGCATGTGTCTTCTGTAGCAAAACGGGTGACAAAAGGACTGGTGAGAGCAGTAGAAGTTGAACGAGTGCGCGAACTGCACCACCACCTGGAAACCGCTTTCGGTGTGGTTAAAAGCATTTTTACTGCATTCGCTAAGCTTACCTTCATCCAGGGCATGTTTTTGGAGGTGTCGTCTGTTTGATTGTTGTCGCTGGGGGACTCGGGGGGCTGATCGTCGCTTAGAATTCCAGGGGACTCTTCTCCACTCACTTCTCCCGCCGCCCCCGGTTCGGACGTGTCGCTTCTGTCGCTCAGAGAGCTCACCTTTCGTTTTGACTGAATGGAATCGGTTCGCTTAACTGTATAGGAGGAAAATTTTCTTTTCTCCAATCTTCCAGTTTTTTGCATTCCAAACTTTCCAAATTTCCAAATTTTAAGCCTTTTACACTAATTTAATTTCGTTTGTGAAGATTAACTTACAATCGCAGTCTGTGGCTTCTTTTATTCCTTCTTTGGTACCCCTTCGCAGTTTCAAACTTCTTCTCTTGAAGGATCCCGTAGTATTCGTTGCAGTTCCTCTTCGCAGCAAAAACGGTCTTCCCTGAGGCTGCGCTGAGCCGGAAGTTTTGTTCCCTTTCTTCTTATCCTTCTCTTCCGCCTCCTCCCCCTGAAACATAACTCGGTTTCAAACGGCCCTTAAAACTGCCTCCATCAGAATGCTCACCTGCATGGTAACCGTGGTGTTGCTGCTCCCTTCCGACTCGTTGTCCGGCTCGTGCAAAACGAAACTGATTTTCCTCTCATTCTGAGGTCCGGTTTCTCTGTCCCCGGCGATGCTTTGCAGGCTCTGGGCCGACGTCTGCGAGTGGCCCATGCTGGACAAGGCCATGCTCCATCGCCTGTTCGCCTCTTTGCTGTACATGCGTTCCCAAGGAGGAGGGCGTTCGCGGCCAGAAGCGCGGGAGGACTTCGGAAGCGCCTGATAGGTTTCTCTCAGGAAGGCGGTGATTTCGAGAAGGAGGACGCAGGCTATCATTCTTAGAGCAATCGGGCATTCTTTCCCGCAGAAGTTGACACTTGCTGGAAATCGAAGAAACTTGATTAGCTGTAGTATTACATAAGTAGATCTTTTAGATCTGTACTATTACAAGGGAAGAAAAAATCCATTTAGGCGATCCGAACGAACCTTCGTCGAGAAAATCTTCCTCTTCGTCTTCGATCAAAAGCTCTTTCTGGCGATTTTCTTCTGTCACCATGGACACCACTTCTGGAATGTACAGCCTATCTTTCTGCAGCATTTCCTCCAGTCTGTTGCTGATGGCCTGAAAAATTCATTGTTTCTCTCAAGCTTCGTTCTCATGGATCGAACCATTGGTAACTTCCTTCAGCACCAAAATGATTTTGTTGTTTATGAGTAACTATCATGAGTTGCCATGGCAAGGAGTTTCTTTTTTCAGAGATTAAAGTGTCCATTAGTTTTCTGTCCACGGTTTACATCTGTTGGAACTCACCTCAGCCCACTGATAAAATAACATTCCGGACGATCGTTGCAAGATGTGAGTTCGTCTCGTGCCCGAATTGTTTCCCCTCGACTGACTGGGCATGGAGGGTCTGAACATGGGAAAGTTCAGCTTCATCCAGGTCGGCCACTGACCTTTGTTGCAGTTGTGGACAAAGTAAGCGCACTCCAGGAGCAGAGAAGCCCTCGACACAACGGGAGCATGAGGCTGTCAAAAAACCACTTCTTCTCTATTGGCTCGCACAACACTCGTAAACGCTCGAAGACGACTCTCACCAGATCCAATATGGCGGCTAGCAGGTGATGATCGGGCACTGAGCCGGGCTGACAAGTTTCCAGCAGGAAGGAGAATCTCATCATTCCGTTGAGGACGGGCAGAAGAGGAACGAGCTTTCGCTCCCGAAAGATGACGTAATCGGCTTCGCGTGATGAGTCTCCATAATCGACAGAGCTTTTCCTGCTCATATCTGAAAAAGCAGCGTCCATTTTATTTCCGTTTCACTTGAGGGATGCTTTTCCTGCCGAAAGTTCACGTACAAGTTCCAGAAGATTCTTCCAAACTGCCATCTTTCCTTTTTCCTTTTCTGAATCCGAAATTCTTTTTTATTTGATCTTCGACCCTTTTTCGAGTTTTCTGCAAAGCCTTGGCGAGGTCCCTGTATGAGAGATACATTTTTTTACTATAATTTTACTATATTAACTGAATACATTTTACTATAATAACTGAATAAAATTCATGTTTAATAAAATAATTTTCATAGATAATTGTTCACAGATTACTTTTTAATTATTTAGAAAGTAACAATATAAAAATTCTTTTTTTATATGATTGAAATTATTTCGCACCCCTAAACTTCTAAAACATCCTAAAGACTTTCTTTCCCATCCAAAATGATCCGATTGTGCTACTGCCCCAAATGGCTTACCCCGAACTACCCTTCGAAGCGCTTTTCCCCAAGGCGTGATGATGCACGGACTGCTGTCTCGTCAAAGTTCCACTTTCATTGCTCACCTCGCCCTCGTCGTGACTGTCCGTAGAATCTGACCTGCCATATTCCTTCTTGAACCAATTTACTGAAAAAAAGACACTGATCGGTGATCCGTCCTATTTTCCTAGGATGTTTCCTCCGCTTCAACTCACCCAAACTTCCGATTTTGGGGACCAATTTGGAGGATTTTTCTCCCTTGAGTCCTTTGCCCGCTTCGGGCAATCCTAAATTTTTCTCACTTTGCCTCGGCGTGAGGACCGGCTGGTGTTTTTTCTTTACGTTGCTTAGAGGACTTTGGCTTTTTCCGCCGTCTTCTGAACATTCAGTGTCCAGAGTACCCTGTAATGGATTATCATATCAGCTTACATTTCATGACCCACAACGCCCAAGAACTGAAATTTTTATTTCTTGGCAAAGTGAAATTTTGGAACGTGGGGTGCTGATGATGAATAAAATCCAATGTTGTCGAAGTTTGGATCCACCTACCGCACAGGCCGAAGAAGTACTCCTTTTCTTGAACAACAGCTTCTTCTGACCCTTCTCGTTTAAATAAAAAGAACTTCCGGGCACATCGGTCTGATCCTCCGTATCCAAATGACTCACGTGTCTCACCACCCTCGTCGTTTGTAAGTCTTGCTTTTTATTCCGCTTGCTCACCGAGTCTATCAGACCACTCAGAGCCACCCTTCTGAACACTCCTCCGTGGGCTTCTTTTATGTACGTCATCAGCTGTCGGACATCACAGTATAAAGGCTGAAATGAACGAAAGCTCTTAACGTGGCAGCAACCTGGGCAGACACTCACGGGATGCTGGCGCTCGTTTTACCACGTTTTCCTGGGTTTTGAGTTCCTTCAAGGATTTGACCAGTCTCGTGACGAGGGTTTTGAATATGCTGGTCATGATCTGACCCTCCACCCCGCGAGAGCCCCCTCCTTTGAGTCCTGCCCCGAAATTCGTGGAGTATCCGCCTTGGGAAACCATTTCGGGACTTTTGCTTGAGCTTCTCTTCTGATCTGGAATGTGTATTGTATATACATTTTTTGTGAAAAAGTTTTTCATTAAACATTGAAATACATAAAAAGTAATATTAAATCGTAAAAGTCAAATTAATAAAACTATCAAATTGTGAGGTACCTGGTACTTACTCAGTGGAGAAAGCAATGAGCTGGGATCAACGCAGAAGCCAACGTAAGCGTGGAAAAACTCGAGGATATCGGGCAGAGACTGATTTTGGACGAAGTTCCTCAAGAACTTGGAAAAATGTTTCGGATTGGAGCGATGGAGTTTGGAAAGGATTGTTTGGCCCTGAGATCGCAAGAAGTCGGCTGGAGGTCCCCTCTGCCCGTCTCCACATCCATGTGGACATCCGAGATGTTTGTAAACTCTAAAATGAAGAAGTTATCACGATTTTAAAAAGTTTGCCATAAAGAATAAAGGAGTAACTCTTAAATTTTATAGGAATAATCATCTGAATATAAATAGCTTTCATTTATAAAGATAAAAAAATAAAACGAGTGAAATTACTTCCAACACCATTAGAAATTTAATATATTTCAACTGCCGAAGTAAAAAGGTAAATTCATAAGACTCTACCTGAGAACGGAATTTAAAATTAGGTCGAGAGCAGTGTAATGCTTTTCATGAAGGCTTTTAACGGTTGAGTATTCCTCTTTGACGTCTCCAGCCTCAGAACCCATGCAGGAGTCTTTAACGTCCTTCGCACCAGAGTGTTTGCTCCCCTCATAGTCCAACCCGTTTCGGCAGCAGCTTTGCTTCAAGACGCCCATGTCCATTAAAAGCTCGAGTAGGTTGAAAATGACTTCGCAAACTCTAAGAGTACAGCAAATATTGTCGCGGAGAGCTGCACAATGAACAGCCTAAAAAATAAAAAATTGACCGTAAATGTTTCTCCTTCCAATGGATCCTATTGCTATATCCATAGCTATTTCTGTTATACCTTAAGGACCACTTGAATGTCAATGTCTCCATCTTTCGTGATGTAGTTGGAAGAACCAGGTGCTTCTGGGAAGTCGTCGCAGGTGTAGGTTATGTTCGAATCTGTCTGAGACCTGGTCAGGCTAAGTTTTCGTTCCTGAGTGAACAGTTGCTGTTTGCTCTGCAGACTGCTTTCGTCTAATTGACTTTCGACGGACACCTAAAACCGTGATTTATTTTTTTTTTAATTATGATTCAACCTAACGCTTCACGCAAATAAAAGAGAGTAGACATTTTAAAATTTCACTTGGTCTTTTTTAAAAGCCCTTATTTTTAACGTTTTCAAATCATCAAAAATTAATCCAAAAAAAAACGTTAGAAAGAGAACACGGTAAGAACGAAAACGTTATTTGAAAGCTGAACTCCCATTGGCTGATGGGTTTTCGTCTGCTGTTACCTGGCGTTTCAAAAAGTCGGGAGAGGGCGCTGGGGTGTGTTCTGTCACAGTGATGATCGGATTGGTGATCGTGTGAGAATGGGCTCCGAGCATCCTTCCCGCTTTTAGGTGCTTGTCCTGATCTCCGATGTACCTGTTGTAATTGAAAAAATAAATTGATTCCTCGTTTATTCGAGATGGCTTTCGAAAGTGTCAGTAAAATATTTCACTTGAGCGATTTAAATGTTTGGCCTTGAAATGGCGTCATGCCCTATATTTTTCAACATGTTTGACATTAAAACCTTCGGTGTTTAAAAAATCGTAAATGCTATATTCACTGCTCTGTTGTTTAAAATCATAGATGAGACATCAGAGTGAGCCTCTGTGAAAAAACTACCAACACCTTCTCAAGCTTTGATGTTCGATTAATTGTTAATTGCAAAAGACAAATAACGATATTGCAAAAAGGGAACTAATAAAAAATTAAACAAACAAGAGCCGCTTCATTAACAAAAGCAAAGACATGATAAGAAATGACAAATCTGAGAAATAATAACTGAAAATGAAGCTTTGAAGCCTTAAACAGAGATTGCCCAAATTTATGAAATAATTACGCTGCCGCCATTGTGCTCTTGGCGTTCGTCAATCTCTGTTCTTGAAGGTAGAGAGGGAAAGACTCCTACCAAGAATTAACGACTGTCACTTTCCCTTATGTTTCACTTACCCCTTTGTGGAACCTTCATCGGTTAAGCAGCTGACGGATTGAACGGAAAGAAGAGAATAAAGCGAACACAGATAGAAAAAAGAATTGCAAAATATCATCAGTTTTGGTCACATTGTTGAAGGGGGCGACTCTTATTTATTAACACATCAAATTCAGGATGCAACCAAGTAGTGACTATAATATTTTTAAATGGTATTATTTTTTTGATAAATGGTATCACATTCAAAGAGCGCGTACCTGAGGCTGGGCATGCTCTTCCCTTTGACCAGATTCCCCCACCCGAGAGGTTTGAAGTCTCCCCGGTGTTCGAAGATCTTTCCAAGAGCCGAAGAAGGTCGAGAGAGGTGATCTTCGCCTGTGTCCAAACTGTGGTGGTACTCCTAGGCAGAAGACATATCAATCAGTAATAAAAGGTTCAAGCAAAGTGATTGTATTTGTTAGTTGGCGCACGGAGCTCTGTCGATTACAAAAGTCCGCTTCGACAACGAACACTGCAAAGTCTCTTTTGTAATGGAAAAAATAATAAATGAAATAATATAAAAAATGAGAATAAAATAAAAAATACAAAATAAGTCCGAAATATAATTCATAAATAAGTAAATAAAATTCATTTCTATAATGATATGTACATGTAATATAATTCATGTTGTACATAAAATTCAATCCAGTATGTGCGCCATTGATCTCCCACCTGAGGTAAAAATGGTTTATGATCTTCGGTGCCAATTTTCTCAAGCGTCCTTTCCGACTTGGACAACAACTTCGTTTCGACGAAAGCTCTTAAATCCGCCATTTTCATTTTTCGCTTGGTGACCTTTTCGCTCGCTCTTCGTGCATGGGACACGGATTCTTCGCTCTGCTTCCATCCGGAATATGGCGACTCTGTCATCAGAACCAAAAATTATTCTTTGTAATAAATTCACAGCAAAGTTCAGTTAGCCATGTTTTTATGTGGCTTTTTACAACGTCTTTAACCCAAAGCTCACCCGTTAACCGACCGACATCTTTCACTTCGGGGACTTCGATGAAATCCTTGTTGGGGTCTTTTTTCTTCATTTCCGGACTCTGATACAATGAAATCTCAATTTTTGGTATTGGAAGTGAATTGCTTCTTCTTCGCGGCTGCTGCTGCATGCTGGTTTCTTCCGAAATTTCTCGCAGTCTGCAATCGGGTTAGAATAAAATAGAGTGAGAACATTTTCACCGAAAATGTTCTCACTTAAAAGTGTTAGATCAGTGTTAGATTAAAATTAGACTGGATTCAAACTGTATAGTCTTTTTTGAGGTATTGTCCGTTAGATTTAATTCAAGATGGCTGCCTACTTGATGGTTCGAATTTGAATAACATCACCTGTGGTAGTAAAACTGCAAAGCCCAATACACTCCTTCCTCAGGCCATTGCGACATGAAAAGACAGCGCAGAACGCCCACGTCCAAAAAGGTCGCCGCGCACACATCTGACGAATGCGTAGAGACATTGTGCAGCTTGGGAATGCCCTCCATTTGCCCCTTGCTGGAGACCGATTCCTTATCCGTGGACGACCTGCGACACAAGCAAACCTCCCTTGACACAGCTCGCCCCAAAGCCCGCGCACAGTACCTGAGGGTGCTCACCCCATTTTCTGAATTGGCGGAGGCTTTGCCTTCCCCTGGCGCATGTCAGAACCCGAGAGAGCAGTCACCTGCTCGATGGTGAGGGTTGAACGAGAGTAGATGTTTCTGCCCACAGGAACGTGAAATATGCTGGGATCCGCCTGGAGATGATTAATTCATTTTTATGTTTTGCTTACTTTTATACTTTTGCTTAACCCTCTCACGGTGTAAGGGAAAAATTACCGTGTAGAGCGATGCTGACTTATCCACGCCGTCTGACTCTGTTAAAGAAGGCAATCGAAATATGACCTGAAAGGAGAGGAAAGTGAATCAGTTTTGTGATGTTGTCTATGGGGGTAATGGTGAAAGAAGGCTAACTTACAACGTGCTCTTCTTCTGTGCTCGAACTCTCTTCGGGAATGGTTTCTGGGAAGACGGTGTCTTTCGGGGAGGAAACCCAGTTGCCCTGAAATTTCGGTTCATCTTGTATTTCGGTCGCTTTTAGAGTAGTAATAACCAAAAATCTTTTTAAGAGAAAACTAAGGTTTACCTCCTCATCGACGCTTTTCGCAGGTTCGACTCGGACGTTGATTTGACCTGGGAGACCGCAATTTTGCTCCGAGCAATAAGACGCACTCGCACTGTGGCTCTGGGGACTTTCTCCACTGATCAACCCCTCGTCTGCACTTTGCTGCCCTGGAATTTCGCTCGTCGTGACTGCTCTGGGGTGCAACAGACTCGAGGGCCGTTACCTACTTCCCATGAAAACATCTCCGAACTGGAGGTGGCTGCCTTTGATGAATTTGTTCCAGACCATCCTGGGCTTGGGTTTGACGTGGGTGGTGAAGCAGGGAGCATCGGGGTGTCTGTAGTCCCAGAGCGCTTGCCACATCTTGAGCCCGTTCTCCAGGCGGTATGTCTGGAAGTCGGACTCCTTCAGATGGTGGTAGATGGGCGCGAAGAGGTATATGAACAACTGGAAAAGATTTGGCGTGGTGAGCAATACGGGGCGGGAAATGGGGATGGAATGGAATACGCACTGTTATTGCTGGAACGGAGAAGAGGTAATAAAAAGGGGAAGTTTGGAAAATGCCATTTTCGTGATCGGCATCGGCGCACTCCTCTGCCGCGAGCAGAAGTATCCAGTGTAAGGTGTAGAGCATTTTCGTCTCTGTAGCTCCTAAATTTTGCATGTTTGTGTCCTTCCTTAAAGTAAAAGCAAAGATATGATAAGTGTAATTAGAAATTACAATCAGGAAAACAAACTATATTTTTTGTAAATTTTTAGTTCATTCAATTGTGATAATGTTTAGCAAACTTTTAGCAGTGATGTTTACTTTTCTTTCAGGTTAAGAGTACTTAACAGAACCCACCGATTGTGCAGAAGAGTGGCAGTACAGTGCATGACGTAGGGAAGGGCCGCTTGAATTAGCCGCCATCTTGGAACAGAAGCGACAGCCGCGGTCAAACTCGGGGACAAACCGTACTGAATGTTTTGAACTAGAACCTTTTCGAAAGACTGAAACGAAGACAAAATATGATTGAGCGGAGGGCCAAATGAAAGAACTGCTGCTGATTGATTTTGCTTTGTTTTACCATATTTATTCCTCTGAAAGGAATACTTACTTTGCAGGCTTCCTTCAATTCCTTTACAGAGAGATGCATGAAAATATTTCAAGATATTAGTATTAAATTAAAATATGCATTGTACAAAAAAAGAAAACTATTTTATGAAAAACTTGAATAAAGAATTTTTATATTTATAATTTTTTTCAACGAATAAAAACAAAATAAACTAAAAAATATCTAAAACTCGATGAGTAAAAATTTCAATTAGTTATCATTACAGAGAGAAAATCATCTCGAAAAGAAAGCATTCAAGCGACTATATACAGTACGGTGACAGTATAAATGAATGTATGTACTGAGGCATTATACTTACATGATGTCCAGGTGCTTGCTGGCAAAACTACGCACAGACACCGTTAACGCACGGCCGTTAAAGGAAAGAAAGCAAAAATATTTCACATTCAGTGTTTGTGATTACAGTAAAAGCATTCAATACGCTACAAAATATCCGAGAAATATACACAGTATATTACAATATTTATGTGTATATACAATGTGTATATTTATTTAATACAATGTGTCAAGTGTGAACTGCACATGGAGCCTTCATTACTTTCGGGTTAAACAGCACAAGGACCCAAAAGAGTATTGTATAAGCGCTATTTAATTATTAGTTTGTGAGTGGGACAAAATTCAGAGACTAAATAAACAAAATGGTGGCTCCTACAGTATAGTGTACATCATAACGTCGTGGTTATAGCAAAGCTTGAGACTGTAAGCGTATTCATACTACTCGGCAACTGGTCAGTCGCCTTGTTTGTCCAAAAAAGCGGCTGCGACATCTCCGAGTGAAACCTTTTTGGTGCGCTTATGTACTTCATAAAGACAAACGCTCTCCCGAATAATTAATTACAAAGTGCAATAGTAAACTTCCGATGGAGTTCGATGATATTGGGAATCTTCGCGCCAAAAGGTTCCACCGACCAATGAAAATGTCGCACACACGGAAAAGCTCACTGTTTTCATTCATGGTGAATTTTCTTGTAAATTATGTACAGCATTAATAATTTCAAACTGTCTTACCATGCAGGACGCCTCATGCAGTTTGCCCAGTTTGGGCTTTATGAAAGGACTGAAATAAATATGAAAAATAATATATAGGGAACGGCTCGAATGTTAAATCCAAAAATATCACATTTATGGCGAAATAAATATTTTTATTTAGCACTTTATGCATTATGAAGGGCGTCACGTACCTGATCTGACGCCACAGGAATATTTGGATGGGCAGAGGAAGAGCCTGATCCTGCAGATTATCGTCTGGCAATGATCCTCCTTCTGTCATTTTTTGTAATTATCCCCGAGTTCCACTCATGCTTAAAAGTCGAAATCTGTAACTGCAAAAAAATTTTATGTTTTACTGGCGCATACATTCATATTCTTCGTTCAAGGACAAATATAAAAAATATATACAAAACAGAAGAATTGAAAAAAGAGTTGGGAATGAAAGCAATCATAAAGATAAAAGCTGTAGGGCGGGAACACCAATATAAAAATATTAAAAAATGAAAACAAGCAGAATAAAATATGAAAGAAAGAAAAAGAAGGAAAAGACTGTTACATCAGTAAAAATTAATAATGAGCCTCGACAGTAAGTGACTCCAAAAAAACAACCTTTCAACATAATTGGAACTTGTTGAAACAATCGTGGTACAAGATTGGCCGAAACGGAAAGGAAAAATCAACGAAAGAAGAAAAAAAAGAAAAGCGTGCTAATGTTGCATAGGAGGTTAGAATTGCAACAATGCACATGTTGTACAGGAGGTTAGAATACCACGTTCAAACCTGATAATAAATTGAAGACTTACCCGAGAACAGAGAAGCAGTGTTAGGTGACGACTTCATCGCTGAGGCCAACTCGTAAATCGAACGTGGAGAAGTTCACAGAGAGCGCTCCGCCCTGTTCACCCCTTTGAACGCCATTGGAGGCGAAGGAAATTTCTCCCGAACAGAAAAGGGTTGAACAAGCACTGCCAGATACACGTGAAGTGCACGATTTAAGGTGTGAATTTCATTTGGAATAGAGAATCGATGATTTGAAAAGACGGAATGGAGTGGAGATGTATTTATCTGAGTCGGTCCATGACCATCGATTTTCTCTCTCTCTTTCATCTCCCTTTCTCGCGAAACTCTGCCACGTTCTCCGTCTCCTTTCAAGCAGTTCGCCAACAACTCAGCACCGACGGGTTGTTTTCTTTCCGTTGTTGATAAAGCATCGGGGTGAAGCATGCATTAAGCCAGTGGGAGAGAACCTCCTGAGAACTGGGTCAGAATCGATTCCTTTTGTCCCGAACGTCTCACTGCAACGATCATCAGCAAATCAACAGCAGTTGCATTGGCTCATTTCTCCCCGAACAAAAGGTTTACTTACGTGACTTATTATTACAGTTCTATTCAGTTGCCTTTATTTTTTTTCGGGGAACTCGAGAGTTCCTCCGTTAGAAATCCTCCCCCCAAGGTGGCGAACCTGTTCAGGTACTTTTGGCATTTCCGCACCTCGTCTTTGGTCAGATCGCTTTGAAAGGAAGAACTCGAAATAAACCTTTTATTCTTCTGCCGATACACGTGCTGCCGTCGAATCCTTTTCTGCCTCTTCCTCAGTATCTTCTCTAGGTCCTCCAAGGTCAGGTCTATCTCCACTTCCACGTCCCCTTCGTTCCTCACGTAGTGTCCTCTCGCCAGCACCGCCTGCCTCATCGTATCTGAAAACCTCCAGAGTAAGTACAGTGTCCCAACGACCCTTTTCCATCGCCTGCCCTCCTACCGTTCTCGTGTTCCGGCATGTCCTGCTCTATTTCGATGCACACCTCCCGCGCCCCCTCGTCGTTTATGTCTCTGCCTATCTTCGACTTAATGAACTGCCTCACGTCGTTCCAGAGATTCTCCCTCTCCTTCTGGTTGACCCTGCCCAAAACGTCCTCTATCAACTCCAGATGCCTCTCGTTGTCCAGTGCGGAGTCTGGTGGAGCGCTTTCTTCGGAGAGGAGGTCCTCCGGCTCGCAGGGATCTGCTGTTTGGACCTGGTGGTCGGCGAAGGTGATCATTTTCTTGAGTATGGTTTTCGAGTTGGGTTTCTGTCCGTTCCTGAGCCCCAGCACGAGGGAGAGTGGGTCTTCCAGGTCATTTTTAGAGGTCGAAGAGGAGGAGGAGCTGACGCCGAGGAGGGACTCGCTGTGCCCTTTGTCGTCCCTCCTGGAATTTTCCAGCTGGCGTCTGAGGTACTTTATTTCCTCGACTGCTCGAATTATTTCTTCTGCTCGTTTGAAATTCAAAAACTTGCGATGAGGTCTGGCTTGTTTTTTGTGTTTTTTCTTGGGTAGGATCATCTTGGACTGCGTTTTGGTTTTCGTCAGATTCAAAGACAGAATTGTTTGCTGGGAGTTTTGGGTGGCAACGTTCCGGACTATCTTCTCCTGAGAAGCGGACAGCCGCGTTTCTTTGACCTCTTCCCTTTCTTCACTTTTTTTCTTAGAGAATAAAAATAACTTCATTCGTGAAATTGATATAACAATGCGTTTAGTGATAATCAACTAATCGGAACATTCGTATTTATTGTACACATAACCATAAACATTAATATTGCATATTAAAATAAATATTAGTAACAATATTTAGCGTAAATTAAATGCCTTCTTTTGCCTATTTTTATTAATATATTAAATCCGCAGGATGTATTGTAATTATTTTAGTTTTATTTAGTGTAACTGTTTTAGTTAAATTATTGTCAGACGATTTTACATTAAAAAAATTCCCAAAAGTTATCAAAGAAAAGCAACGCACGAACATTGTAAATATGTGAGGAATCAGAAAATTGGAAAATTCTTGGTGTAAGAAATATAAAAGAAAGGTTGTATTAATGCGATATTGGTAAGTCACAGATAAGGAAAAACAAAATGGATTTGACTTTTACTCTGAGAAAAAGCAATTTCACTGTATGAATAAGTATGTATAAGTATAATATGGGTAATTCATAGGAATAAAAAAGCCCCTACCACTACTGAGTGGTTTTTATGCCAACGAGAAGGTAACAATATACGGAAACGCGAAGAATCTTTATGGAAACTCTAAACAAAATATCAGTTAAAATGTCCAACAATGAAAAACAAAGTAGCCTTTTTACCCAATCAGACGAGTCATCTTCGTGGATTCTGACCAATCAGAACACTCGTAAATAACGAGTTCGATTCGCGACCGAGCTTTCCTGAACGCGCTCGATTCTTCCGTTACAAAAACTTTCCTCTACACCAACATTATCCTACAGTTTTGATAACTCGTGTTATGATATTGACAATTATAACTTTTTTAACTTTACTGACTTATTTAAATTAATAACATAAATTATATTATTACCCCTTCGGCTTTGTTTATCGCCTCCAGACTGCCAACCTCATTTGTCAATCCAACTTGACTCTCCTTCTGGATTCCACTCGGGTTCCGTAAGCAAAGCACGGTGCTCGCGTTCTTCTTAACGTCCTTCTGGCTTCCACTCGAGCTCCGCAAGCAAAACACAGCGCTCGGGTTCCTAACGTTCTTCTGCGAATCTCTTTCCTCGGCCGCCGGTCCGCCATTTTCCTTTGTCAAGGTTAAATCATTCACCATAGTTTTGTACTGCAGGGATTCACTTATTTCGGTAATTTCTTTCAGCTTCTCCTTCAGCAGGTCCTCCACGTGTGTTTTAAGGTCGCAACCGGGACTGATTTTCTTCCCGTTCCAAAACCAGACACATCCCAAATGTTCATTCCCCTTTGCTTCCTCCAAACTCAAAGTCTCTCCCGTTGCATCTGCACTTCCCTTTTTCGGAGGCAAATCCGGATTCTTTCCCTCCGGGTCCCGAAAGTACAGACAGTTCACCGAGTTCCCGTCATTCACGACCCTTCCACCACGCTCAACCCCACTCAGTGCCAAGTGCTTCTCCCTCTTGTTCGCGATGGTTCTCACATTGGCCACCGCAAATACGGACTTTTTGCTCTTTTTGAATTTTCCTTTGTCCCTCTCTCTGAAATAAATCCGCCTCTCCTTTGTCCGCTCTTTCGACAGTATGTTGAGCAACTCTCTCTTCCTGTTGTACTTCCTGTCCTTGAGCACGGCGGAAGTGCTTTTCTCAAACTCCTGCCCTTTGCTGCTGTCCATCTCCTCCGGATAGAGGTAAAACTTTCCGGCTTCTCTCGACTTGACCATCCTGTAGAGACCAGGGCTGATCTCGAAACTCTTTAATTCCTTTAGCTCCCGAAAGGGAACGTTGCTGGTCTCCGTCTGGGTGCTTTGCTGAATGTATATTTTCTCGTCCGTTTGCAGGCACTGCTCGAATGTCTTCTGGCTCTCCTGAACAACCTGAATTCTAACGCTTTTCTTCAGCGGTTCCCTCTTGATCGAGGCTTGCACTCCCGCTTCTTTGAATGCCTCCAACTCGGGCGGTTCTCTCGGCGTTCGGCAGTGTATTTTTTCGGTCTCGAGTGACTTCTTTGAGAAGTTGTAAATAATCTGGCCGTGCTTGGAAGGGCTTCCGTGTTCATCCTTTTCGAGTATTATGCTTTGGATTTTCAAATTGGAAACCTCGATATGATTTTGTATCGAGTGTAGAAAATTTTCAAACTCCAGGTTCAAACGCCTCAGCCGTTCGTTGTCGACGACGTCGATCTCTTTCGCAGGCTTCTGCACCCGTTCGTTCGAGCCAATTATCAGCGTTTTGAAAGTCTTCTTCTTCACTTCCTTGTGAACGGGAATTTCGGCTGGTTCCTGGTTGGGAACTTCCGGGTTTTCCGACAGCTGCCCCGGAAAAAGACGCGTCACAACCTTTTGGGGGTCTTTCGGGCCCTCTGCTTTACCCTTCTCCTCTTCGCGCTTTTCTTCGGCCTCGTTCACGTTCAGTTTGGTGGTGCTGCTCTCCATGGAGTCGCTCTGCATGGCTTGCAGGATGTTCTTCTTCATGTTCCCCATCACTTTGGGGGACACGTGGAAGTGGTACAGTTCCACGAACTTCTGAAGAGTCTCGTCCACCGCCTTCTCCACAACTTCTTCGTCGCAGAGGGCGAATTTCGACTTCTTCCCGCGGCTTTGCATCATCGTGAGCAGTTCCTTGCATTTTATTTTGTCCTTCCTTTCGTATTCTTCTTTTCTATCCGTTTCGGCGCCACACTTCGACTTGATGTCCTCCAGGTAACGACGCTTCGATAGTCTCGTTCTTCTTTTCCTTTCAAAGTAGTTCCTCACCTCCTCAAGGCATTTCCTCTTCTCCTCCGCGTTTTTGTTCTTGCTTAGGAACTCGCTGAACCTTTTTATGTCGCTCTCGTCGTCCGTACTCAGCAGCGAATCCTTGTCGGCGATCGGCATGCCGTCCTCGATATAATTTTGCACCGATTCCCTATATTTACCGCCCACTTTCTTTTCTCCCGCACTCTCACCCAAATGCTCCGGGTTTTTCATCACATCCCGCAAATTAGCCTCCTGCACTTGCTCCAGGAACTGGTCGAAATCGCGCATGCGTCCCACCTGCTCTTTCATGTCCTGCAAGAGCCGAAGCTCCTGCGGGTTCACCGCAGCACCCTCAGCATTCTGACCGTTTCTGTTCAGCAGCAGGAGCCTGGTTTCGAGCTGCTTCACGTCGTCGGCGGGGGGATTCTTCGGCAGCAGCATTTCCTTCGCTTTCGTTTCGAGTTCGGCGTCGTTTCTGTTAAGGTCAGTTAAGGTCTTTTGCTCAGAGCCGCTGCGCTTCCTCGTCTTGCTCCTTTGCCTGGTGAACTTACTCTTCTTCTTCTCTTCGTCTTTGAGTTTGCCCATTTCCGACAGGGTGACCATGTCCGTCATTTTGGATTCTTCTTTTTCGAAAGACTTCGTTTCTGTGTAGACGCAGCTCGAATCGGTGCAGGAGTCCTTAAGCCTTAATTGCCAATGTGGGGGGAGCGCTTTGTCACCGCTGTTGAAAACTTCTGTCAGCGGAATGCAAGGCAGAATTAAAGAACAAAAAAGAGAAAACGGCGGTGAAAGAGAAAAGAGCAGGTACCTGCATTCACGGGTAGGGTTTCTTCCGGAGGGCCGCACGAGGACAAAGTCTCGAACCCTTCAACGGCCTTTTTGCAGCAGTCCCCGTCGACATTGGGCTTGAGAGGTTCGAATTCATTCTGACTCGGGCCTTTGTACCTGTGGATGGTCTTGGATGACTTCTGGTCCGTCGTGGCTGCGTGGCCTGAAATCAAGACTTAGTTTAGAGCTCGGCAAGAACCTCCTTCGAGGACGAATGTTCAAAAAGATCACCAAGTAAGACCGTTTTACTTTTTCTTTCTCTTTTCGTTGTGAAAATAACAATGAAAGCAAAAACTCGGGGAAAGCCAAAGAGTGGGCTTAGATTAAATTTAAAGTCAACGTTTTCTTATCGAAAAGCCGACTGCTCTATTATATTAGGAGTTTGTATGAAAAAATAACGAGACCTAGGGCGTTGAAATTGGGTAAGCATAGGCTCCAGTCCAAGTCTGAAAAGAAAGAAAAACATGGTTGCGCATTTCATTATGTCAACACCACATCAGTGAGCCTTTCTCAACCAATGCCGGCTTCAGATATCCAATCAGCTGATGGCGCTCTCCTGTTTATACTCTTTTCCAACTTCATTCTCCATACAATTTCATCGAAAGGCTGTGTAACAAGTGAGCAGGGACTCATAAAATATTGAATTTAGAGAGAAGAAAAAGAAAATCAGACATTTGGTTTCCACTGAAAGGCCAAAACACTTTAGGGCAGCCCCCAATTAAACTATGTGGTGCTTTCTGGCACCGACAGCAGCTTAAGCGAACTAAAGGTTGAGAAGCACTCACTCCTTTTGAGAACCATTGAAAACTCACTATGGTTATTTCTTTGATTTAGCCCTAAACTGTTCCTCAACCATGGCGGAATGAAGGTGGTCGTCGATGAGGACTCGGCCTCTTTGTTTTCGCAGTCACTCAATTCAAAGGCGAATTGGTCAGAGAAGGTTTTGTTGTCTTGAATTGTTTTTGTGTTTCTCGAAGAAATGGCTTTATTGGTCTTCTTCCTGGGTTCGATCAGCTCGTGAAACATATCTTGGGCACAAAGTTCACTCCATGGCCGAAAATAATTCGACCGGCATTCTTAAAATACATATATATATATAAAAATCCAAATTCAAATTTAATAAAAATATTCTTAAAAATTTATTTAAAAACAAACCCAACCCATCTCATTCAAAAAAATGTACACAATAATTTGTGTTTAAAACATTTCAAAGGTTGGCTGCACTTAAGAACGACTGAAAGATACAGTCGTTTTAACTGACCAATAGTTATTGGTTTGTATCGACGACAACAAGGGATGAACAAGAGGGCAAAAGGGAACAAGAACAAAAAGAGAAGCACAGAGGACAGCAGAGGATAAGTAGAAAACAGAAAAAAAAGAACAACAGAAGGCAAGACAGAAGTGCAGAAGAAGAAAGAGAATTTCCCCAATTCTAAAGTAAGCACTCTGGTCCATTCCTCCATCGCTGACGTTTTATTTAACAGAAGTGTAACATTCGGGGACCCCAATGGATCTTTTCAGAATGAGAACGAAATCGAAAAGGCGGAAGGTCAAGCAGTAGAAGGCGGTGACTTTTCCTCTGTGTCATTTCTACAATTGTTTTGGAAAAAGACAATTGAATATGTAGCCGTCATGACAAACAAAATGTAAAATAGTAGCGTGTAAATAATTTCGAAGTATGTCAAAGTGCATGACAATAGGTAAGGATGATTTCTTTTTGTTGCACCCGAAATCGATCTCTGTCGTCAGCGACTGAACCACCGAAGTGATTTGTTTGTGTTCCATTTGTCTTTGCCTTCCAGCAGATGAATCCATTGATCAGAAAGATACCTGTACAGAAATAGCTCCTAAAGATATTGTTGAATTTGTTTTGGAAGAAATTCTGCTGTCGGCGCTCATCATTTCGGATAAGGGTAACGCATCCGACAGCATAACTTTTCGCCCATGTGATTCATTTTCGATTTGCTCAACAACAGTGAATTGTGTTCTCCTTTTCAAGGTGACAGCAGAATTGGAGATTTCAATATCAGCGAGGATTTTTGTCAGCAATACGACCGGCAGCAATACCCGAGAGATTTCGAGCAAGTGAACCACACGGGAAGCGCGTCACTGACGAATCAGGAATCCACCGGGAAAAGCACGGATCGTCCTGCAGGGCTGGTCACAGCCAAAGAGAACCTGGAACTGATAATAGACTCCTTCGTGAAGAAAGAGGGCGTAAGCAAACCGGGAGTCGAATGCACGATAATAAGCGAGGAAGTCCTCGCGGATAACGAGCTTCAGATACAAAATGGCCAAAGCCACATCGAGAACAACAGCAGGGGCAGGTACTTCGAGGAGGCGGCAGCGCGGGAATACTTCGACAAGAAAGACGTCATCAAAGATGAGAAAATAGAGATAGAATACTACAATGAAGGGAAGCTCACTAAAATCTACGTGCCCCTCATTCCGTCCAGCAGGCTCGACATTGAGGATCCTCTGGGGTCGCAGCAAGTTCAGGAGAAGAGGGGGGAGGCTGAGCAAAGGGAGGAGGAGGAGGAGATCGCATCCGGCCAAATGAATGGTGAGGAAGACACCGAAAGACCTTTCCAACCATTCACGTCGGAAGAATTCCGACAGGTAAGCACTGCTTATGCAGTTAAGTATACCCTCGGACGTATAAGGTTATTATGTGAACGATGAAGGCCAGGGTGCCTTTGGGGAACGGTGATAGTATAACTAGGCAGGACGGTAGCAGCCCACGAAAAACATGTGAGAGGATCGTTCGGTTTCCTAAATCACCTCGGGCTTTATAGAATTTTTTCCTGAAGTCGATCCTGCAGGTTTGGGAAAACATAAACTCTTCGCTGGTCGGGAGATGGGACGGAGATGTGTCCGCCAAGCGGGAGGAGGTTGAGACACTCATGGAAAAATTGTCTTCTGTCCAGGTGTTCTCGGACGCTTCCGTCGACCCCAATCGGCCCCGAGCATGCGCCTTCGGAGAAGAAGATGTCAAAAAGGTACTCGTCTTTGTTGTTCCCCGAGAACTGCCCGGAGAACTCCCAGTACTTTCCTTTTAGATAATCAGAGAAATAGAGGAGATAAGTTTCACCCAAAGCCACGCCAATTCGGAAGTCCTCGATCTCGCTTACCATCCTGACGGCCAAGGCGACGCCGACTTGGAATCCAGATCGTTCATCCGAAGCATAGAAAATCTAGGAAAAGAACAGGAGGTCGATGAGCCTCAAGAAGACGGTCAGCAGTGTGTCGGAAAAAGTGACAATTCCAAGAAAGAAGAAGGCATTCTCACATCGGAGAAATCTACCTTCGATCGGAGTCTGAACTTTTCCTCCGAGAAGATGTGCATTCCTGAAGCACAGCAATGGACACCTTCGGGATTGAGGATTTCTCCATGCGGGACGTATACAGTAACAACCCCCGGTAGTAACCATCCAAAAGATGGAGAACAACACACAGACATGTCGTCAGAACAAGATGGCGGCGCAATTCGAGACTTGGAGCCCGTGTTCAATGTAGACTTGCCACCAGACGGGATGAACCCAACATCGGAGGTCCTCTTCGGGTCGTCCCATTCACATAATTTCAAAGAAGGCGTCCAAAACACAACTGTGCTCAAGGACCCGCCATTTTGGAACTCCGCCAACGAAAACAGCCCCGAAGCTGCTTCAGAAATAGGTATGCTGTAACAGGTATATAAGTTTGCTTTAATCAGGAACGAAACCGTTGCAGAGCCCTCCCCTCCACCCGTCCTCGACATCCATTTCCTTCATCCGGGAACGACCTTTTCAGACCCGAATGTGGCCCCTCGCAGCGCAGAAGCCATTCTTCAGCAGCAGCTGAGCGCCAACAGCATGACGCCCGACAGTGGTAATCAAACGAAAGAGAACTCCTTCTATGAGACGGAGGGTTACCTGAGGGAACCTGATCCGTGTTCAGACTGGCGAAGCAGTTACTTGGACATGTATGCGGGGAAGGAGGGAGTCAGTGACGAACTCCAAAGAAACGAAAAGGATTTCGCGGGACTTGAAAGGATACTTTTAGACATTAGGAGAGACTCGAGCGATGGAGGGCAGTCATCGAAAGAAGGTGACTTTAGGGACTGAGAATGATTGTTGTGCAATTCTCACCCTTTTTATTTTAATTTCTGAAATAGGTACCAGTTCAGTACTGAACAAGGCGGGCGAAAGCTGGAACCACAAAAAAGTGAGCGACGCCGAAGAACCCGAGCACAGGGACGTCTCCGACCCGCCCCCCCCGTACTCCTCCTCCGACCCCCCTCCCTATTCCGCCTCCACCCTCTCCCCTCCGCCAGCAGAAGACAGCGCCCATTCGCCGACAGACAGTGAAACCTTCGAAAGCACTCAGCCCTCTCGCTCGACGTCTCAGCCTTTCAGACTTCACTCTCAGAAAATGTATTTGGGCATCAACCACGAGGTAATAGTTCTTCTCTGATAGGCGACTCAAACTGAATGTCATCTGGGCATCTTTAGAGGCTGAGCATTTGTTTATTGTTGAAAACGAATAAATTTTCTTCTAGCCAGACAGTCAAACGCGGCAGGAATGCACCCTCACGGAGTCAGAGGAAGCTTTCATCGACGAGACGGAGAGTGTTCTGCAGGTAATAGAGCCTCAGGAGCACAGCGAGGACGAGAACCCCTCCAAGGTGTCCTTTTCGTTGCTGAGCGAGGTCTACCATGAAGATTCCTTTGTCGTGGACGACCCAGAGGCGGAAACCGAGTTGCCTTTGACAAAAAATAGCTCCAGGTAGTAAAATTAAATCCATCAACTTTACAGTCTTTTATTTAAGAAGAAAATTCGAGACTTGAATTCATACACATTTATTCATTTTAGCGAATCCGAAACGAAATCCAAAAAAATCTACTCCGGAATGACGACAATCGGGCCGATGAAGAACCTCGACTACGACCCCAAAGACCTCACCATCCAGAACATCGACTACGGGAAAATGACTCGCATCACTTCCTCCAGGCAGCTCGCCAAGGAGCTGGACATGTTCGGCCCCGAACTCACCCCGGCGGCCTCCATCAAGATCGTGGAGGAAGACTCCGACAACGACGTGTCCCTCAACATCGAGGACGACCACGTGGAGTTCCCGTCCCTCGTCAACCGGGACATCGCCAGCCTGACGAAGGTGCAGAAGGTGCGGGAGGTGATGTCCCACCAGCCGAAGCCGGAGGACGACTTCGAGGACGACGACGCCCTGCCCAGACCTCGCCTCGACCTCAAAGATGTCGAGTCGATGACAGATGAAAGGTATAAAGTGCCAGGTAATTGAAAGCAGGAATTCCGCTTCGATAAGGGCCATCCAGGTTCCCAACGTCCTCTCCTGACTAAATGTTTACCTCCCAACGCTTTCTTCCGGCGAGTGACTTCAAATTATACTTCGAATTATACTTATAATTATATTTTGTCAGGTTTAATTAACTTCTTCGTCGTTAATTTTAACCTTTTTTGTAAATTCCAACCCACATTTTGAGGAAAACATTTAATTTGATTTTCAGATGTGAGCATTCCTCTGCTGTCTCTCGAAATAGGAGACGCCAACATCGCCACAGAAAAAGAACTAATAGAAAACATGGTAATAGAAAACATACTGAGCGGTCTCACAGACCCCGTCTACTACGAACAGGAAGACAGTTTCCATTCGCCAAAAGACCCCTCCGTGCAAGACGAAGACTTAATCCTCGAGTTCACCGACGTACCTCGCAAGCAAACCTCCAAAGCCAAACACGAGCAGATCTCCATCACGAGCATCCACGACGAGGAGGACAAGCACGAACAAAACCAGGAGCTTCCTTCCCAGGAAGACAAGTTCTCCAACTCCCCTAAGTGCAGCACCCTGGGAAGCGTTTTCAGAAAAGCCTCCAACAGATTCATCCGGAAGGACAGCGAGCTCTTTCTGCGGAACTCAAAGTCCCTCCCGCGGGAGACGACCAAGATCGCCGCCACAGACAGCTTGAGGTCGATGTTCGACGACTGTCAGTCCTCGGCGTCGAACATGCTCAAGAAGAGCAAATCGCTGCTCAAGAACACTCAGAGCATATTCAAAAGCATGAGTTCGAGCAGGGTGAGCTCCGAAAGGGATCCCGGGCAGAACGCGGAGAAGAAAACGCTGTCGCCCTCGGAGTCGGACGTGAGCACCCTGGAAAGAAAACTCTCTTCCTTCCTGAAAAGAGAAGAATTCACGAAAGCGAAGAATTTGATAAAGAGCAAGGTGGAGAAGACGTTCAAGAACTCGAGCACCGGTGGTGACAAGGTTTCGGCGGAGAACAAGGACTTCCAAGTGGCCATCAGAGACGAAGAGAAGCTGCGGGTGGACCGGATGGAGAATTTCAGGAAGCTGTTGCCGAAGAGCCCGCTGGTGTACAAGAGTCAGTTCGTGAGGGGTCAGACGGGGGTGGAGTCGGGGGAAATGAGTTGGGAGGAGAAGGGGGTTGAAGGGGAGGGGCAGGAGGGGCAGGAGGGGCAGGTGGAGGAGGTGGAGGGGGATTGGGACGTTGGCCGGGCTGAAGAGAGGGAGGGGATGATTGCTGCAAATGAAAGAGGTACGCATTAGCAAAACTTGAACTTTACCAATTTTGGGTTAAATGATAGAACACTTAACATAAAATTAATTCAAACCATAAACTGAGAAATGTTTTCAGAATCCCAAAAGCAAACGTGTTCGGAAATTAAAATCCCTCTCCAGGAAAGCCAACAGTGGTCAGACACGGACAGACAAAATCTCCACTCTTCAATGAACGAAGAATTTGAACCACAGCAACAGCAGCAACTCGACTACATCGTCATGGAAACCGTTCAAGGTCTCCCGACGGCGGACTTGGACAGTCCGTCCAGCGAAAAAGAAAATATCAGGATGGAAACGAAAGAGCAGGAGGTCGAGAGGAAAACGGGTAAGGATTTCCTTTGCCGGAGAGGAAAAGGAAGCAGTCAAAGGACAGCGGAGTTTGTCTTTGCAGAAGACGACGACATGAAGAAGATGGCGGCCTCGAATTCGTTTCAGGCATGCGCGGACGGGGGCAACGACGTCGCGCCCTGCTTTCCCGAGCTGGGGGAGGAGAAAATGCCGACGAAAACCCCGTCCGAGAGGAAGATGAAAGCGAAGAAGAAGAAACTCTCAGCGAGACTTCGAAGTTTTTGGTCTTCGGCGTTTGGGAAAGTGAAGACGTCGCCGAAGAAAGACGATGGCTCCTAAGCCAAAAAGCAAAACGAAATTTAGTCTTATTTAGCTGTCATTATTTGGAAAATAAATTCGAAAAGTGTAACTTTAAAAGGTTCATTGAATCCCGCACTTGTCGCTAAGGTCGGCCGAGCCAAAGAATTGCAGTGTAACTTTAAAAAGTCAGAAACCGAATAACAGCTTCGATGTTTGAACGAAATGAGAACACATTTTTGGCACGAAAAAAAGAATTCTTTTAAAATTAAATTCAGTGGTGGTCAAAAAACTGTGCTCTCGATATCCTATTTACACACCTCTGTTATTTTCATTACGTCCCAATCGTAGACAAATTCCTTTATCTAACCATAGACAGTGCTTTATTTTCACGATGCAGACGAGTTACCATTGAGCACTGAAAAGAAAATATTCGTAATATGCAAAAATGCGGTAACGAAGGAAGACTTAATACATCGCAAAATAATTAAATAAATAATATGGGAGTAATTTATGACTCGACGTAATAACTATTAATAAATGGTGTTCCTTCTCCGCAGTCAAATTCGAAAAGGCACAGAATTGTTTTCTGTGCCTTTTCCTGATTTCCGATGCTGCGTTTTTTGTTCCTATCTGAAAAGGCACAATTGAAAGAAATTGAAAAAGTTTTCCAACCATTTATTTACCTTGAGACCGATGTTGGCTGAATTTGAGCCGAGCTAGAGTAAGGATTTAAGTCGGTTATTTTTAGAATTGGGGGCCGGACTAGTTTTCGAATTCATTTCGAATCAGTCACTTGTGGTCCTCCGCTCGTAAGGGATAACACCAAGTACTAACTTCACAAATACACAAAATGGTATGTAGTTTACAACTTTTCTCTTGTTTGATGCTGGCGATGAAAGCATGCTCGTATCTTCGCTTATCATCCACCTATCATATCATATTTATAAAGCGAAAGATGAGTTATATCTTTATACGCTCGTCTTTTATAATGTATCCAAACCTGATTTATAAGTAAAAGAAAAAACAGAAGTTACTTATAACCCGACTTAGTAATCAGAAATTTCGACAGACAAATCCTATGCATAAAAATATACAAATTATTAAATTTTAACTACAGTTAAAAATGGTATAAAAATATAAAACACGTTAATTAAATTTAACGCTTGCTAACGTAATTAATACTTAAAAAAATAATAAATCATTATAAATATAAAAAAGTAACAAAATAACGTTCAAAGATAAAATAATAAAAATAAAAACCACGTGAAAAACACAAAAGAAGTTAATAAAATGATCACGTCAAAATTATTTTTCCTCTGACTTTTTAAAACGAAATTTTCGATTAGATTTTTCTTCAATGGCGTAGTGTTGCGCCTGGAAAGTCCTTCCAGTCCTTCACCTGCGAACACCAGCGAACACCTCGGTGAAGTACTGTCAGTGGACTCGCTACTGTACCCGTTACTGTACCTTACATGTTCATTGAGGCCCTGTGCAAGCGAACAAAAAGTTGGCAAAAACCCCGCGACCCTAACGGAGAAACGGGTTAAAGAAAAGTAAAGTCAATCGAATTCATCTTCGAATGAATTCAAAACGAAAAAATCTTCTGTTTTGCCATTTCCACTTTTTATTGTTTTGTAATTTATATGTGAACAAAAATTGAGAATCTTTGGATGAGATGAATCAATACTTCATTGTTATCATTAATGATAAAAATCCGGTCCAAAATATAAAAATCAATTTAAGAAAAAATAACAAGAATTTCATGATGATGTTTGTCATTTTTTATACAAAGATTGTATGTTTATGATATTATTGTATGTATTTAGTTATAACAATAAACCTTCTAACTGGAGTAAATACTGAGGAAAAAAGCATTATGTAATGTAATTAATTCTTATCGAAATTAAAAATACTCTCAAATTAGCACACAAAAAACGCATTAAAAAAATCATAACAAATTAATTTAAAAACAGAAATTTTCCAAAAAGTTTCATTCCACTTTGAGATGAGAAAGTTCTGGAAAAAATTAGAAAATATGCTTTGGAAACCTGAAATATTCAGGAAATGATATTTAAAATATTAACCGGTTATATATCATAAAATTATGCGGTTAGAATTGTTTTGATCATATAATTTCTATTTGTTAGTTTATTACATTAATAATAAGTGTACAGTATTCATATTTTTATACATAACCTTATTTAAAGAACGACCTTTGTAACGTCTAAAATAATCATTTATCCGCCATCTTTCGGTGAATTTGTAAAATAGTAGAAAAATTTGAGAATAAAATATGAGAATGGAGGAATATAATTATAAAGAAATATGGGTACCAAATACTAGAATTAAAAAATATATACGAAAAACAATACAGATTTAAAAATTTAAGTACGGATAAAAAATTTAAGGGAATTATATTATTTTTGAGAGCATATTTATAATTTCTCAAAGCCGTTATAAAATTCACTTTTCCACTTTAGTTGATATTGTCATTTTATATTTATACTGAAATGTCCGAAATAATATTAAAGTTTGGTTTTCTTGGCATCTTAATAAAAAAATTAATTTTTTAATTGCAGGCTGACCTCAGTTCGCGAGACATTGAAAGTGAGTACCGCCAAAAATTAGTCTTTTAACATAAAATCTCAAAGCATTTGTTCTCAAACGAAAAACTGAGGAAAATTTATAAATAAAAATGACGTCATAATAGAGCAAAACGGGCGCCGACGCCTTATAAGCAGCGGGGCTATTATTAGTCTGCACACCAAAAGTTTCAAATTTTGTTTTCTTCCCGACAGGAGCAAACTTCGCCTTCTCCATTTATGATCTCGACGGTTCGGGCGTTGTCGACGCCTTTTATCTCGGCGACGTCCTCAGAGGACTGAACCTCAACCCGACAAACGCCACCATCGAGAAATTGGGAGGAACCAAAAAGAAGGGTAAATTTTCGCATGCAAAACTACAATTTTCGAATAAACCGAATAATGGTTCCGCCGTTTGGGGGAAACGGGGCACTGACAACGGATGTCTCTTTTAGGCGAAAAAACGCTTAAAATCGAAGAATTCCTTCCCATCTTCAGCCAATGCAAAAAAGATAAAGATCACGGCGGCTACGAAGACTTTTTGGAATGTCTGAAGCTGTATGACAAATCAGAAAATGGAACCATGCTGGGAGCCGAATTATCCCACACTCTTTTGGCCCTTGGTGAGTTTGGTTTTTACTCTTTCCGGGGACGCCATTTTGTTTTCCTTTGAGAGCACACAAAATGGCGGAGGAGACTTGGAGACATTGCTTATTATAATAATAAATTTTAATTATTAAATCTTTTATTTTAATGAGAAATTTTTTAAACTTATTATTAATAATAAATTTTTCATAGCATTTTTACATCTCCAGATTTAATATTCTTACAATTCGTACTATTTACGCAATTATAATTACCAGTTAAAGTAAAAATTTATTTACGAATATAAAATAATATTATGAGGACTCTTTTAGGTGAAAGATTAAACGATGCTGAGTGCGAAGAAATCATGAAGGATTGCTGCCCCACCGAAGACGATGAAGGATTCATTGATTATGCCGGTGAGTTTTAACTTAGAGAAATTCAAAAATAAATAAGTAAATAGCATCCCACATTTTTCAATAGATTCACTTCAGTTAATTTATTATTATTACTCCAAAGGCACCTCAAGCATCACAAACATCGACTGAACAAGAAATTCTGAATTTTAGATTTGTATTGTTTGTAGTAGTTTAGAAATAAACACAAAGAGTCTAATTAAAATTTTTGAACAGTGCCAAAGCGCAATTGCAAAATTTTTTGTTTGTAACGGTCATTTCCGGTACAAACTCCCAAAACAAAGCAGCCGTACCATATCAGTAATTAAATTAATTTAAATGTTTTGAGAAATATTGCATTTTACGCATTTGAGTTCGTCAAGTTCTTTTCGAACTCACAATTTTAGATAATGGAATTTTAAAAATTGAATTACTGGTAGAATTGAGTAGTTTCTGTTATGTAGATTTTCTAGTAATTTTTGTATGAATTAATATTTTTTTATTAAACCAAAATGTAATTTGGTAGTTTTAGAGTAATTACTTTGTTTTGTTTTAAATTACAAAGAGGAGACAATTTATTAAATTCCGTTCGGTTTCAAAATTAACTCGAGACTTAATATGAAAACAGTAAATTAATGGCTTCGTTCAGTTTTAAGACACTGAATTGACTGTTTACACTTCGTATTTTAGCATTCCTGAAAAGATTGGTTTCAACTACCATTTAAATAAATTCTGCATCGGTTTTCTTTGTTCGTAAGTATGGGACCGAAACATCTGCACAATCGAATTGTGTGTCAGTAAAACGCACCTGAGTTTTTCAGTATGGTTTGTAACACGTGTTAAACTTCGCAATTAACTTAAACAATTGTTTTTTTGTAAGCAAAACTACTGTTATGAAACAATTTAGTTGTGATTTTATTGGGGAAACTTGATAGAGAAATGAATTTTATTTGTTTTCGAATCGATTTTCATTTATTTCATTTGTCTTATTCAAAAACAATGGCTAAGTAAAAAATAGCAGATAAACGAGAAAATTTAGCTCTTGGGATTAAAGTTTTCACTGAAAAATAAGAACCGCATGACATTCGCATATATTTATTTATCCATAAATTAAATGTCAAACTTAAAGTATTATAAATGTCATTGGGAATTCTTTATTAAAATATTTTGACACATTTGGTATTGCTTACATACTCTTACATTCTATTTACTACCTACTTAACCACAACTGATAAATTATCGGCTTTATTGTTGCTAAGTGATTATTGAATACATTTTCATTCTAAACTTTTACATTAGTAATATCACAGAGTTAAAAAGTGCACCTCTTAAATAACATTTGACACAAAAATCTTTCAATAATGCCATTAAAACTTCGACCATCTTTTATTCTCTAAGGGTAATTTTTGATTGTGTCAACAACACTGACTTTGCTTACTCTCCAGATAGTTATAACAAATTTTATTTTCTTGCACTCACTTAATTCAAAGACTAATCACTGTTCATTTTTTTTCAGTATTTTTGAAAAATTTGTGTACGAAACCAGCTGAATGAACTTCAACTCAGTAACACACCAAGGAACTAATTAACCAGGAAGTAACTTAAGTTGGGGAATTTAATTTTTTTCAAAGCAATGTGAAGTTTTGTGGAGTTTTCTGCATACTTTTAACAGCTGTCACACTCAGTCAAATACACTGTATATTCAACTATCAGGTGACTCAATATAATTTCATTTTCTGTTATCCATTTGTATTTCTTTATACTTGCCTCCTCTTTTTTTGCTGAAGCTTATGGGCTCTTGCCACTGGACTTTGGGCCTTTCTGCTCCACTAAACTTGTATTTAAGGGAAAAGCAGGTCACATCAGCACTCATCACCAAGTAATCAAAGCAATTGGATATGAGATCACACTCTTTCAGAGCTTTTATTATTGTAAATGCATGTTGCACTGCATCAAATTTATTATTTTTCCTTTGGGGTTTTTCCTTAGATTTTTACAACTTTCAATAGGGAAATCAGTGCTTTGATAAAAGGGTGATGGAGGTACAACCTAAATAAATCACCCAAATATGACCTTCATTTATTAATTATTAAGGAGCAAATTCCTAAAATATGTCTTAAATTATTTTAATAAATCAGTTATAAATTTGTCCCCCATTTGTAATTAAGTTTAATGAAATTTCTCCCCATTGAGTATATTATTTTAATTGTACAGGTAATAACTGCATAATTATATAAATTGGGTAATGGAAAACTTAAGTATCAGTTAACTTTTTATAAATTGCTGGTTTTATGAACAATCTACTGTAAAAATATGAAGTCGAGTAATCCGCAACTTCCTTAAGTTGTTTGCATTCAACCGTTATGGGTTGCCATGACAACGAGCTCTTGTTTTCACTTCGCAACAGAGGCTTCAACGGTTTTCTCTGATGCATGTTACATTAAACCGTTTTCTTATTCTCTGAAATGTAATTAAAGGTTAATCGTAATCCCAGTTTTAGACTTTAAATTATAAGTTTAAAAAATGTATCTTAAATGCCATAAGAGAGGATATTAATATATTATATATTATATTTTACGGGGAAGTTGCAGATAGAATTTTGAATTCTATTATTACAACGAGAGTAACATAAAGATTTAATGCTTATCTTGAAAACTAAATAAAAACCAGAAATTGCTCTTGACTTGACCTAATGGCTCGATGTTATTATATTTAGGGGAAATTAACCGTTAAACAGAGAAGACAAAGGCGGAAACCAATGCTAACAGGTTTGATTCGAATCTTCCATCTTGGAAAGAGATTGGATTGCAGCAAAGACCTCGATCACCGGTGAATCACTCAGGTAAATAGACCCACCTCAGTCACTTGGTTTTCTCTTAATAAGTGCACATAGCAGATCTCAACCAGTTGCTCTTTAATTCAGATCGGTTTCCTGTTGAGGTTATCAAAAAACTTGATTTCGATTTAGAGTGGCCTTTTAACGGTTTAAAGAGACGGTTGCATCAGACCTAAAGGTTTTTCTTTGGAGTTCAGATGTTGGAAAAGAAGACAATGCTTTTCTAACCAAATTTATTCCTCCATGATATTGTTAGCCGCATGTCCAAAGGCTTTTTATAATATACCAAGTTTCATAATAACTTTCACATAAGAATTTAGAGTAACGGTTGCGCCACATTGTCAGCTATCAGAGAAGGTCATTTAGGTCCTCTGTTGTTTATCTGATTCATGTTTAGAATCTCCTACTGGGAGTGCACGAATTTTTAACATTTTTTTAATTATCGGTAAATAGGTGGTGAAAGTGTCGAATTGAAACTCTTTCCAAGGTAAATGTGATTACGGTGTTCCTGAAAGTGTAAGAATCTTCGTTGATCTGATGATTTGGGCGAAATGTCCTTTTCTTGAAAAGGTCTCTGCACTCTTCATTTCCACGAAAACAATTTAACTGTATTTACACAAAGTTTACTTGTAAATGTTATAATGCAGTCTTTTCCAGGAAAGAAAAATAAATTTAGCAAATGATAAAAAGAATAAAATATGATAAATAAATTTTTTTTGAGCTGAAAAATAATTTTTGCTGTTTTGATGATTGGTTTCGCAATTATAAAATTAAGGGCTGTATGAACTATCATTCCCGTTCCATTAATTAAACAGATTAATGATCTTATTATTACTATAGGGTTAATTAAAATTATATTTCTTTGAAATCCAATCGCTTTCGTGTGTAGATTTGTATTTGTCTATAAAAATTGTCTACAGGTAACTGAATGGAGGTATAGATATTATGATAAAATATACTTCAGTCACTTTCAGAACGAAGAGGTAATTTTAAAAGTTAACAAAACTTTTTATGCTTTACAGTAAATATTGTGGCAAAAGTCATGAAAATGTCCACTTCTCATTTCCCGTAATTCTCAACACGACTTGAATATCAATCATGTCGACTTTTCTCGGATTGGATTTCAGTTCTCAAAAGGTAACTCTTCGAGTTATTTCAATAATCGTCAGATGTAACGGCCATTCCACAAACAGTGTTTTGTTTCAGTTGAAGGCGGTCGTCGTTGACGAGGAACTCAATCCCATTAACGAATGTGAAGTTCATTTCGATCGGCATCTTCCAGAATTTAGGTAAAGACGATTTCAAAAGATGGATAGATCAGCTCGAGTCATAAATAATTTCTGAAACAGCCGTTTTTTCCGGGATTACAATACCGGGCCAAAAGTTCAGTAACGGTATTCGGTATTTTTTATTAGATATTAATATTGGTTTTAGAAATATCAAAAAATAGGTGTTTCTTTTTCACTTTTATTAGAAATTTCAAATTCACAAAAAGTAATTGGTAACTTAGATATTCAAGTTTACAAAAATTCCTATGATGAAAGATATGCACATTACGGCGATTACAAGTTATACTCGTTATGCCTCAGAAACGGTTAGGAAGAAAGTATTCATACATTTTTTGTAGGACTCAAGGTGGTGCCATTAAGGGCCCGAATGGCGTCGTCACCACTCCCGTCATGCTCTGGATAAAAGCCCTGGACCTCCTCCTCGACCAGATGAAGCTCGACGGAGTCGATTTCTCAAAGGTGAAGGCCATATGCGGGGCGGCCCAGGTGAGCCATCTCATCCCCAAGACAACACCCGCCCAACCTAAGCCCTAACCTCTCGTCTTGTTCCCGCAGCAACACGGATCAGTGTACTGGCAGAAGAACGCCAGGGAAAAGCTTCGCAACCTCGACCCCTATCACTTCCTGCACCAGGAGCTCCAGTCCTGCTTTAGTCTGAAGCTGTGCCCCATTTGGATGGACTCGAGCACGAGCAAGTACTGCAGGCGGCTGGAGGAGGCCGTTGGCGGTGCAGAGGTTAGACCCAACGCAGACACAGTTGGTGAGCAGAGAAACCGAGTTGTGGGTGTTTGCAGAAAATGTCAGAAGTGACGGGCTCCCGAGCCTTCGAGAGGTTCACGGGGGCGCAGATAGCCAAAGTGGTGGAGGAGCGAGCGAGTGTTTATGATAACACCGAGCGGATTTCATTGGTGAGTTCCTTCGCTTGCTCCCTGTTCCTGGGAGACTATGCGGACATCGACTACGCGGACGCGTCCGGGATGAACCTGATGGACATCAGGACAAACACGTGGGACGAGTCGTGCCTGAGGGTGAGCGTCTTTGAATATTTTAAGCACCGGTCACACGTTAAACGGTGCTGTGCATTTCAGGCGACCAAAGCAGAAAACCTTGAACAAAAGCTGGGCAACCCCGTCCCTCCCCACACGAACCTCAGCAACATCTGCACTTACTATGTCCACCGATTCGGCTTCAAACCCGATTGCCGGATCGTCAGCTTCACGGGAGACAATCCGGCCACTCTCGCAGGTCATTTTATGGCTGATGGTCGACATTTATCGGGCCAGGGCTTTGTAAAAATCAATCACCTTCGCAGGAATGCGATTGGCAGAGCACGACATCGCCATCAGCCTCGGCACCAGCGACACCCTCATCCTCCCCCTCTCGGAGCCAAAGGTTTTCCTCAACGGACACGTGATGAGAAGCGCCACAGCAGCAGACGCCTTCATGGCCCTCCTCTGCTTCAAGAACGGTTCCCTCACCAGAGAAAGAATCAGGAATTTGTACGCGAACGCTTCCTGGGAGGAGTTCAACCGACTGCTCGACTCCACCCCCAGGGGCAACTTCGGGAACATGGGCCTCTACCTGGACAGCCAGGAGATCCTCCCGCCCCTCGGCAAGGGGGAGCACAGGTGGAACGCCAAGGGAGAGAGGGTGACTAAGTTCGCGTCGGCGGAGATAGAGGTGAGGGCGTTGGTGGAGGGGCAGCTGGTGGCGAGGAGGTGCCACGCGGAGGAGTTGGGTGTGCTGAGTGGGGGGAAGGGGAGGATAATAGCGACGGGAGGCGCATCAGGGAACAGTTCCATTCTTCAGGTTGTTTCGGATGTGTTCAACGCTCCGGTTTATGTTCAGGTGAGCAGAGATTTGAATAACACAGCAATGAAACTTGGAAATAACTGATTTCGTGTTCCCCTCCAGAAATCGGGCAATGCAGCCGTCCTGGGGGCGACGTACCTGGCCAAGATGGCCGTCGACCGAGTGCCTTTTGAAAACCTGATAAAGGAACTACCCGAACTGGAGCTCATCTGCTCGCCGAACAAGGATTCTGTTCAGGTAGGAACTATAAGTGTTTTTTACATGATCAACGGGAACATTTGTTATTATTTTTATTTTTTTATAGCTTATAGATATTATATTATAGATAACCTGAGGATTACTTATTGGCTTCTCTAACTTTATTTTTCAGTAATTTTATTCCGTTATTTTGTTCCTGAATTGTAAAGTTTATATAAAGATATCATTGAAGGCTTTTTTGGTGGGAAATTCGAGAAGCAGATAATATGCGGTTTTTTAGAAATTTTTCCTACCTCCTGAATGCAAATAAAGGAACTTTCTTTTTTTAATAGATTTATGAGCCAATGCAGAAAAGATATCGAATGTACATTTCCGATTTATTGAAACCAACTTCGTGAAAAACTCAACAGATCGTAGCAGCGGCAGCGGAATTAAAACCGAGGATTTTTGGCTGAGTTTAAAAACTCTAAAAATTTATTCTTCTGTGACGAACACGCTTTTAAATTATAGTAACTATGCACCGTTAAATTTGTAAAAAAATTTTAAAACTATTGAGATTTAAATGATTCATTTTTAAAAACAAATCACTCATCTCACGTCCTTTTCCATTTTTTTAATTGTTCAGCTCAGTCCAATTTTTTGTCCATAAAACCATGGGGCGTTACGCAGTGTAAGAATTATCACACCATATTATCGGTACAGGTTTAATGTCGCAAAATATAATACAAATTAAAAATAGTACAGGTCGCAGAATGTGTAATATCGTTCCACGATTTTATGGACAAAAAAATTGATCTTTTTCTTTGTCACCCATGTATTTATTAATACTCTTGCATCAAAAATTATTTTTTTAATTTTTAATGCACTTGTAATAAAACCGTTTTACTTTAAAAATATTAAAAAAATTTTTTTTTTATATTTGGAAAGGTTAAGAAAAATTGAAAAAAATCTTGTAAATTAATATTATAATAATCAACTTACAAGTTACAATTTTTATAATCACTCAATAGAGTTATTTACTCTCTCATCATTTTTTCCTTTTGCCTGGCCAACTTTTTCTTAGATATTTTCTTTTTGGTTGGTTCTTCTTCTGTTGGCTTGGCAATCACTTCCTCTTTTTCTGTCAAAAACACCTCAATGTGGCATGGAGAACTCATGTAAGCTGGAAAAAACAGAGTTACATTTTTACTCATAAAAGTCTTTTGATATTGAAAGAGAGAATTTTTCTTAAGACAATAACACAAAAATATAGAAATATTTCATCACCAGCATTTTACAACTCATTTAAAATGCAAGTGATCAATTGTAGCATTCTTTAACAAGACTTGAATCCACTTGGGAGTTCTAAGCCAGGTTTAGCTGCAAGTTGATCTTGCACATAACTTTTCAATATTTTAATTATGTAAAAATATGATTAGAATCTGTGCTTGAGAAGCAGAATCTCCTGCAACAATAAAACTTACGATTGATTCTTCCATGGGCTCTATAGGTTCTTCTCCTCAAGCAAGGTGCTCTGTTCACTTGAATATGGTCAATAACTAATCTATCAATGTCAAGACCACTGTAGTCAGCATTGGATTCAGCATTTTTCAACAGCTGAAGAAGAAACTCTGCTGATTTTTTTGGCCACCTCCCCTGAGTTGTTTTCCACTGTTTTGCCTGGGCGCAACGGCCAACGCCGCCATTAAACCGCCTAAATGGGACACATTCTTTATGGTCAATGACATTCTTGAGATATTTAACTGCTCTTCTCAGTGTCATTTTCCTAATTGCCTGGGCTGTCTCTCTTGTGTTCTGTAAAAAAACACAACAATGACCTGAGTTAGTTAAATTCTTATTGTCAGAGTTTTTATTTGAATACTGGCTGAGAGTTAATAGCAACTTTCCTCTTCTGCTGCTATTATCACTCACTCACTGGGTCAGAAGTCACTTCTTTAATACAGTAACCTCTAAGCTTATAGTTTTGCAGCATTTGGACTTCTAAAGCTTTAATTTTCAATCACAGACTACTTCAAACAATTATCAAAGCTAATTCTCTTATCCTTCCCTAAATTTCTTCATGTTTACAGATACTAGTAGCCAACCTCAACATATACACACCATTCTGTCACTTGATACTGGGTTTTTTGTAAGCCTTCGTGAAATTAGATATTTCGAACCCTTATGACTTGCAATAATAGCACTGAAGAGAGACAATACAATCTTAAAAAGCACAATTCTGTATTCAATATGTCAGACTACTGTAAGCACAACTTTATTGACTACAACATAACTGTCCTTTTTCTTTATTTGCCTATCGGTTCAAAAATATGATTAATTGTTTTCAGAAAACTTAGCTCTTTATAAATATTTCTGTAAAATATTTGTCATCCTAACATTCTTAATAGGTCAGTATCGAACATAACCTCAAAGTTTTGAAGTGACGATTGAACTGCGACGATGAGGATCGATCAATTTGAGAAAGTTTAAAGAAAACTATAGAAAGTCAAAGTCTTTCTAATTACAAATACCTTAAAATGAACGCGAAGATTTGAGCCCCGGGCCTTGCAGGACTTCGTCGCATTATCTGGTTCTCTTGCGTACCGACCCATGGAGGACCGCTAAAATAAAAACCCGTTCTCAATTAAAACCCCAAAAAACTTAATATTAGGCCACGCAGACTTATTTATTTATATCTAATACTCTCAAGAAATAATACACATCGCGGATTGATCAGATATAAATACGTACGTGGAAAACAACACCTGAAGTACCGACACGAATTACTTAGAGACCCTTCGTCGTGTCATTAGAATAGATTCTCAATTTCCTTTCACTATCTTAAATTTGGCCGGCATGTGTGCGTTCATTCTCTATGGTTTTTTCCACGGACAGAAGTATCGTGTCAGTAGATTACTGTTTCCACTTTTCGATGGTAGTTTTTTTGTGATTTTTGTAAAAGTTCGGGCAAAAGTTTTTGCCGATTATTAACAATTGTAAATATAAATAATTGTCGATAGTTGTTTTATTTAAAACAGTGGGATTTTACGAAATATAAATTTCAACAATTAAAATAGGTCATCAAAAGTTATTTTTGAATTTCTTACATGATGACAGTTATCAAACGAATTCATTATCGTCTTACGTTAAAGTTAATTAGGGGATGATGCGTGTGGCAACTGGGAAATTATAGTTTTCTCTGATTTTGTTTTCCGAAAATCAAAAGAAAATGGTTTTCGAAGCTGTTGTTGTTGATATACTGAATAAGTTCTTGAATCAATATGTTGAAAATTTAGATACTTCGCAGTTGAAGATTGGAATATGGGGTGGTAAGTTATTAGACTTAAGGCATTATTTTTTGACTATTTAAGGTAGAACTATTTTTAGACTCATTAACACTATTTACAGGTGATGTCGTGCTTAATGATTTGAAAATAAAAACAACAATATTTGATGACCTGAATATACCTTTAAGGGTGAAATGGGGAAAATTAGGGAAATTTGCAATGAAAATTCCTTGGAAAAATTTGTACACAAATCAGGCAGTTATTTGCATCGAGGAACTGCTGATGGTAATTATTCCCAGCACTGAAATGGTGTATGATTCAAATAAAGAAGAAAAATGGGCTTTTGAGAAAAAGCAAGCTAGATTGAAAGCTATTGAGGAAGCCAAGAAACGGGAAGTTGAAAATGGTAAGTGATAAAATTATTTATCAGCTGCAGTGAATTGATTAAACCATTCATTAATGTATGTTGGAGATAAAAAAGTGAACTCTTACATTACTTTGAAAAAAAAGATAAAAATAATTATATTAATTTGGGTACAAAGAATAAAATTTGGATAGAAACTTACTTTTACTTTGTATATTTTTCTTGAAAATTTGTGGGTTTAAAAAATTGCTTGTGAACTCTTTTAAAAAATATTTATTGTAATTAAATTAAAATTAAAAAAATTAATTTCATGAGTTTACATAATAACCCATAAGGTTAGTTGAAGAAAATAAATAATAAATATACCCTCTGAGTAAATGACTGTGGTACCCTTATCCATTAAAGACAGTGGGCTGAGCCCATCATTTTATAGCTTATATGGCATATAAGCTTTAAAATGATGGGCTTAGATGGGCTTAAATTATATGGTTAGATTTGTTTTATCTTTTTAGATGGTGAGAAGCCAAAGGACAGTTTTTTAGAGAAGCTTATAAGCCAAGTCATAAAAAATCTTCAAGTAGTTATCAGAAATATTCACATTAGATATGAAGATAAAGTGACGATCCCAGGTTCTCCTTTCAGTGTTGGAGTAACCATGTCCAACTTATCTGTTGAAACTGCTGCTAAGGACCCCATTGCTTCTTTCCCCAAATTGATCCAAGAATGTGGGAATTTTATTTGCAAGGCATGAAAAACAATTTATTTTGTGTTATCAAAATTAATTAATTTTCAAAGTGATTTCTTGGGTGCTTTTTTTCAGATTATTTCTTTAGATGGTTTGGCCATTTATTGGAATTCTGGTTCTGCTCTGTTTTCTGATTTGCCAGTTATCAGTTTGTCAGAAGCTTTAATTGAGAGCATTCCAACAGCTGAAATCAAGCCAGAAAACTTCAATTACTGTAAGTTAATGAATCACAGATGAGTTGCTGTATAAATTAATTTATTTGAGTTTTAACTGAGTGGTATTTGCTTTCAGTGTTTGGGCCTCTCTCTGCTGCTGCATTTTTAAGATTGAATGCAAAGCCTGAAACTGATAATTCAAATTTCACTATTCCAAAAATTTTCATAAATGTTCATTTAAAGGAAATAGAATTGGGTAAATGTTTTTGAGCTGCTTTTCTTGTTTTTTCCATCTTCAATATCATCACTGATACTGCAATGTGTGTCCCTTACAATATTTTTTAATAGGATATTAAATATTTACTTATTATTTACATTTATTGGAACTCAAAAATTATATAATTTGGCAGTTTAAAACCCCTTCTGGTAAATGTTTTGTAATTGTTTGAATTATTTTCAGCCGTCACTCACCACCAATTCTGCGACGCGATGTCATTTCTCCAGGATTTTCAAAGAATATCGGCAGGGGCGAAATATAAAAAGTACAGACCAGTGGGAATACCCGTCATTGGCCACGCCAAAGAATGGTGAGTTATAATATATGTAATATATAATATAATTGATGCCTTTTTGGCCTTCAAAATAATTTTACAAAATTGAATTTTCTCACACAATTTCACAATCATTTTTGCACTTACTGGGCACACCTTAATGCCTCTTCAACTTCTTCTTTTTTCTTTAGGAGTATACACTTTCCTTCCGTCTTCCGCCATCGCTTCTGCATTTCTTTATTCTTCCACACATTCGCGCATGTAATGATCCAGACCTGCATATAGTGCATTTTCCTTTTTCTTTCATCCAATATCTGTTGTCTTCTTCTTCATTTCCCTGTCTGTTTCCTCCTCCGTTTTCTTCTTCTAAATACCTTTGGCGATTTTCTGTCCTTAATCTCGAGTTTTTTATTTGCTCCCATTGTTCTTGTTCTTGTAATTTTTTAAATAAAATAAATGGTTTGTTTGTAGGTGGCGTTTTGCCTATCGAGCAATATCGGAGGATATTATTCGCCGCAAAAAAGAATGGCGATGGGGAAACATAAAAGAGCACAGAAAATTATGCAGAAGGTATTCAGAATTGTTCAAGACGAAATTAAACTCGAAAAAGATGACGGCCGATCAGGGGAAAGAAATGTGCGAGTTGGAGAAACATTTAAACGTTTTCAATTTAGTTTTAATAAGGGAACAAGTTTACGTGGAGGTGGAGAGAATGAGCAAGGACAGTTTAAAAAAAAAAGAAAAGTCGGGCGGTTGGTTTTCCGGATGGTTTGGCTACGGGTCAGACTCGAAAGCGGATTCTGGCGAAGATGAATTAGGTAATTAATTTCCAAAGACCTGATTAACCCTTATGGTAATGTACACAAATTAAAAAAATTAGTAAATGGAAAACGACTTGATTAATTAAAACATTTGATACTTGTTTTTGTATTATTTTCTTTTTACAGTCAAGAAAATAGAGAGCGTAATGACCGTGCATGAAAAGCAGAAATTGTACAAAGCGATAGGATACGAAGAAAGTGCTCCTCCCACCAGTTATCCTCCCACCTTCGTCGAGTTTCAGTTTTGGTTTCACCTCGACGAGATCAAAATGACGGTTTATGACGATCGAATGAGTCCCGCCATGCCCGTCATGACAGCCTCGATAAAATCCGTCAGGATGGAGGTCGAACAGCGGCCTTCTGCTTTTGCAACTAAGTGAGTATTTACGCATGAGTGAACGCGTCTTTTTTTTCTCGTTATCTTCACGAGGAATTGATATAGTCACTATTTCAAGAGAAACGACATCGGGGAAAAAAAGAGGGAAGGTAAACACTGTATTTCACGACACTGTACTTATAAACCTACAAGATGATCTCGTCACATAAAACGCGTTAATAAAAGAGTAATTTTTTCAGGTTCGTAATGATCATAGGAAAGTTCCAAGTAACGGGGAAACAGGAAAACGATCTCACATATCCCGAATTGGTCACTTCGACTTGCAAGGAAAGCGAAAGCCTAATCGAGTTTCTGTACGAAACGAAGCCGCTCAATCTCAACTGCGACCAGCTAATCAACGTCAATGCCAGGCCTCTCAGGATTGTTTACCATGCGGACACGATAAATTTCGTGCGAGACGTGTTCACGGCGGAAGCCCCCGAAAAAGTGGAGAAGTGTGTGAAGATTTGGATAAACCCACAGAAAGGGGGGGAATTTTTCTCTAAAAGGTCGATTTCCATTTCAGGATCGTGGCGGCGACCGCTGCCTCCTTGCCGACGTTTCAAAAAATCACATCGTTAGGTTTGCAATATGCGATCGAAAAGAGAACAGTTCTGCAGGTGAAAGTGAACATAATGTCCTCTTGTTTGATTCTCCCTTACGGCGGTGTTTATCATCCGTAAGTTTTTTCAGTGCTGATTCGAAATATAGTCGCCTATTTTCATAAAATGTTGGTTAATTAGGGATAAAGACATGTTGGTCATAATGTTGGGAAAACTGAACGTGGAGACCGAGGAAGAACCGCAGAAAAATTACAACGTGAAACAACTGTACCTGGAGGGAACGACGGACGAGGAAATATTTTCAGCCGTTTTGTCTGCGAGTTACACCAAATTCAAGTGTCACCTGACAGGCGTGCAAGTAAGTGCACCTTTTCCAGGTGATAATTATCCGTTATCATTCGGAAAGGTTGTGAATGTGTTGCATCGCCACTCATCGCCTAAAGAGTTCATCGAATTTTAACTTATGCACAATTTCTTTTCGAGATTCTTTTCCAATTAAGCGGCGAGGACTGGATCGCAGCTTCTAATATTCAAAGGCCTTCTCCTATGCGGTTTTTAGAGTCGACAAACTTAGAAGTGACCATAAAAAAATCTCTGGTATTGGATGACGCGAGGATACCGAAGATGATAGTCGAGGGCAAACTCCCGTCTTTGGCTTTCAATTTTTCGGAAGAACGCTTTGTCAGTTTCGTTGCTTTGGCCTGTTCCATTCCGACGAAATCGGAAAAACCTGGGCCGTTGACCAAGGTACCATCCCTTCTGAATTTGCTTCTTGAATGAGCAGGACAACTCGGGTACTCACTTTCGATTTATATCGTTCAGAGAGCGACCTCTGCAAGCGCTTGGTCCCTGCAGTCTCTGGGCACTCAGTTGGAAACAAAGTTGATTCACTTACAAAAAGACTTTTCACTGTCTAAGCCCACCGAGTACGTGCAGGGGGTGGATTTGGTGACTCATTTTGAGATGAATGGTGAGTTGAAGTCGTGTAAAACTTACTGACTGGTCACTTAGTTTTAGGCAGGTTCGCCGAGTTGCAGCTTACTCGTTGACCCCCGTGGCTTACTTTAAGTATTTTCTCTTTTCTCTCGCTTTTCCAATTTTGCCTTTTTTCTTTTTTGTTACATTTTTTTGCTTTTTTCATAGTCCTTCTTAGGAAAATCACAAAAAACGTCTAATAGTTTCCTGACAATGAGCGAGAAATGATTTTGCTCGTTCATGTAATACTTCAACCTGACACACGAAAAGGAGAAATGACGAGTTTTAACTTCGCCTGATTATTTATTTGTTTGGTTAAAATTTCCAGAGCTCATTGTGAACGTTTCGAAGATGATAAGCTCGCCGAAAAGGGAGAACAAAGCCAAAGAGAATGTGGAGGAGCACTTCCTGTACCTCCGCATCGTGAACATGGAAGTTGAATTCACGAGCAAAACTTTCGAGGCGATTAATTTATTCAAGCTGGGAGGGATAGATTTCAAACAGTACCACAAAGAAGTGCTCATACCTTTCGTGTCCACCAAAGAGTTGCAGCATGATAATTATTTATTCGTGGCGGAGTTCATTAATGTAAGTTTGGCTAAACTAATCACTAATGGCCTATAATATTTTCTCTTGATCGTTCGGGTATTAATTCACGAGTTATTTCAGTCGAAAAGTATAATAAAATCATCTAGATTGGTTTGTAATATTGTTACCAGTTGCTAATATTTTGCTTTTAGGTCGATACCAAAGTTCCCGATTTCTATACGGCAAAAGGTTCAATAATAAACAGGTTAACGTTGAACATTGCGCCCATAACAGTTCTCCTAAACAAGGAGGCCCTCTTGGAGCAGCTCAGTTTCGTGACGAACATACAAAGACGAGTGGATTCAGTGAGAGAAGGCAGCGCGTTCGGGCGTGTGGTCGACGCTGGCAAACTGAAGGACACTATTTATGAGGACGTGGGCGAAATGATGGGAGACAAGAAAGTAATAACCAGAGGTAATGTTCGAGAATATCCTCATGATTACGAGAAAGAATAAGAAGAGAGAATTTTCCCTTTGTTTTCAGGGAAAAGATTCAGAGCGAAGCGTGCCCAGAAAGAAGCGATTGATTTTTATTTGGAAGCGAGTCTGGATGAAATGGACGTGACTGTAGAATTCGAGGGGCAGGGCCTGGCGAAGTTCGCCCTCAAAGGTGCCAGCATCGCCCTGTCAACGAGGAAGTCGTACACGAATGTCGATTTAAATGTAATGGAGATTTACCTTTTGGATTTGAGCCCACATACCATTCATAAAAAGGTATTGCCATGAAAATGTCAAGCACCAATATTCAAGTTAGAAATTATCATTGTTTAGCGGCAAACGCATGAGTACAAATTAAAACGCATTTTCAACGTTACAGATTTTGGGGTCTCTGGAAAAACAAACCCTGTCCTCCAAAGTTACTTACTACAACAAAGAATATTTCGGGTCGGAAAGCTCCGTCGATGTATCCATCGAGGCCGAAGTTGGCGGCCTTCAATGCACCTACGTCGCCTCTTTCTCTAACCGAGCATTTGTAAGAAATGCAGCTCTCACCTCTTTTGGGGTCTTTCTAAAGATTTCAATCAAAAAAATAATAATAAAAAACATTTTCCAGGAATTTTTAAGCGCTTTTCAACACCAGATAAACACTTTAAAGGAGGGTGCCACAGTCGCGGCCCAAAAGGCGACTGAAAATGTCATTAAGGCGTACCAAAACGCCGCTCAAATATGCCTTAATATTTTCGTTAACGTTAGTATAAAGAGTTCTTTATTTGCTGGTGTGACTTTTCCAAAAATTATCTCATGATGAATTGCTTTCGATCATAAAGCTTCGAAATGATAACAGAGGCTCAAATAACAACTTCTCATTTTAGGCACCGCTGCTGGTGATTCCAAGTTCCTCTGTCGGAATGGAAATTCTCGCCTTTGATTTGGGAAAGTTGACCCTCAAAAACGCCATCACCGAACTCGATTACACCCCCGAGGGCGAAATTTCCGGACGGCCCTTAATAGATGTGATGAAACTTCAGTTGCACGATTTGAGGATTTACAGGTAACCTTCGGGGGTGAAATTTCCCCAAGTGTTGTTAGCGTCTCTAGTTTGAATACTGTGGTATATCGATTAACGGCCTGTCTCTTTTCAGGTGCATTTTAGACAAGAATACATTGGATTCAAGGACCGAAATAGACTTTCTCGTCCCCGTCACTTTCGAGCTAACTCTCAAGCGAAACCTGTCCAGATGCTGGTTCAGAATCATCCCTGAACTGGAGGTGGTGGCTCGGTTGGCCACCATCCACGTCACTCTCAGCCACGACGACCTGTGCGCCATTCTCAACATTTTCCAGAAAAATTACAAGGAAGGCAATCTGACGACAGTCTCCGTCAGGAAAAGCACAGCTGAGCAGAAAAGCGAGTCGAAAGTTTTTCAGAAAATGAAAAAAGTTCAGGACGTGTTCGTTCATCCCGATGCAGAGGAGAACGAGGAGATGGTCAAAAACGAGTCTTGTGATTTCTTCACGGCTGTGAGGTTCATGTTCTTCATGGACAGCTTCATTTTTGATGCGAACGCTTATAATCCCCTCCAGGTGAGTTGGCTCTATTTCCACTTGAAGGAACGGACTTTCAAAAGTTTAAGAGTTCAAACAAACGTTTAACCTTAAATCACAGAAAACCGGTTATAAATAATAATAACCAATAAGGATTAAATACAAATGTTGCGCTGCATCGGAAATTACTTATTCATTTCCGGGTTTAAACAAAACAGTTTCAGGGAACTGACTTTCCATTTTAGACTCTCCATTTTATAAAAATAGCGGACAAAAACCGTTAACAAAAACTTGTTTTCATGACAACCGTAAGGGTTAAATATGAACAACAGTAACTCCAAGTGCTGGAGGAACATTCAAATGACTCGACCAAATAATTACAAAAGAAAATAGATTATAAATATTTATAATTATTGATTTTTCAGAGCGATGCACCCGAAAATTGTGGTTTGGCCAGGTTTGTCTTGGAAGCGATGTCACTCAAAGGCAGATTGTTCTCTGATGGTTCCATTTACACGGCATTAATGCTTGAAAGTTGCTTACTGGATGACGCCAGACCTGGTAATGTAGTTTTTTTGTTCTCATAGTGCCTACTTTTGGCTTTCGGGTGTCCTCTCCTACTCTTTCCTTTTCCTTCCGCGGAATCACTAATCTGGTACTTCTGTTCGTAATTTTTTTTTTTTTCAGGAAAAAAGAGCAGGTTGACCAGGTTCTTGGAAAAAACAATCGATTTAAACGAAGTGGACTCCGAAGCGAAATCCGTGAACAGCATGATCGAAGTGATTTATCAGAAAAAAGAAGGCGATTGCTTCGGTATGTGATTTGAATTATTTTACCTTAAAGATCTAGCAGTTGCTTTTTTAGAAGTGCGCAGTAATTTACCATCTTAAAGATTATTATAAATAAATACTGAAATGAATATTGCTGCTAAATTTTTTTTAAAAATTTTATTATTCTTATTGAATTAATTTATTATTTTTACAGTCGATTGTCGAGTTTATAAGTTCACTCTGATACTCTCTATGGACTTTTTACAAAAACTGGGAGTTTTTTTCACTTTGGATGAGCCACTTTCTCCAGGTGGGGACTCCAAACAAACTGGAGTCGACAAGACTGTATATAAACTGGAACCCACGGAGGAGACAGACCGTCCGCCAACGTTCACGGTTAACCTCAGATTGGAGAAACCTGATATAGTTTTCGTTGAGAACATGGATTCCATTGATGCAGACGCTCTTATTTTTCACGTAAGGATTTCTCAAAACGAGGATTATACAATAGTGGCTGTTTCCTCTTATTTCTTAAATAATGATTTCCATTAAAATTTTTAGACCGAAATGATCCTGAAGTATAGGATTGTCGGTTCGAGACAAGTAATTTCTGGCACTCTAAGCGACATAGAATTGTACTCGTGTTGTTTCAATCCAACGAAGAGGTCTCAAACTTTGAGTCAGGTAATCGCCCGCTTCTCAGTCACTCGCAGAAAGACAGCTTCGCTCACTTTCAACTCATTTGCAGGTCATTAAACCTTTCACGATAAGCGTGGCCGGGTCCACTCCCGAAGGCTCGGGTTTGCACGTGGACGTTTGTCTGACGGAAATACTAATCACCATAAACCCCAACATCGTGGATTTAATCACGAAATGCTGGAATGCTCTTATGAGGGAGGCCATTTCGATGAAACAGGACGCGGAAGAACGAGATTATTCGGACCTGTGGGACGTGAAGCCCTTTAAACCTGATGATTATTGGTTTTTAAAGGCAGGTTCGTATGTCCTTGTGGCTGTGAATTTTCTTCTATGTGATATATCAGTGATGGCCAACCTTTGATAATATGGGGGCCAAACTTTGAGCATATCGTATGCGAAAATTAAATATGGTTTTTAAAATTAGTCTATTTGCCGAAAGGTAAGAATGAATTAAAACCATCCGATGTTTATTTTATTAGTCACTAATAATAAATTAAAATGGACTAAAATCACCAAATACGTATGTGATTGTAAGAATAAATGCAACACCTTCACGGGCCGGATATGGCCCGCGGGCCGTACGTTGGGCATCACTGTGATATATGATTTTATCTTGAATTGATTATTGTGTTTTAATTTTTAACCCTTTGCACCTGAAGTTTTTTACTTTTCTATTTGAGAGGTTTGATAATGGAGGGCTAATTTATTCCACTTTTTAATGCGCTAAATCTTTTCAAATTTTTTTGGATGAATATTTAAAAATTTTCTAAAAACAGTGAGCATTTAAAAAAATAATTTTTAAAAATCTAAAGAATTATGCTTATTTTTTTATTTATAATAACAGTTTATATAAAAAGTCTAAAGTATTTTATTCATTTTGTAGAAATGTTTCAGTTATTCATAAGGATATAATTAAAACAAAATTTACACCTGGAAAAGTAAGTCTTCCAGTTAGGCCTATGGCAAACGAGTGCAAAGGGTCACATGTTCGAATATCTGATTTAGAGTAATGAAATAAATTTTTTGCAGAAGTGGGAATGGATGCGCTGTTGAGTGTGGGCTCTATGACGTCTCTAAACGATTCGGAGGAGCCTCTCAGCGATCAGATATGTCTCCTGGCCATTCCTTCAATCAGGATTCTCCTGGAGGGATCCGCGGCCGTTCGCCCACAGCCCTTATTACTGCTGGAAATGGGATTTCGTATGCAATGTTACAATTGGAGCTCTAAGGTACAGTCGCTTTAGACATCGGTTCTTGGCGTTTGTAGTTAATATGAAACAATTTTTTTTCAGATGACTGCCACGAGCGTCCTGACCGTGGAAATGCAGTATTATAATAAAACGCTGTCCGCCTGGGAACCGTTAATAGAACCAGTGGAGTATTATTCGGAACAAGAAAAGCGGCATTCGTATAAACCTTGGGAGTTAAATTGCTCTGTCCGTTTATTGACAAAAGCAAACTGGGGAGTATTTATACTTTTTAATAATTAGAATTTAATTTCAGATAGTGCAAGGAGACGAGGGAGAGTTGGATGAACTTACTCCTCCAAAACTCCAAGTTTCCCTGTCTTGCACGGAGGTTTTGCAACTAACCCTGACCAAAACATCATTAGAAGTGTTGAGAAGTGCCGTCGACACGTACAACACGGCCGTAACCAAACACTACGTTAAAAAACCCACTGATCTGCCTCCTTATATAGTCAAAAACGAAACGGGTATCGTGGTGGAGCTTCTATTAAAGGAATCTAAGCTCGAGGTACGACTGTGTTTATGATCGTATCTCTGAAACAAGCACCTGAACGACTCATATTTCATTTTTAGGTTTGCAGCGGCTTGAATAAAGAATACAAAACGGTCAGACTCGAATCGAACAGCGAGGTTGAACTTCAGAACGCCGAAGAAGAAACAACGGATCTCATTCCCAAAAGTTCCGTCAGTGTTCGCTTCAAAAAAAACACCCGACTCTTCGTCAAGGTATTCACTCCTAATTTTTAAACAGTTGGGAAATTCGCCAACGCTTGAATCAACGCCATGCACTGCTTTTCAGTTTCCCATCGCCGGAAGCCAAGTGTTCGAGCTACCTTTAGAGCTCGCGTGTAAGCGATATTACCCCTTCCCTCAGGAAGAATTCAAAAAGGAGGAAGTGTGGAGTTTCGTCTCGGACATATCCGTTGCCGACAACACGACAACGGTTTCTCTTCGAAGCGTTCTCAAAGTTTCTAATTATTTCAACGAGCCCATAAATATACACGCCTTGTCGGAAGACGGGAAAATGGCGGAGTACATCGGGACTGTGGAGGGGAATTCGGAGTTCTCTTTGCCGTTCCATGCCGTTTATAGGGCGAATAAGAGATTCTTCTTCAGCGTGAACGGGTGGGTACAGTCAACGGACAAACGAAAATTGATTAGTTGGAATTATTAATAATTTCTGATGCCACAGGTACTCTCTGTCAGAGCAGCCATTTGTTTGGGACGAGCTCAAAAGGGAGTTAAATGTGTCGGTTCTGCTTCAGTGCACTAGCAAATATCCCGAAAACAAAGATCCCTTCTTCATACAGGTATAGTTAGTTTTGCCACGATCGAAATTAGGTTGTTGGCCAATTGTGACATTCTTTGTGGTAGGCGGTCGGGGAAACGGAGCAGATCTACTACAGGAACGCCAATCGAAAAACAATGGCGAGCATGATTTATAAAATCCATCTCCAGCCCTGCGTGAAGATTTTCAATTCGCTCTCGGTCCCCCTGATCATTTGCTTTCAAGGAAGTATGCAGGAAAAGCTTTTGCATCCGGGAAACACCATACAAATCAGCAATGCAGAGGCTGGAAAGTCTACGGTCACACTCAGAGTATGTTTTCCGTTCTGCAGAAAGATGTCCAAAAATACCTCTTTCCCCTTTCTGCTCAATCGCATGCTTTTCTTCTCAGATCAGTGATTACTTAGAGAAAGAATGGTCCTGCAAGGAAAAACTTATGGAAAATCCCTCGGAGTTTTTGCTATGGAAATTCGTTTCCTACAACGGATTGGCTCCTGAGACGCTAAACCTCGGCGTTCACGTGACATACAATAAAAAGATAGCCATGTACACCATTTACAGCCCTTATTTCATGGTCAATAAAACGGAGCTTTTGCTGGCTTATAAGGTGGGAATGTAGAATACTCCCCACTCAATAAAGATACGTCTCCGCAAGAATTACAATTGCATTATTTGTATGAATTGTTTTCTCGCAGTTCGATCACACTCCCACCGTATTCTACCATCCTGGTGGCTTAAACTCACCCGTCATGTTCTCTCCGACTTCGAAGAAGTTTTTCAGCAAGAAAAGTTGCTGTTTGCAAGTGGAACAGAGCTCGTGGTCGGACAAGTTCCCCGTGGACGCTGCTGGAAGTGGAGGCACCGTAGAGTGCAAGAGCTCCTCCTCAGGGATCACCTACAAGGTAACCCCCTCCTGGCCATTCTCAAAACATTACTTAATATCTGTGCTCTTTTCAAGATTTCCGTCACCGTTTCGCTCACCTCCAACGGGCTCACGAAAATCGTCGTGTTCACTCCCTTTTTCGTGTTGCTCAACTCGATGGATGTCGCCATCGAGTGCAAGGAATGCGATTTCCCTCAGCATCCCTGGCAGGAAATCCCACCCCGGTCTTGCACCCCTTTTTGGCCGCGCTCTCATTCCAACAAGAGGTTAATTCACCTCAGGGTGAAGGACTCCGAGGCGACGACTCCGCCTTTCAAATACGACAGCACCGACAGCTGCCTCATGAAGTTGTCCGACAAGGTTTGCTTTGTTGTGTGGCCTCCGTGGTTATGCGCAGGGCAGGGCTTTAACATGACCGCTTTTCAGTGCGGAGGCATCTTCGTGATCGTGAAAGCCACTCAGTCGGGGACTTACATCACCTTCAGTTCGTACGAACCGGGGCAAGCGCCAGCGCTGTTGATCAATCACTCCGCGAAGGCGATAAAGTTCTTCGAGCACGAGAGCGAGTCCAGCATCACCCTGAGGCCCCTCGAGCAGGTGATGCATTCGTGGGGGCGCCCCGCGGGCGACAGGAAAATCATGGTCATTAATCAGAAACACGCGAAAGAAATCATTCCACTGGATCAGGTACGAGAGAACTCCGCAAAGCACCGCCTTTTCTGATTCTAATATGGCCGTGTGAACAATCGCAGGACAGGGAGGGATACGTCTTCACCTCGAAGGGGGAGAAGGTGCGATACGTGACGTTCCTCGACGGGACCCAAAGGACTGTGCTCTTCACCGACGACAACAGCATTTCGAAAAGCATCAGCCAAGCGAAAGCAGTCTCTTCCGGTTTGGAAGTCATCTGCAAGGTGCACGGAGTGGGCTTTTCTTTGGTGAACAATATCAGTCGTCTCGAAATTCTCTACATGGCCTTCGTGAGGTGAGGAGGGGTTGGAGAGGTTCGGGACCGCCGCGTCTTGTGCTCAAGTGCTCTGCTCTTTCAGTTCCGACATCATCTGGGAGAACAGAAAGATGGGAAAGACTCGGTTCAAGCGGATGAAAGAAAATGATATTTTCATGCTGGAAAGTGCCTACGATAAATTTCTGGATGAGAAGGAGCATTCGTCAGATGTGCATCCCATCGTTGAGTTGTCTGAAAACTATAAGGCGGGTGTTTTTACTGTTGTAGAGATACCCGAGAGATGAATAAGTTCTTTGGATATAAAGACTTATAAATATGTAAAATAATACAAATGCAATTCAATAATAATGAAGGGATGAATTCGTTCGCAGGTAAATTTTGAAACAATGGAGATCATCGAACCGACGCAAAAGGAACTGAGAAGAACATTCGAACCCGGGTTGTGGGTGGCCTACCGTCTCATCGAGCAGCAGGTCATGCTTCACGTCAAGATCAACAGGATTCAGGTCGATAGTCAGCTTCAGGATTGCATATTCCCCGTCGTCCTCTCGCCAGTCCCTCCTCCGAAGACGGTCTCGACGACTTTCTTAGGTGGGACCACCCCTCGGGAGGCGTCAGGGCACTGACGTGAGGCACAGGGGTGAACGTTCCAATGTTGCAGGTCCGAAGCCTTTCTTTGAGTTGTCCATAGTGAAAATAGCGGCAGACAGAAGTGGGGTCCAACAGTACAAATATTTCAAGCTCCTCATCCAGGAATTCCAGGTGAAACTCGACATAGCCTTCATTCAAAAGATGTACCAGTTTTTGTCGGTGGAAGTGGTGACCGACGAGGAACAGAAAGTGAATTTCAGGAAAGATCTCGCGTTCACTCGGAAGCCTTTGATCTCACACGTGGAGATCGTCTCATCGAGTGAGCAAAAGCATTTCTTCGACTTCCTCCATTTCCCACCATTGAAGGCAAGCATGGAAGGGGTTTAAAGTTCCAAATCTGGTCCGGAAAAGCTCTATTGAATTTAAATTTTAAATTTTCAGATTCACTTCAGTTTTTCCCTGGCGGGAAAACTCGAAATGGAAAACCTTCCACCTTCGTTCAGTGTTATGTTGCAAAGTTTAGGAGTGACTTTGACCGATGTGCACGACGTCGTGTTCAGGTTTGTGCTCATCATTGCTTTCAATGCCGAAGCAATGCCCTCATTATTTTTTAGAACTCATTGAAAATTTTGTCAGGGTTCAGTTAAAAGCTTCGTCAAAAATTTGAACAATAATCAGCTGAGTATTGTAACAACAGAAACGTTGAATACTTACAAATAATTATGAAATACAAATTTCTCCTCTTTTCCAGGTTATCCTTCTTCGAAAGAAAAGCCGCCTTCTTCACTAACAGCGAACTCATCAAAGAAGTCACCTCTCACTACTACGGCCAGGCCGTCAGACAGGCCTACGTCCTCCTTCTGGGCCTCGACGTCATCGGCAACCCCTTCGGACTCATAGTCGGCATCGGGGAAGGAGTCGAAGCCTTCTTCTACGAACCCATCCAGGTACGCACCCCACACGCCCCCCATACCCCCCCTGCCACCCCTGCCGCCCCTCACTAACCTCCCCTCTTCCCCTCTCCTCAGGGCATGATCCAGGGCCCCTCCGAGTTCGGGGCCGGCATGGCCATCGGCTGCAAGAGCCTCTTCGGCCACACTGTCGGATCCGCTGCGGGCACCCTCGGCAGACTGACGGAGACGCTGGGTGAGTTCGGCTTGTTTGTTGATGGCGACGCCATCTTGAGCCATCTTGCCAATCGTTTGCTTGTTTGTTGATTGTTTCGTTGGCCGCAGGGAAAGGCCTGGCGGTGCTGTCGCTGGACAAGGAGTACCAGCTGCAGAGGATGGAGGACCGCAACCGCCACGACAACATCCAGGCGTCGATGGCCCGCGGAGGGAAGGGTCTGGTGATGGGGGTGTACGAGGGGGTGACGGGGGTGGTGAAGAAGCCGCTGAAGGGGGCGAAGGAGGAGGGCGTGGGGGGGTTTTTCAAGGGGATGGGTAAGGGGATGATGGGGCTGGTGACGCGGCCGGTGACGGGGGTCGTGGACTTCGCGAGCACGTCGCTGAATGCAGTTCGAAGGTAAGAAGGGTTAGTCTGAGTGGATCGAAGAAGGGAGCGATAATTTATTTTGGGATGTGCAGGGCAACCGAAGCAAATTCAGGGACCAAACGAATAAGGCCTCCGAGGTTCTTCCGGGACGACAGCCTCGTGGGTCCGTACAATCTAAGAGACGCTCAGGGAAACGCCGTATTCTTCGCGATTTGCAAGCGGAAGTACTGCGCCACGGACAAGTACGAGTACCACATGCCATTGAGAGGGAGAGAGATAGTCGTTCTCACGAACAGGAGAATTATATTGGCAGAGCTGAGCGAGATATTCGGGACGTGGCAGGTGAGGCGGGGATGTGGGGGACGGGTGGAGGAGGGGGTAGTATTGGGAAAGTGCTGACGATGGCCGGTTTCAGGAGCACATGGCGATCACTTGGAGGTCGATGCCCGACCGTCCGCACTGCCACACAAAGGGGGTGGCGATAACGATGCCGCCGAAGTCGGAGGATTACAAAAGAGACAAACCCGACATCAAAGTTCTTCTTATCGAGGATGAGCACGAAAAACAGGTGAGAGAGAGAGCGAACAAATACAGAAGGATAGTAGAGAGATAAAGGGAGGTCAGTTAGAGAAAAGGAGATATAAGAAAAAACAAATATAGAAAGATAGGGAGATAATGAATTCAAGAAAATATAGGGATATAAAAATATATAGAACGAAAGTTAAATATAAAAAGGTATAGGAACATAGGGAGATAACATTACTTTTGCATTTTTTTCAGGAAATGTACAAGAAAATGACCGAATTATACAATTTAGAGAAAAATTATGTCGACTGTAAACAACGCGCCACACTTAAATGAATCATTGTCAAAGTTTGAGCAGTTGCACTTAGATAAAGAGGCAGTTGTAATACAAAGTATTTATTAATTCATTGGTTCCAATTTTATTACACTGAATTTATCCTCTTTCCATTCCTTAACACTCAGAGGACGGAAAAATTTTACAACCTTTGCGGACGACCCGAGATGCATGTGACCGTTTTTCTCGCTGTCAGAGGACAGAATAAACTATGTGTAACACTTTCAACAAACAAACAAAATGCTCCGAACAAATATTCTTTTTGCAGGTTTCACAAACTGTCATAGGCCAAAGGCAGCACCCCCTCCCAACATTATTAACCTTATTAGAACCCGTTGCGGGGGTTGTGCGAAATTCCCCCCCCGCTCTTTTCCAAAAGTCAATAAAAATTTGCGCCGCCTACTTCCATTTCCATCTAAATTATGGCCATTTCAATTTTATTTTTATTTTATTTATGTATTAATTTTTATAATCGTGATTAGCCCTTGGGCATAAAAGATGAGTGGCTACAATTACAAATATTAGAAATAAATAAAAAAAAAAGTAACATCCAGGAAAAGAAGAAGTTGAAGCTTATAACATCATTGATTGAGGACAATATAACTTGTTCTCAGTGCAACAATAGAGTATCTCCAAGTCTTTTTCCACTGGCTCACCATCTTCAGGACCTGGAAAAGTGTAACTAGTTCTTTTGTATCCTTCCTTGGCCTCAATGCTCTAACTAAACCTTGAGGTATTATGAATGTGTTAAGGATGCTTATGTCTACCTTATTATAAAATAGTGGAAGTCTTTTATCTTTGGTTGCCTGTAATTTCTTTTCTACTGGCTTCTTCTTAATTTTTAAATGAAATCTTTAATGGATATATAAAGATACTGTAATATAAAGAATAAAAAAGTTAAAGAAAACATCACTGACTTCAATTAAAATATATATTTAAAAATTACATGAATTATTTCAGAGGAATAAACCGAGAGCTGTGAGTAGCACCAATACCTGGTCTACCATGTTTAACTGCTTTGTATGTCAAACTGAATTCTCCCAAATAATGACAAATCATTTCAGGCTGCAAATAAAAAATTTAAAGGTTAAAAACTGTTAAAATAAATTCTTTAAGCCATAACTTTGATTTTATTGATTAATAAGAGCAAAACACCAGAAGGTAATTTTTTCATAGAATAGCATCATTTGCATTCATGTTTTTTGAGATTTATAGCAAAAATCATAGCTTCAAACAAGTCCAAACTAAACACCTAGAATCTAAAAAGTCAATGAGTATTTGAACTTACCTTTATTTCAACCTGAATAAATGTTTTCCCATTGTAAACACCAACAATACTTCCAACCATTTCTGGAACTATGATCATATTCCTTAAGTGTGTTTTAACAACTTCTGGCTTTTCATTTGGAGGAGCCTTCTTTTTAGCCTTTCTTAGTTTTTTCACCAAGGCCATTGGTTTCCTCTTCAAACCTCTGGAAAACCTCCTCCTTGCTCTGGCATGCATCAATTCCATCAGCTGCTCACTGTAAAGTAATCAATAAAATACTTGACACATGCAGTTTGAATATTTAAAAGAGTAAATAAGAGTAAATGATGAGCAAGTGAATAACTCTCCTTGTAGAGAACTATAAAGTAGTGAAAGAGAACTTCTAAAGCATTAAGTAGTGTACTTGTTGAAGACAAATGTCTGCCATTTGCACACGGGTGCAGTCACAAAACCCCACTTGCCGTTGAAGTAAAACACTTACATCGGCATATCCAACAGCTGATCCAAGTCAACGCCTCGGAAGGTAACCTTCCTAAAGGTCCTTTTCTTTTTCTGTGCTTCATCAACCTAAAATAAACCAAAATAAGGACGCATTTATATTTCCAAAAATGTTAAAAATATCTGCTTCAGAGTTTTACATAAAACAGGCGTAAACTAATTTATAAAATGAATCAAATTTAACTCTCAATTTAATACGATGTTCTAATAAAACGTGGATAAAAATTTCATATATCGATGACAAGACTCACCTCGGCCATTTTTAGTGAATCAAGGAGACGTGGCAGTAGCTATGTGTCTTGAATTTATTTGTTTGCGCGCCAAAATGAGCTAATGTCACTCCAATTTTTACGTTCGTTATCAACTCTAAAATTCCAGCGATTCATTAAATGTTTTTATATTTTTTCTGTTTTAAATACCTGCAGAAACAGCGAAACTCTTAATGTAAGAAAGGAATTTTGTACTTCCTGAACATGTCTATTGCCAGACATGGTATTCCGCCTGAAGATTTTTATTGCGGGAGGAACTTGCTTCAAGACAAAATCGAAGCAATTATAAAAAAGCAGAGTTCTTGCAGTCATTATGGTCCTAAATTCACGACTAATTTACTCGGACCGTCCAGGACGTGGAAAGTCTTCAAAAAGCAAAAAGACTCAATCGATTGTTGTTCCACTCGAAAAAATGGCCTAATGCCCTTTGCCTACGAAGATGTTAACGGTCGAAGAATGTTCTTGGCGGCTCATCCACAAGTGTTTTGGGAACTGAATCACCTGAGGTTTTTTAAAGACTGCCACAGTTATGAAATCATCAGGGAATATTCAACCTGTAAGCTGTACCTGGACATCGAATTTGAGTATGCTTATAATAACGACAGGAACGGAATTAGAATGTTGAGCAATTTGTTGACTGTCATTAACATTAACTTAAGAAACAGTTTTGATATTATTTGCTCCGAAAACGACGTTTTAGACTTGGATTCCAGCAGTGATACAAAATTCAGCCATCATATGATATATGAGATACAGAGTGTGGCATTCAAAGATAACTATGCTGTTGGAAATTTTGTAAAAAAAATTTGTGGAGAGCTCAAAGAAGCTTTTCAGAGCAGTTGAGTATTGCACTTTAAGTCTTGTGATCTTAAATAATTTTCTTTGCTTATCATGAGCAAACATGGATAAGTTTGAATATTATTTTATTTATTACCATATGGTACATTCTCTATTAAACTTTCAATTAATTTTTTGGATTTATTTTGTGCTTGAAAAATGAACTTATTTGTTGAAGTACATAATGAATGAAGTTACTTTTTTCCAGATGTACTAGGAGACCCTTCCAAAGTGCAAGAACTTAGTGACAAGTATGGTTTGCCTGAGAATGATATTGTCCAGTTATTCATACAAGACCAAAAAGGCCAAGTGAAACTCCTAATTGATGAAGGTGTGTACACCAAAAATCGTCACTTCAGACTTTTGGGCTCTGCAAAGCTGACCAAGCATGTTCCTCTTATCATTTCCAAAAACAACAAGTACAAATTGAATGGTGGCCCTGAAGGATTGGAGTATTTCTTGCATTCACTTGTTACCCATTTCTCATGGAAAGTGGAAAGGGTTTTGGAATTTGAGGAGGTGGGCAAACTGAGGCCCCAAAAGACCCAAAGAATCCCAAGATTAACTTCAGAACAGTCAGAGTCTCACTGTCATTCAGAAATAGATGATTTCATCAGGAAGTTGGTTTCACCCAAAGGGTGGATCAGAAAAAAATTTTATTTCAGTGACAGCTCCACAATAGTTTATGATATTCAGGGATACAGATTCTGTCACAACATACAGCAGGAGCACAAAAGCAACAACATCAAGTACATAGTGGACTTGAAGGGGTTGATATTTTACCAGAAATGTTACGACCCGGATTGCGCGGATTACCGTTCCGATGCGTTGCCCTTGCCCGAAGGAATTCGTTTCCTGTTTGAAGATGACAGTTTGTTCGCGAACGATGCTTTAGGCTTTGACGAGTTTGACGAGAGTGAATTCGTTACGGCCATTGAAAAAATTGAGCGTGAAACTGGCTTCGAACAAAGTATACCGGATGAAATTTTGGACGAAATTATTGATTGTGCGGAAGCAATGATGAACACGCACTCGTGAATAAAAATCTTTTTTAATAAAATAATTAGATGTAAAATACTAGGTCGAGTCATTGATAACTTCCTTCTGTTTGTTACTAACCGTTACGAGTATTTGTTTTTACCATAGACGTGGGATTTCCGTTAATCTTTGACCGTTTTTGTGTTCTTGGTTCTCATAATTTTTGATGTTCAATGGTGGAAACGGGAGAAGAAAAGGATATCAAAGCAAACATTCCTATTCCTCCTTCCAATGCCGTTTATTCTGATCCTTTCATAATAACATAAACACATAAAAAAGTAAAATTTTATGTTCCCCTTATCTTAAACTTAATTATTTTGGAATAGCTCGATTCGTTATAAAATTATTTAACGGATATAAAAAACTTTTTTTTCACTAAAATTCAAACAAAACCTTAACTGACAAAAATTAAAATAATAGCATCTATTCATAATTGCAATTTTGTACATCTTTGCACTGATTTTGGTTGAAGCTATGATTATGACAATGCAAAATGATAGAATGAAAAGCGTGAAATCCCATCCCGGATGGAATTCTGGATGTTGATGATAATGCAATGGCGCTGAAATAATTAAAAGGTTTGCAATAAAATTATTTTTAAAACATTCCATTATGAGAAAATCGCTTTTGGAAAGCTTTCGACGGCGTCAGTTTATTAAAAACCGGTGAAGCGCTGAGCGCTCTAAAACTAAAAAATCTGCTCTAAAAGGAAAACTCCGGGGAAAGGGATCGCAGAGATCAATTACTACAAAAATGGAAAACCCAAAGCGTGAAAAAATGATTTTCTTCAACAGAAAAAAGTTGCAGGTGCGTTCCGGAAAACTCAAATTTAATTTTATGTGTGTGCTCCATGCTGTTCTAATAAGCTCGTGTCTGAGGGAGAACATTTCTGCTCTCCACTTCTCTCGTGACTTTAGATTTTAGAAAAGATTTTGAAGGATTAGGATCGTCTCGATGGATATAAGTTTAAGAGGACATCTATTTTAGCACTGTAAGCGCTGCAGGAGTCAAATTTCAGAATTTTCAATTCCTCAAATACTTAATGAAAATTTCTATAATTGCTTTTGAAAAATTTGAAAAAAGTATTCTCAACGACCAAATTGTTGAGGAATTCAAAAAATTCCCGCATCATAAATATGATGCGAAACATACAATCAACTAAAAGGGAACGAATGTATCTTTTTTTAAAACACATTAAGAACTGCAAAGAAATCTGTAAGATCGCATTCTTTGGCCAAATTTATAAGTTCTAAAATGATTCTTTGTTATTTAAGAAGAAAATAATAACAAATTCAAAGCAGGTGAGCGAAGAATTCTACTAAAAAACTGGTGATAAGTTCTTGTCTTTCTTTTAAATGTTTCAGTTTGATATAGTAATAAAATAATATTTGAATGCCCTGTATTGCACTGATTTCTTAAAGCCATTTAGTGACAACACTATTTTTGGAAAGTTTATCACTAAAATTATTTTTTTATTATTCGCTGCGTCGTCAGTTACCCCACGGCAGTTAAAGGGTTACAATTCAGTTTAAACCGAATTTTTATCAGGATAAAATCAACATCAAAAGAAGACGGATTATTTCGTGACAAAACAAAACTCGTGAGCGATCCTGCAGGTGTTAATAAATAATAACAAGTGCTTTTTTCGACGATCATAAATCCTTCAAATCACCCTCCCCTTCGCCGCCATTTCATTCCCTTCCCTGAACGCACCCCGTTGGTCACTAGGAACGAACCGATCACTCCTGCTCCTTGGGGACGTGGATGACGACGGTGCGGGTCCCCTTCGAGTCGGATATGTTCACCTTGACCTCTGTCGTGAGACTCTCTATTTGGTCGGCCAGGATCGATTTGCCGGGGATCCACTCGTCGTCGATGTCCGGGATGAAGAACTCCTTCGGCTTGGCCATTGCCTCGGGGTCCGGGGGCCACGTGTCGTCCACGGGCGGGATGATGAACTGCTTCTTGGGGGCCTCCTCCTCCGCCTCCTTGTAGTCCTCCAGCTGGAACCGGGTCCGCTTGGCGGGCGGGGGGTCGTAGTCGTGGTCGACGAGGAAGTGGGGGGGACTGTCGTAGCCGCTGGAGGAGCTCCCGCTGGAGGAGCTCCCGATGGAGGATTTCCGAGAGCGCTCGGGAAACCCGCTGGGGTTGGACAGATCCGTGTAGGAATATGGACTGTTGGGGGATGTGGAATCGAAGTGCATTTCCGGGGAGAGTTTGCCCTCCTCGTCGCACGTGAGGCAGCCATCCTGAGGGGTGGCTTTGGACAGCAGGCTTCTCGTCCGACCTGGGCAAGTGCAGTGCAAATCGTAAATGGTAGACAATGAACAAATAGTAATCGTGGGCAGAGGTGGCGAGCCATACCTGCCGCGGGCTCCAGTTTGTTATCAGCGACTTCTTGGTCTGATATTTCGGTTTTTTTAGTTTGGGACAGTCTGAGGTTGGGCGCCATAATGAGTGCCACGGAGAGCATGATGACCATCAAGCACGTTGCCGGCTGGGCCGTTTTTGTTGTGGTTTTCGCCAGTGTCAGCTGCAATTTCTTCAACTGCGCCACCAGGGACTGATTTTGGGATTGGAGAAACTTTATCTTTTTCATGAGGGAGAGGTTTTCCTCCGTGCACTGCTTCACCCTGAAAGTAAAATCACCTCATCAAATATCTGTAGTTATTGTGCAAACAATAAAAAAAGCCTTTTTATAAATTTTAATAAATTGGGCTTAAAGCAATAATAATAATTTCCAATTTTTGCATTAAAAATAAAAGAAACCTATCAGACGTCGATTCTCATATTTCACCAAGCATGAATCACGAGTTGAGAGAATTTAAAAAACTTTAAAAATTTTAAATTACTGTGAAATTTATTGTGCATGAGAATGTGTGCAGTCTGGCATGGCTGTGCATAAACACAGAAACACACAATTTCACAGATATTAGGAAACAGTTCATGTAAAAATTCATGTGATAAAGCACAGACCAAAACGTTCAAGGGAAATGGACTAAAATCTGGCAGTTAGTTTTGCAAAGTCCATCCATTGCAAATCTCTCCATTTTAATAAAAAGAAATAGTACCAAAAAGAATAAAATTCAAATGTCAGATTCAATAATCCAATTAATAAAAAAATACTCAATTAATTAAAAAGAAATTTATAAAAATTTTATACGAAAAGAATTTTAAAAAAAGGAAATTCATTTGTGAGATTTATTACTGCAATTAATGGAAACTAAATCGCGTAAAAAGAATATAATAACAATTAAAAATTTCAGGCGACTTCTCACCTGTCTTCTAATCCATCCAGGTATTCTTTTTTCCTCTTCCGCGAATCCTGAGCTGATATTTTATTCCTAATTTTCCTGCGAATCCTTTTAAGCTCCCTTTCTTCGAATTTGGTTAGAGGATAGTGCGAGGGCAATCTGACGCCCTCTTTCTGTATTAGTTTCTTCTCTTCCGGTGATAATATCAATCTCGGATACTGAGACTTCGACTTGTCGTCCTCCGACTCGGACAGAACCGTTATTTCCTCGTCCTCGTCCGTCTCCTCTGATCTGTACTTCACTGGTCGGCTTTTCATTTTTCTCAAATTTGTGTTCTTTACGTTTTTCAGAACCTGAAACCATTTTTTCTCTTATTAAAAAATTTCCGGGGAAATTAGGAAATGGGACTCGAGCGGAAGTGCACTCAAATTTTCTGAACGAATAATATTTCTCTCGTGAGAAAGAATATAAGTATCAACAGATACATATATTCTTATATTATTAATAAAAAAAAGGAAGTTGAATTCAGACAGTTTATCGAGATTTTCGATAAACCGCCTTAGATTTTAAGCAGTGGGCGTCAGTCCAAACGGTTCTACACTTAGCTTATGACACTCTTTCATTCGGTAATATTTCTAAGTTTGCCTGATATAAAAGAGTGGAAAGTTAAACGGAAATTTATTTAAAATTCTTTTTATTGCTAACTGAAAATAAGTTTTATATTTTCATCGACCCTAAAAGTTAGTCAAGTTTTGACCGAAAGTCAGTTATGAAAGGACTACAGTTACATTTACCAATTAACGCGAAATTTTCAAATCCGAAAATTCCAAATTGAAATGACAATCATCAACTTTTTGAAATTATGGTTCGACAAATAAAAACTCAACCCATACGAATAAAATTTACTTATATGAATAGGTTTTACATTGTTAGAGCGTTTGTTAGAGCAAAATTGATTTTGCGTCCTGCGAAAGACGGCGCATTTCCGGTTTAACGGAAATGGTTTTGAATTGAGGCAATAATAAGGAAACAGTTTCGTCTGGTGATGCCAAAGAACTTACCATTGGAACTCCCACGGGCCTAACGGTTTTCAAAAGCAGCGGCTTTGAATTTGCCAAACTTCCGATGGCTTTCAACGTCTTCCTCCCATTTCCGCTGTTTATGATTTTGTAGGTTTTGATCCCGTTGGCAGTGTTCACAGGCAGGAGAATGGATCTGGGGTTTGAGCCAACCACAGAGCCGGTATTTTTTATCTGATGAATTTTCTTTTTCTCTTTCTCGACGGGTTGATCTTCTTGGGGAAGAATGCCTGACAGAAAATATTCATATTTGAATAAAACGAGAGAACTGATTGACTTTCAAGCGGCCATAGCACTAATCAGAAATTTTCAAACTCTGAACGAACGCTAATAATCTTGTTTTTTATGATGAACTACCAATTTCTACTTTCTCTTGTCATAAGATTAACAATAAAAATTATAAAACCTAGTTTAATAAAAAAATTATGTGAATAGCACTTTTCAAAATTCATTGATAATTTCTTTCTGTTGTGCCGTTGCGGGTTGTCATGGCAACGAGTTTTTTTTTTCACTAAAGAGTTGGAGTTTCCGTTAATCTTTGGTCAACGGTTCTGTTCTTTAACCGTTTTTTTAAAATTCTGACACGTAAAGTCAAGAAGTTTTTGTGGGAATTTTCCAAAAACAAAAAAACAGATATTATTTTTGTCAGAAATGCAGTTTTTTCTTTAATAAAATTTAATTTATTATATTCCTTTTTTAATATTGTGTATTATAAAGAATAAGAAAATATTCTCATCTCATAAAGAGAAAATATAAATTAGTGAATGCATTTTGCATAATTTTTTGTGAGCCCCAAAAGGTGGAGAAAATGAATAACTATATACTATTATAAAATTAAATTGTTTTTGGCAGTTATTTTGAATTATTAACTTTAAAAAATTACTGTTTATTATCACAACATAGATTAAATGAAAATTTCAATTGAATTTATATTAGGAAATATTTCATATTGGCAAGCAAAGGAATCCAAAATGAAACATTATTACCTAAAACAGCCATTTCATCCTCAAACATCCCAAAAGGATTCAACTCCTGTGGTTCTAATTTGATGTCAACAGGAGCAATCTGATTGGCAGAAGCATCACTGATGGTAGATACAGCTGAAGACAATCGACCATCATCATCAATGTCTTCATCATCTTCTTCCATATGACCAGGTATGAAGTCATAATCATTTGGCAAACCTGAAAACCAGGTCAAGTTGAATTTTCCACCCCCAAAACTCCTGACAGAGCTCAAGCTGTGGTTCTCACCTGGGGATGCTTGATCACTTGACAGGCCGCTGTCAGAATATGTGCTTGATGAGGAGCCAACCACCACTTCTTTTATCCCATAGCCATCATTAGTGACTGGTTTCCAGTCTGAGAGTCCATTTTCAAAGCCTCCAATTGGACTGTCAATGGAATTTTTGTCTAATAAACTGAACTGCTCATCATTTAAAATATCCTTAAGTATATCATCTGGATCGGTTACCCAGGGTTCAAGCTGAAACAATAAATCAATTGTTTAATTGACAAACTTTAAATGCAGGCATTTTTATTGTTTCTGTTTAGCTTATAAATTAAACAGTCTAATTAAGCTGCACTGCTTTAAATAACTGAGTCTGAAAATTTTTTTAGATGAAATTTAGTTTAAAGCCATGAGATTTATAAAATTGGAGCAGCTGTTGAAAGGTCAATTATGAACTAGACATAATTCTTTAAATGATTATAATATTTTGGCAATTAACACACAGTATACAAAACCAACATAACTCCAGTTAGTATTGCAATTTCAATTTGGGTTTGCATACAAAGTTAAATAAACCATTATAAGTTCATCACATTAATAGTCTATTAGGACAAGGCCATTCTTGTTGAATATAGGGCATGTCTTTTTACGAGCATTACTCAGAGGAAAACTCAATTCACTGAAATTTAATACAAAATGAGTACGTGTCAAATGAAAACAACGTGAGGGAAAAAGGAAAAAATTTGTTAAGCGTACCTTTTCATTCAATAAGCCAGACTTAGAATCGAGAATATCGAATTCTGATTTGAAAACATCTCTGTCGTCAGCAAATTTCAAAACAGGGTCATCCCTGTCAAAAAGAATGTCCATTAAACTGATGTCAGCTGAAACTGACATTCTGTAAATTGAAAAAACAATTCGTAGGCAGAATTAAATATCCACAGTTGCACACAATATGGTTATCACGTGGTGCTAGTCCAATGGCATACTTTTTCTTGGTAATCCTTTCAATTTCCGGAAAAGGCGGAACAAATTTGATAAGATTAATCAGATAATTTTGAAGACGTCATTTTACAAAAACAATACCGTTATTCCTATTTAAAAGCATAAGAATGGAAAATGTGTCACACCCCACGGTACAAAACAATACTGCACTTTACGGCCAAAACCCGGTTGCATACGGTCGCATTAAAAAGCTGAAGCGTGAATTGCCAAATGAAAATTTTTACGCGTTTGCGATATTTTATTGAAACTTTGGAGAAAAAGATCAAAATTTAAACGGATTATTGATTTCGTTTTCACAAGGATGCTTCAACGTGGAAGTTTTGCTTGATTGGCCGGGCCCCACTGATAAAAGAACCTCACGGACTGAGAAAAACCTATTCATTGATTGCCTTTCTACATTAAGATGATGAGTGGAAACCCAAATGGCTGAATTTGATTGGAGAAAGCAGACGACGGTCAGGGTTACGAAAGGAGGGAGAATATTTTTGTATTCAAAGGAAATTTTTGTCGTCAATGGTTTACACGAAAATGGAATGAACATATTTGTAAACACAGGTTAGCCCATAAAATATTATTAAAAGATAGTTGATGTTGCGGCTAGTTTAATTTTTTTAGGACTTTTACTACGCGATAACTTTGTGATGTATATAAAGAAATATTACTTCTATTTTGGAAGGTAAAAAGCAGTGTAAAAAGTAATTATCCTCTATTTTGACAAAATATACTTCATTTGTTTATTCAAAAATAGTACTAAGTTCTTGTTTTCTTGCGATTTTTTTCTGCAAAACGTCTTAATTGAAATACAATATGGCTGAAAGTCAAATTAATTTTCGGAAATCCTACTAATTTGCCTGGCATTATTTTCTTTCCATATTGGATAAAAAAAGTACCCATAAAAATACTTATATATTCGTTAGTAGGCTTAGTAAAATTAGATAAAATCATTAATCGCTTGATTTGTCATGGTTGTTTTCGATATATAACCCGTATCGTTGAGATAGCAAATATGGAAAGCACAAATAGTCTCCGCAACGTTACTTAAAGCTCTGAAATTTTCCTTAAGAGGGTTTTTCACCTTCGGCGTGCAAATTGCGAACGATGTCCTCAGGGAGTGATTAAGTAACCGCAATTTATTTCCAATAACAATGCAAGGATTTTGTCAAAAATAGAAGGCAGTGTGAGGTTGTATTGAGTAAACTTGTTTATGAGTATTTACTATTTTCATGGCCAGTGACCTTGAAAAAAAGTTATTTGACAGTTCCTGGTTTTCTGTGAAGTTCATGAGAGAATGCATGATTCATTATTAGTGCATTTAACAATATTTGATGCTGTTTATTTATTTGTTTGGTCAGTTGGTTGAAAAGTTCTCAGAGAAAAAGAGCTGCATGAATAGGATTTTGGTAGGAAGTAACCACTTGTAATTTAAATAACAAGATCAATTATTTGCTTGGTTATTTCTTTCAAGCAGACCAAAAAAACTCAGTTTGAATAATGGGCAAGCAGTCTGTGACACTATGATTTGGAAAGGAAATGTGGATATTCCTCTGTGCTTTCATGAAAAAAATTTGTTGAATTTCTTTTTGGAACTTTGTTTTCAGTTTTCCATTTAATTACCCAAAATGATTTCAGTAGTTACACATTTTGCTTATTTTCAATTTTTATTTGCTTTTTCCTCCTCTTTACCACAGTGGAAGAGAACATGTATTTATAAACACTGAAAAATGCATTCAGTAAAAAAATATAAATAATAAACTCTAATTTTTTAAAAAATTTAGACAAAGACATCTCAGAGGAATGTTATCATTATTATCATTAATTTTTAACTGATTTTGAAAGTATTTGTTTACAGTACATTTTTGATAAAAACTTTTTCTAGATTTCATTCTCTGGTTGGAATTTATCAAACATGACAGGGATATTGTGCTTAAGCTGTTTTTTATACATTTGTTATGTTTTGAAATAAATGCACTAATATACAGTGAAAATGAATACAATTGAAATTTAATTGAGATTTATGGTTTTTATTGGTGCAAGTTGGTCTCCTGTTGTGCAAATGTCAGTGTTACACAGAATTTGCACTAATTAAGTAATTAATATCTGCAGGTTTGGCTGCAACTAAAACAAAATTTCCAGTGATGAGTTCTGTCCGGTGTTTGGCAAACGCTGGTCGAAGACTTAGCCAAGGCCCCAACGTTCTCGTGTTTTGCTCTCTGAACTCCCTGTTCAGGTCCCCGGCGTTGAAGCACCTAGTCACCAGCGCCATCGTGCTCAAGGACAACTCCTCCGGCTTCAGCAAAGATGGCTCCAAGAAATCGGCCCCCCCTCCGCCCCCGCTGTCCGGCAGCGGCAGCTGGGGCCACGGGAACGGCCTGAGTTGCCCCAAATGCGGCGATCCCTGCACTCACGTCGAGACTTTCGTCAGTAAGTATTTTCGAGAACGGACTCCGTCCGCTGCCGGCCATTTTTAACGTGGGATGTTTTCAAGCGTCGACGAGGTTCGTCAAATGTCAGAAGTGTCACCATTTCTTTGTGCTGTTGTCTGACGTGGATTCCAAAAGAGGTTTGAAGGAGAACAAGGAAGACAGCAAGAACGGTTTCTATAGGAAACCACCGCCGCCTCCGAAAAAGGTATTCGTCAGTTCGTAACGGTCGCGCAATTCCCAATGAACGGTTCGGAGCTTATCTTTGGCTTTCCGTAGATCTACGAGTACCTAAACAAGCACGTGGTTGGTCAGGAACACGCGAAGAAAGTTCTCTCAGTGGCTGTGTATAATCATTATAAAAGAATTTACAACAATGTTCCGCTAGGTGCCAACGCGTCGGACACATCTTCTCAAACGTTTTCCCAGAGAGGTAAGCCCACAGAAATTTCAATTTTTCTGTAATATAATTTGTTTTTTGACTGAGCATTTGACAGAGGTTGACAAAAGAATAGAAAAGTCCAATCTATTATTGAGAACGAAAACTCGTTGTCATGGCAACCCGTGACGGTTAGATCCGTTGTGCTGCTCAAACTAATTACTAATGACTCGACATTATTTTATAAAATGAAATTTCCTTCTTAATTATTTAATCTATTATTGATTTAAATAGAAACAAAATATTTTGGATTCCTTTGCGTGCTCTTGTTAACGATCAAATGACCGTTAAATTTGGAGAGGAGGTTTATTTTATGATGCGGAATTTCGACATAACCGAAAAGTTTAATGCGATGGTTTTGATTTATCAGATGTTCTTCACCTTAATAATATGGGAAGTCTGTCATCTATAGGAGTCGACTTTCAGCCTCATCAAAACGAAAATAGGAGAAATTCAGGCAGCGAAGTTTTGGATTCGACCACTCATCAACTTCGCCTAGATAAAAGTAATATTTTAATGTTAGGACCAACAGGATCAGGTGCGTCTTAGTCATAGAAAAGACAGAAAATATAAAGACAGAAAGAATTTTTCCACGCCATCTTCTTTCCCCAGGGAAAACTTTATTGGCACAAACCATAGCTCAATGCCTGGACGTTCCATTCGCCATCTGCGACTGCACCACCTTAACTCAGGCCGGCTACGTGGGGGAGGACATCGAATCCGTTATTGCCAAACTACTGCAAGACGCGAATTATTCCGTCGAAAGAGCTCAGACTGGGATTGTCTTTCTCGACGAGGTGGACAAGATAGGAGCCGTCCCGGGGATTCATCAGTTGAGGGACGTCGGGGGAGAGGGAGTTCAGCAAGGGATGCTCAAGGTGAGGCTTTCTTTAACTTTTTGTAATGATGTTCCCAAATAAAATCTCACTTTCTGCGTGTATCGCTGATTCGTTTTAGTTAAGGGAATTGTCCTTTTCAGATGTTAGAGGGCACCATAGTAAATGTCCCGGAAAAAAATTCTCCGAGAAAACTCAGGGGAGAAACAGTGCAGGTGGACACAACCAATATTCTCTTCGTCGCTTCCGGCGCTTACAACGGATTGGATCGATTGATCAGCCGAAGGAAAAACGAAAAAGTATTGTTTTGATTTGTTTGTTCAACTCAAGCACCGAACTAAACCTTTGAAACATTCGAACCTTTAACGCTTGAAGTTTTAAAAGTTTTGAGTGTTTTCCAAAATATTTCCCCTCACATAAAGAAGTCAACGCTCGGCCAATGTCTGTGTTATTAACATGGTTCCATTTTGTTTCGAGTACTTGGGTTTCGGGGTGCCGGCGTCGGACTCTCCCGGGCGCAGAGTCGCTTCGCTCGCCGACCAAGCCAACTACAACTCGACCAACTCGGCGGAGCAGGACAACGCCGAGAAAGACGCCTATCTACGACAGGTCGAAGCTAGGGATTTAATTGAATTTGGAATGATTCCCGTGAGTAGCGGCTTGATTGTGAGCTTTCGCCTCTGCAGCCAATGACTGACCTTTTCCACCGCAGGAGTTCGTCGGAAGATTTCCCGTATTAGTAGCCTTTCATTCTTTAAACGAAGATCTTTTAGTTCGAATTCTAACGGAACCGAAAAACGCAATAGTACCCCAGTATCAAATGCTCTTCAACATGGATAAGGTGAGTTTAACTGTTTATTTAGAATTTTCTATAAGCACTCCTCTGCTGGGACGTAGATAATTTGTCTCTCCCACAGGTGGACCTGACCTTCTCTCCGGAAGCTCTGAGGGAAATAGCTCGCCAGGCGATGGAGCGGAAGACGGGGGCGAGGGGTCTGAGGGCGATAATGGAGTCCCTGCTCCTCGACTCCATGTTCGAGGTCCCTGGAAGCGACATATTGGCCGTTCACGTGAACGAGGAGACCGTCGCGGGAAGGTCGCCTCCCGTGTTCATAAAGAGGGAAGAGGACGCGATGGAGGCCCGCGCCGAGGCCAAGTAAAAGCTCCTTCTGCTTAAGATGATAATCGATTAGACTAAGCTTTTAATTCCTTTTCAAGTGCAGAGTTAAGGGATGTTCGGGGTTACTTACAGGGGTTTAAATGGTTTTTTATACATATACTGAGATAATCTTGATGATGATTTAGGTTAAACCGGCAAATAAATTTTGTTAAATTATTTTTAACCTGGTTGCAAAGTGAGTTGAATCATTTTCGAGAGCTTTCGTTGAATGTTTGTGATAAGCCAAAGAGTTTAAAAATGTTTCAAATCTGAAGGAAAGTGATAAATTGTGAACTGGAAGGAACTTGTATTAAATTTTTATTCGCCTAATATAATGTCATATTCTCTTATTTGGCCTTATCATTTTAAGGGATAAAAGGGATCATCGCTTCCTTTTTTTTATTGGGCAGTTTCAAGTAAAAAAGGAACGCGGAGATATAAAAGCAGCTAAAATAATATTAGATAATAAATATGCAAACTAATAATTGAGTATTTATATTGTCCACATTAAGCGGTCATACAATTCCTGCAAATTATAAACACAGTAACTGTCATTGAGCAGCTTCTCGAGTTGTGTGAGATTGTGTTTACTGCATTAATCCCCTAAACAGCACTTTACCATCCGCCATTTCTGTTTCAGTCAACGGTCGTATTCGCTCTTTTCTACATTCGGATCTCGAGGAAGTTCTTTGTCCTCTGCGGACTCTGTTTCCGCTTCTTCCTCCTCTTTCTTCTTTTTCTTTTCCTTCTCCTTCTCTTTCGAAGTGTCCGTTGCACCTTCCTTTTCGTCTTTGACATCGTCCACGTCGTAATCGCTTTCCTCGCAGTTATCTCCATTCTCCTCTTTAGTGGTCTTTTCCAAATCGGACGCTTTCGTTGACGACTCTTTCTCCTGCGACGTCGTCGCGCTGCTGAATCGCGTTGCTGGTGTTTGCGCTGTGCTTTCTTTAATCTTATTCGTGGTCATAATCAAATTTGCCCCACTGATTTTTGTGGTGGGGGTTGTCGCTTTGATGACTCCCGGCGATGCCTCAGAGAGATTTCTTTTGTTTCCCTCTTGTTCATTTTTATGGCTATTTTCTGTCGTATTCGATCTGTAAAGAGATTTATGTTTTTTACCAAAAAAGATAACATATCCCTTATTTCTTTTAGTTTCGTAAAATAAATAGCTGGGGGTGTAAAAGAAACATTTTCTCTCGAAAGGGGGCGGTGTTTGGGGACTGCTGATTCAGAAGAGAAAGCCTACCTACAGAAAGCCTCACTGTCGGGGCGTTGGAGTTCTCGAAGCAGATCGAACACGTCCTGTCCTATAAGAGAAATTTTGTTTTCGTTCGGCGCCGGCTGAGGCAGTCTCTTGTACTTTTCCTTTTCGTCTTCGTTCTCCTCGAACAGAAGCTCCATTTTCTGGTCCTCCGATAGGTCTCTGTCTATGATCACGACTCCCTCTCTTATGACCGGCTTTTCCAGCTGATACTTCGTTTCCACCGGTTTCGACGTCACGCTTTTGTCTCTGAACACTTTGTTGAGATAGTTTTTGGATTCTGTTCTGTTTCCGGTCTGTTCCTTCCCCCCCTTCGGCTTCTTCCATATTCGACTGGATCTCTTCCTCTTGGGCAGGCGACCGGGTTTCCATTTCCGGGACCACAACCCCACTTTCTTCTCCTTCGGCCTGAAGAAAAACTTACTGCGGCGCTTCTCCTGCCCCTCGCGGAACAGATCCTCGAGGGTCAGGTGTCTTCGAGCGAATTCTTTCTTCCCTTTCGTGTCCAGCTTCCCCGAACACGTCGGATCGAAAGGGTTCGCGATGAAGCTCCGATCATCCCATCTCCTCAGGTTGGGGGGCATCATCTTCGCCCCGCTCCCGTCGAAATTTTTGCTCGCCTTTCGCAACTCGTTCAGTCTGCGGTCGACCTTTTCGTGTTCCTTTGACGCCGTCTTACCTTTCAGGAAATGCGAGAAGAGCTTGCCGACTCTGTAGGAAAGGCTTTTGGGGTTGTACGCGTTCAACTGGTATCTCCTCAGCTTCGCCCTCTCCAAGGAGGTCATCTCCCTGTTTTTCCCCCAGAACTTGTTGCACTGCAACTTACCGCCGCTGCACGATTTCTTCATCAGATTCGTCAGGTTGCCCGAGGCGGAATTGAAATTCTTGGGGAACAATTTTCTTTTCGTGACGCCATGACTTTTGCTCGTTCCTTTTCGTGAGGTTTTGCGTCGAGGGCGGAACCGATTCCTCCTCGAGTCGCGACTTTTGCCCGGTTTCCCCAACCCCGACGGCACGCTTCTTCCGTCCCTTCTCCCCGAATCCGAGTTTGAGGACTTTTTCGTCCTGTTCTCCAGTGTCCCGTCCGACTGAACGTGACTCACGTCGATCTGCCGTCCGCTGAACGTCTCCTTGTAAAACTCGGGAGAGACTTTGCTCTGAGTCTGGACGTCCGAAGACGTCTTGTTGCCCGAGCTGGGATCCCCGACGTCATCGACGGCCGCGCCCGAATCCTCCGGGGTTTCCAGCACGTGGAAGTAGTGCTTGAAGTGCGGCGAGGAGACCAGATACAGCGGAATGGTTTCGCAGTTCCTCTGAGGGACCGACAGCGCGGCGAAGTGTTTGAGGTAGTCCTCGTATTTCTTGTGGAAGCCGAATTCGGAGGTGTCGGATTTGAACATGGAGTCCGCTCCGAAAAAGCCGTCGTTGGCGTTGTATTCGGAGTCCTCTCTTTTCTTCCGGTTCTCGCAGGGCTCACTGTGGTGCGGTTTGGGATCGACGCATTCGGAATCCTCGACGATCTGCGACTCCCCTTCGCCTTCTCCTATCGGCTTGATGCAGAAGACGACTCTTCTTCGCTCTTTCTCCGAGCTGGGCTGCTCGCACCCCTTCCAGTCTCCGACCATCCACCTAAGCATAAACAATTTTAATTCATCTTACTTTAGAAGCGTCCTCTGCTTTCACTTCATCCGCTCCTTGCCTCGGTTCACATTTGACCACTTCGCATTTCCTCACTTTCGTTGAGGGCATTTCCAGATCGGCACAAAAACTGTCTTCCACCATGCCGGACTTTTCTTCCATGCAGCTCGGCTCCGACTTCTGAAACCGGTAATCGAATCAGGGAGAGGTGCCCTTTCAGGTCGTGAACCCGAGCTCGCGTACCTGAGTCCCGACTCCGCACTTGGCCGAGCATGGACTCCACTTGAGAAAATCCCAGGCGAATTCGGGTTTTCGTTGCTGCTCGGCAGGCAAAGCCATCGACCATTTCACGGTGACATTGTCCAGTCGCTGAATCTGCAATTTCAACACGGGCATTGCTATTAAAAAAAATTGTTTGTTTGAAATTGACTGGAGTGCTCACCCAAATGCTCAAAGGTTTCGTGACGGGTCCCGGAATGTTCAGGGCTTCCTGGTTTTTCTTAATCATTCCTAACCAAGCCTGAGATCCAGGCACGTTGAACATGCCAAGGGTTTTCCTGAAGTGGAGAAAGCACAATTAAAATGGGGGGAAGAGGGAAAGGGGCGTGAGTGGGACGCACCAACCCTTTCACGTATATGTCTTTGGTGTCTTTGTCTCTGACGACGAACTTGGATTGTGTGGGGGACATTTGTTCCACTTTTATGTTTCTCGTGCCTGAGGGGATGTTTACTATCTTCGTCAAACCTGGAAAAGAATTTTTCATTCGTTTTTTCTTTCCTTCAACCTCTAAGATAAAGTATAACAGTGATGTCTTCGTACCTTTGGCCATTTTCGAAAAGGTTTCGATTCCCTCCGAGAACTCGCACGCTGTCCCGTCCCCATGACAAATTCCGCAGGCATCTTCCACGGCGTTCGACTCAAAATGCAGGTCGCAGGGAAGATTCTGAAAATATTATTTTATTTTTACCACATCGATTCGCTGAACCATCTAACCGTTCGCACAATTACTCATGTGAATACTCACTTTACAAGTTCCGCCGACACAGATATCGCGAATTCCCCTGTAACACATAGTCCCGTCGATGACCCTAGGCCTCAGGGCGGCCACCTGCTTGTCCTCATTTACGCAGTACAGGGTGCAGGGATTGTCTGGAAATATTCAAAGGGACTCAGCGACAAAAGCGGAAAGAGCCTTTGAGAAGAGCGAGAAAAGAGAGGGGGTCACCATCGTGGAAGTAATAGGGCTTCCATGTGTGAGCTTTTCCGTCTTCGGGGTATATCCAATCGTCAAACTCTCCGCACTGGATATCCCTGAAAGAGGGTCGCCCTGTTTCACAAGGCTTTCCCACAAACGAAACGTTACTTCTTCGGAAATGAATCTTATCAAATCTGAAATATTTTGGCCGACTGTAATCATACTAATATATAAATCTGTTGAAGGAATTGTGTTCGTTCGTGTGTGCACCGTTCTTTGTTACCTAAGATTTAAACAACCACCGAACCGATTTCCAAAGGACTTTTTCCAAAAGACGCGCATTTTTCCAGAGAAGCATCTGCGCTATGTCTCATTTCTCGAAAATCAGCAAATGCCGAGAAATCTTCAGAAAACCTGTTTAGGTTTCGGGGGAAAACCAGATAACTTTACGAATTCTTAAATTCTCATACAATACCTAATTAATTCTTTCTGCAGCCAAACACCGAAAAAATAACGAGTTTTCAGGTGAAATTTAAAAATGTCCCAAAGGCCCACGAAATTTGTGATACAGGAAATTACCGTTGCCGCGCAGATTTTGTATCGCTTTCGTTCCCCGATGCAGTTCTTGCCCCCGTGAGAAGGCTGTGGCTTGTCGCAGTTCCTTGCAGAGCTGGCAACGCCCGACCCGCACGTTCGGGAACAGTCCGACCACGGCGACCACTCGCCCCAGTTCCCGTCCACTGCTCCGGGACGTTCGCCCACGACAAGGCACTTGCTGTTGTGGCACCACTGAAATTTGCCCAAGGTCATCCACGGGAAGAAGACACCGAGGAAAGATTGCTCACCATGTTTTCCCCACACTGAGTTCCGTCGGCGGGTGGCTTGTTTGTCACGATGCAGGCATAGCCAGGTACGTAACAGTTCAAACTTTCGCATACCTAATCGCATTAAAACAACTTTATCATATACATAACATTTGAAAGTTTTTTTAAAGGAATACAATTTACTGTGCTTATTTCTTTTTGTTGCAGTAATCTAAGAATTTTCAAACCTACTTACACTTCCCATGTCGCACTCGCGCGCATTCATCGAAATAATGTGCTTACACTGAAAATCCGAGTTATACATCACTCCCGGAAGTAAGTCTTGAACGTTGAAATGGTGCTCTTCCGGTTCATCCAGAAAGCAGTTCCCCATTCCAGACCTTGCCAAAACGATATATTCATCAAACACGCGCTAATAAAACTGCATTTATTACTACTTTTTTGATGACCAACCGGAAAAACGCTTTGAAGTAAGCTTGACTGCAAGCCGACCATGTCTTGGCTGTGAGAGGAATTTCCGGCTGCATCACTGTCTTCAGGCCGTCCTCATCCGTTCCATTGCATGCGGAATTGTTGGAGTCATGATCGGCGCCCAGCCTGAAATTAAAATAAACTGCAGAAACCGATATGGCGCCAATCAGAATAACTGCTGTATAATAGCTATAGCATAAAAAATAAGTGCTGCTGCTCATTTCTTCGAATTTGTAAGTTTAAAAAGGACAGAAAATGGCCACCGAGAGTAAAATCATTAAATCTGAAAAAGCATTAAACAGCTTACAAATGACCGATTTCATGGGCAATGATGTATCCCAGGCGAAGTCCATTGTCTTCGCACAGTGCAGCGGAGAGTTTCGGGTCACAAGCTTTTCCTATTGTTGTTAAGCCCAGAAGTCCGCACGATGAGGGCGAATCGCAAACGTTGATCCTAAAAATGTTATAAATGCACTTAATAAATTATTACAAAGGTTATACTTATAAGAAATTATTTTAATCGTAAGATATTACTGTCTCCATTACTTTTAATTTGTAATTACAGTATTTATTTATTCTTTTACTTATTTTATTTATAATTTTTTTCTCCAGGCACAGCTGAATTTATAATTTTGTGTAACGGCGGAATTTTTGAAATACCTAGTTATGAGTACGGCTATGTCGTGATGATTGGGATGAGAATCGTCTCCTGGGTTCACTTCGTATTGCCACGTTTGAAAATCATGCAAACTCTTTTCGGCGTCCGCATTCACTCTGAGATTCATCTGAAAGGCGGAAAATTTTGAAAATCATTCAATGAGTTGATTGCATCGGAGAACATTTCCTGGTAAATACAGTCACCTCATCATTTTCGACTTCCAGGCGAATTATTCTGACTATAGTTAAAGTCATCATTAAACCTAATGAAGCATCGTGAAAAAGATTAAATGCCTGAAACCAAATTAATTTAAAAAAGATAATGCGAGTAGTGTAAATTTGAAAAATTCATAGTAACTTGTGAATATTGCTATTTCAAAATCCTACAAAAGGCTCAGAATACCGATAACGTATTTGCGTCTGTACACAGTTAAATTTCTTACCATATTGAAAACTGTCAAAATATAATTTTCACAATCTGAACCTCTGTGATGGTTAAGTAGAGTTTTATCCAACACCACTAATGTTTCCATGTACATTGGAAAATTTTCAGAGTTGCTGTCCCTCCGTTTTCTGACCACTTGTTCAACCAGTGATTCAGTCAATTCTCCTGAAAGTGCAATAACAACTCTGCAGCCATTGCTGAGCTGAGTGTGGGAGTGGAGGGGGAAGTTGGACATTTACCTACTGTGTGGCAAACTGAGGAATTTTTGAGTGCATCAGTTTTGTAGAGAATGTGTGGGTAGGCACCTTCTACAAAAGGATCATGTTCAGCCACTGGTTCAATTGTGTAAAATCCCTTTCTCATTTGAATGAAACCTGCCTGAGTTAATTTGTTTCAAAACAGCATTAGTGTTTTTTTAGAATAATGTTATTCATTATTAACTGAGATTTGAGTAAATATAAAAAACCAGCCAAAAATTATTTGAACTCTTGAACTGTTGAACTCACCAAACCATAACAAGTTGAAAGTGCTGCTTTTGAGTCATTTTCTCCTTTTACATGCCCAGAGAAATGACATTCTGTATTTTCCAATTTTCTTATCTGCAAATTTGTAAATATTTTTCCAATTTTTTCATTACTTGAATTGAAAAATCTGCAATTAAAACAAAAGGAGACCCATAAAAAAGTGAGAGGCAGTTGAATTTAAAAAAAAATACTAATTCAGGAATGTTAACATCACCTTTAAGTCTTTTTTAAAGACTGCCAATTTATTTAAAACTACGCTTCATTGAGAAACTCATAACATATTTAAATTCTTAAGGAAATAACAATTTAATTATTTACCGATCAGCATTCCTCACATCTTCTTTATGAATTTCAACAACTGCTCCTGGAGAAATTAATTTTCTGTTTGGAGTCAGCTCAATTAAGTAATCCTCCCCCCCGATTGGTATTTTATAAAAAATAAATTCCAATTCTTTCGTCGATCTTTTACTGTGATGATGAGATACAAGATGAGAAATAAAACTTCCGTCTTTGTTTACACGCTGTGGAACAACTAATTCGTAATCTTCTATGTCCGAAGAGTACATTCCTGAACAAATTTAATAATTAAGCGATAAACCTCTTCATTAAATCGCATCGGGTAGGAAAACCCAACAAACCTTTGTAATTCAAACGGAGAGGAATAGGTTCTTTAGAAAACACTGTATTCAAATTCCATGCACAGCTCAAAAATATTATGAAACAATAAAAATTGACAGTCTTATTCATTAGAGGAATTATTATTCATGTTTTGTAACTGTTTACTTTTATTTTAAAGAAAGCAAAATAAAGAGCCGTTTCCGTTATAAAACTTTTGGCGATAGTCTCCTGTTAAAAAAAGGCGCGATGAAAGTGGCAGAAGAAACGACATTCCTCTGTATTAGTTAAATGCCCAAGACCGAGGGTTCGACGAGTTTTTCCTCCTGGCGAGAAAAAACTCTTCTTGATTCATGATAATTTAAAGTTTTAACGGGAAGTTTTGTATTGCCGCACAGACTGAGACATTAAGAACCCGCTGTACTTTTTGTTAAATCAATTTTATTATTATGTCAATACAGGCAGAATTCTGTCGACGATGTGCGGCATATTTTGTACGATTATTCACAATCGCAATACTTTCTTGAGTGAAATTGCCAAGAAAGGTGAATTTCGAGAGAACAACCCTCAGGTAGGGAAGTTCTAAGTTAATTTCTTGGCTTCGTGGCTTAATATTTGTCAATTGTTTTATTAATGGGAACAGTTCTGGAAATATTTTGAGAGTATCAGCCCAAAATCTTCATCTTATAAAAAAATTTAATTTTTAATCAATCAATTTAAGTTGGGGTTTTAAATTCTCCCAAAAATTTCAATATGGTATTTCAACAATTACAATTTCTTTCTAAAATATGTCTATTTGGTTAGTTTTCAGAATTTCATAGAGCTTTCAGAAACAGAGGACCAGATAATTATCAGGAATTGCTTGTGGAAGTGTCACCCTACACAATCATACAGTTTGCAGGGTGTGTTCTGTGGACCCAGGGTTCCAACCCCATCCCACAACCTGTATTTTGGGATAATAAAAATGTTTTGTTATGGAACGGTGACATATTTTCTGGGCCTCTGGTGAGTAGTTTATTAGTGTTGTCAACAACACTAATTATAATTTTGTTTATTATGTAATTATTATATATAACACCAGTGATAGAGTTATTTAATTGCCTGAAATATTGTCCCTTTTCTTTTTGAACATTTAATTTTTATTTATTGAAAACTCTGAATGTGTTGGTTGATGAGCAGAATTTTAAATTATTTAATTGGCTTATATCTTTTATTTTATTGTTTTCTTTATCTTGACTAAAATCAAAAATATTATATAAAAGTTAAAAACAAAGAAGAAACATTAGATGTACAGCACTTAAGGAATGTTCTTTGTGATGGGGAAAGGACATTTGGGTTTCTTTACCAATTTTTGAAGAAATCATTGCACAATTTAGAATTCTCTTAAAGAAGTACAGTTTTTTCTAAATTATGACAAATTGCACTTTTTATGCAACTGTTGTATTGCAGATTATATATTTAGTTCATAGGGGTCAAACTGAATGCCTGAGATGAACATTTTAGCCCCCCAATAAAAGTGAACATAAAAATGTGAATTAGAAATGAAACCAGCATATGAAATTATAATATGCTTTAATTATTAATTAATAAAGATAATAGCAGAGATGTCAACTATGAGTAACTATATATGTTTTTTGCAATGCATTATTAAAAAAAATGAAACAATTCACAATTGGAAATTTTAATTGGACTTTAGTTGAAACTGGAAATAAATTGGCAGCCACAGATTCGGCTCTGGATTAAAAGGCAAACAATTATTATTGTTAAAGGCAGATTTTGTTACGTTTGTTGCGTCAGTTGTCAAGCATCCTTTTTCCAGAAACGGTTTTGGCTCGAACTAGAAAGCATGAAATCATATTTTCCTTTTGGTCAAGTAGATAAAATGTGAGGTCGACGGCCACCTGAAAACGGAGCAATATTTAACGAATTGGCGAGAAAAAGGGCTTAGGAATGCCAGGAACGAAATTCACCTTGGGAATCGTCTTGGCAATTTTCATTTTGAATGTGAGGTCAGCTTCTGTGCCTGCTTCGACGGGGCAGTAAGTGTTGGTCAGCAAATCGCATCCTTTGTCTGCGTTGGGCACTGGATACGGCACTGTGATACCCAAAGTCGTGGCATTGCATTTAAGCGTGATTTTTTCGATTTCGCCTGGATGGAACAATTGAAACAAATTAATCTTTCCAGTTGTGTGAGAGGTGTTGGAAAATGAATTGGAACGCCGCTCAGAAATTATTCAAACTGTTTCACCTCAGTGAAATAACCGTTACAATTTCGAAACGGAAATTGCAACGCGTGGCTTTGAAATTTTCTAAAGTTTTCATCATAAACACAACTGCGAGAATTTTTTTCTTTTTTTTTTAAATTTTTGCCAGAAAACTGTTATTCTCTCGTGTTAAGAGCGTCACTTCTACACTACATCACTTCTTTAGTGCACATTATCAACAATTGTAAGTCAATATTGGCTTATCGAGAACTTTCCTTGACTTTCCAATTTGAATTGAAACGGGTGAATTATGCCGTCACCAATGAGCCCAGATAGGCACATGAAAGAGGTAATGCAAACTTTCCTTCATTTGGAAAGATAACAAAACTGTAGTTCTGCTTTCCAATTTCGTTTCACCGGTTAAGTTCGGGTTAGCGACGTGAAAAATATATAAAATTATATTATTTAGGAATTATACACAGTTTATAGCACTTACTTCTGACTGGAAAAGTAATGTCGGCTTTGACTTCGGCTCCGCTGATGAGTTCGCACGGAAGTTTGGTGCAAACTCCTTTGGGAGTTGACACCACGACTCGCTTGAATAAGGCCTGAGTGACGCCCTTGCCTGCAGAAGGAAGAAAAGTCCCAGAAACTCAGTCCATTATTTTTGGACAAGCGGTGCAAAAGAAGTACTCACATTTGAGGACGGGCGTTGAGGACGAAGCGATGGCCGCGCCGATGGAGAGGACAACCACAAACAACCTGTACATTTTGCCAAGGGTTGTGTTTGTTCAGGCAATTTGGCTTCGGCGAAACGAGCACCGCTTTTATAAGATTTGTTTGCTATCAGTGTAATGAGTTGAGTGATTTTAATCAGTAGGCTTTTAAAAATCACTAAACGCGCATGATTACAATGGATTACACTAATGCCATTCGTTGAAATTAGCGCTTACAATACTAAATTTTGAATTTTGAAAGAGGGCTCTTCAGGATTTCGGGTGCATAACACTTTTCAAACAACTATTTATTTTTAAATATTTCCAACTTAAATGTTACCAGGAATTATTCTTTTTACTCATATATGAACCAGTTAATCAGTGTTTTTAAAGATCAATGTGTGTGCAATAAACCTAAAATGGGCCAACTTTTCACTTCAAAAGTTGGCGTAAACCTCAGAATTTGCCTCCCTAATTATTTCCTCACTTAAAAAAAGCTCAGCTTAATTTTTTTTATATCGTCTTTCCAGGACGTTTATGTCTGAGGATTTTTTTCCACAATAAAACTGACTGTTTTTTTGACAAAAAAAATATTTAGATATATTGACAATAATAAGAAAAATGCATATAAACCAAATTTCTTTATCGTGCAATAGTAAAAAAACTTCCAGAGATAAAAACTGTGGCTGAGAACCTTAGGGATTTATTTCCCACCTGTTGCACAAAGATTTCAGAAGTTCGTCGACAAACGACGATTTGTTTCGGGGATTCGTATAAAAAGATTGTAATAAAGGCTAATTTTGCTAAATATTTATTTTGCAAATATTATGTCTCCGAAAAAGGTTTTTTCCTGCCTAAATTTCAAAAAAGAATCGTAGAGAAATAATAATGAATTTTAGAGAAAGTATAAAATATAATAATTACGGTCCTATTTTAACGGTTGGACTTTGGAGGGAAATTTCTTGAATGATCACCACATCCACTTCTCGCTGTATTCAAGTGGCCAGGTGCAGGCCACTTTGATTTTTCCACTGAGGAGATAATCACTTGAAGATATCGCTTAAGAGTTTTCCATTATAATCACTCGAGAAAATAATCTCGGAGAATTAATTCTTCAACTTTCGCAGGTGCGTCTCTTAATTAGCGAGCTGATAAGTTGCTGAATGTGAAATTGAAAATGAGAATTGGAAAACTCGAAAGGTTAATTAAATTTAAGTCCTCTCAAATGAACGAATTCCATTTGGCTTTCAGACCTCATTTGATTTGCCTAAAAAGCGTAGATTTTTGACCTAATCAAAATTATGTTTTTAGGCTAGCGAAGAAAACGACACAAAAATACTCTATGAAAAATTAACGGAAGCTTCGAGAAAAGGTGATGACATTCCAGAAGTGTTTGCATCAATCAGAGGACCCTACAGTTTTATTTACTATGAAAAGTAAGCTCTCCCTGAAGCAGATTTATCCCCAATCCTTTGATTGATTTCAACTCGATTGCAGTAACACTAAAACCCTTTACTTCGGGAGAGACGTCGTGGGGCGACACAGCCTCCTCATCGGATTCACCCAAAGGAGCATCACCATCTCATCGGTCGCCTGCAGAAACGCGGACGACTTCTCGGAGATACCCGCCATTGGGATTTTCGCCTACAATCTCGAAAAAGGTGAACAATTGAGGGACAATTGTGGGTTTGTTATCAGTCAGATGTTGAGAGATAGATCACCTCATGTGCGTGATTTCAGATGGAGAAACGCCGATGACGTTGTACCCTTGGTCCCAGATTTCGGAAACCGTTTTGGACTTTCCATATCTGTTGCCCAGACAGTCTCAGCAGAATTTTCGAACTGGCCACGCGGTTCAGACTTACGTAGAACCACCGAGAAGGTTAGTGGGGTTTTCCCACGATTTGCACAGTTTAATTTGAAGGCTTCTCGCCATCGTTTGGGAATCCCCAAAAGTTATTAAAAAGTTTTCCACTGAATTTCCATTGCAGAACCAACAATGTTCCTTCGGCGAGTGAGCTGGACATGTGGAAGGTTCGCGACCAAGAGAGTTCATTGGGCGAGCTTTTGGGCAAGCTGACACTCACCGACAACAAATCGAAGATGCAAAAAACTATGGCCGCGCTCATGGCAAAATCCACCATTCAGATACTCGTCGAGGATCTTTTAGGCACTCTTAGGGTAATAAGTGGGGCAATGCAGGCAATATAATCGTGGTTATATATTGCATATGCGGATAGGCTTCTATAAAAACTCGAGATTAAAATCTAAGAATACAATTTTTTACAATTAATTCATTATCGTTTTAAATAAAATTTTGTTATCAAGAAACTGTAAAAAACTTCCAAAGAAGACATGCTGCAGCTGAACCATCAATGAAAATTAATTTCCTATATTCGACTTTTTGCCGACGAAATTTCGGTAAATTTCAGGAATTGTCGCATAAAAGTCTTAAAAGATTGCCGACAATTAGTGTTTGATGTCCGTCTTGTTGACAAAAAATTTTAAAAAGTTTTTGGAAATAATGTCGGTAAAGTTTCGGGGTTCGATTTGTTGCCGAAAGTTTTTTTTCATTATCCTTTATAATCTCCGAAAATCCCTTGTAATTTCTCTCCTTTCTGGTTTCATATTTGTTTTTCTATTTTCTAATACAGCTCTCTGGCAATTTTCCAATTCCAGAAATCGGTGCAATTTCGCGTTGAGAAACAACCCAAGCTTTGCAAAAATTGCATCAAGATTCGATTGGAAAATCCAAATAAAAGCGAACCCTGCAATCATTCCAAAGTAGCCATCTTGTTTTCGGGCGGTCTGGACTCGGCTGTGTTGGCCAGTTTGGCCCATGAATTTCTCCCTCAGGGAGAACCCATCGATTTACTGAACGTCGCCTTTGAAGTGGCCCCAAAATGTTCAGCGGCTGGAAGAACAAGCAGGTTCCAGTGCTTAGAAATATTTAGTAACCCTTTCAGTAAAAATATTTAGTAACCATTTCTGTTTCTGTTTCAGTACGATGAAGAAAAACGTACAAACAGAAGTTTCTTATGACACTCCGGACAGAGGAACGGGTCTGAGCACTTTAGAGGAACTAAAATCAATCCATCCAGGCAGGAAATGGAACTTTGTAAAGGTAATTACATTTTAACGGAAACGTGAATTAAAAAAAACACAATTCAGAATTATCAGAATCGCCTATTTAATAATTTCTTTCAGCAGTTATTGCTCGACAAAATTTATTTTTTTTTCTTTTCAGATTAATGTAACGCTTGAAGAACTGAAGAAAGAAAGACAAAACATTATAGGTGATTTGATCCATCCTCTCAACACCGTTCTTGACGACAGCTTGGGGTGTGCACTGTGGTTCGCGAGCAGGGGTCAAGGGTTATTGCACGAGTCCAACGAGATGTACACTTCCCCTGCCAGGATCGTCATTTCCGGGATCGGGGCAGACGAACAGCTGGGAGGGTACATGCGTCACAGAACAACGCTCAAGCACAGGGGCGGTTGGGAAGCTTTGGACAAAGAACTCCAGTTCGAACTGAAACGGATATCTCAGCGGAACTTGGGGAGGGACGACAGAATCGTGAGCGACCACGGAAGGCAGCTGAGAATGCCTTTCCTGGACGAAGATGTCATTAACTATTTGGGCTTCTTACCGCCCTGGCAGAGGTCCGGAACGTCGATCGATTCGCTTTGAGCACGAAGGCCACGTGTCACTTTGAGAATTGCTTTCTTGCAGGTGCTACCCGGTGGAGTCGATGCCCCCCGGAGTGGGGGACAAGTTGCTGTTGAGGCTGGCGGCGTGGGAGTTGGGATTTCGGGGGGTGGCGAATTTCCCCAAGAGGGCCATGCAGTTTGGATCGCGCATCGCAAACAGTAAAGAAAAGGGGAGCGATATTTCTAAGAGATTGTAGAGCGCTCGAGTGCGATTAAGACTTTAAAACTATGAAACTGATTAAATGAATTGGTGAATAAATGAATGATGACATTGCAGCACACAGTTAAATAAGCAAACAAGTAAATCAATATTTGTGCATAATGCTTCATGAAAAGTGTGAGACACTTAAAGGAGACAAAAGTAAGACTGAAGAACTGCAACAATGTGTCTTCTCAAAGAGAAAAATAAACATATTTAATGAAAATATTATTATATTAACATCAGACATGTTTTTTTTTAATTCCTCATAAATTACCATTGAAAAACAAAGAAAGAAAAAATGAGAATTAATATTATTTTAGTCAGGGTAACTTTACTTCTAAATTGTTTGATTTTTTCTAATAACAAGCTAAATCTTTTTAATATATTTGGGTTTTTAGGGTCAGGAAGTTGTTCCTGGCAGAGAGTTCCACTGTAGGGCCTATTTCTCAAAATAAAGTTATCACCCACTTTATAAAATTCAAAGAAAACTATTTCACAGTTGAAGGGCAATCTGGCAGAACCATTGCCTCTTCTAAATTCCAGTGCAATAATATAGACCCCTGACATGGTGTATGCAGTATGTATTTGGTGTAGGCATTCCTGATTATAGACAATTTGGAGAGGATTTTTGGTTCTTGTTTTTCGCCAGTGGACCACACAATAGTTGAAGACAATTATGCCCTCCATTTGGAAATTTCTTATAAACTAAACCTTCTTTATCCCAAGTTGGTAATTTAAACCTTGTAATTTATTATTTCTCTCCCCCTGCCATATTCCTCATAATTTCAAAGCTTCTTTAACCTTTTTGACAGAATTTGGTATTTTTCAGCTTTTCTCGTTACTGTTCGCTCCAGCACTTCCTGTCTGTATTTCTTTTAAACATCATCTTTCTAGAATTCTTTTCACAAATTTTATTTCCGTTCCCAGGCTTTTCAGACTCCTGTCGGGATTAGATAACCCAGCCTTTTCTCCTCTCGTCTGCACATTCAACACATGCAAAACGGTCTTCCATTTCCGTAATTATTTAGCCTAACTGCATTAGCTTTAAAGAACCGTCTCAGTTCTTTAATAATGCCATTTGTTGAGGTCCGCAATTCATCGAACACCGCTCAAGAAGTTTCATTTTGCCTCACTCCTTATATTCGTATGAATTTTTCGCTACGGTGTTGTCTTCCATCTTCTTATCTCGTAATAAAATTGAATTTACTCCGCAATTTTTGCACTTCAATCAGCAAACTGATTTCGAATGAGTGATCTTCCTCATTTGACACACTCCCAGGCAAGTGCAGACCACTGCATTTTGGTAGGCGTTCGAATCCCTTATCAGTCTAAAACCACGACAAAATTGAAATGGCGACAAAGTTTGGCAATACCGCAGTACGTGAAACGTTTCCGCAAATGTTGAAAGGCCGGATTTCAAAACCGATTTTTATTAAATTTATTTCGAGATGTCCGTCAGTTCTTATGACGCTGTCGCCGAGAAAGTTTTATTCGATATCGAGCTGGCAATAAAAAAATACCCCAATATGTAAGTGTTAATTCGCTTTGTGAAGTAGATGTCGTCGGGATAAAAAAACATCTCCTGACTAATAAACAAGTTTTTAGTCCTCCGATAAAAATCCTATCGTGTACAGTGCAAATTTAAGTAAATTTAAAAGTTTTAACTTACAGATGGAAAAGATGCACGGGGAAAATTCATGAAATCGATTGCCCTTAAGAATTGAATTTAGGTTATGAAATGTCGTTCAATGCAAAATTTTTTGTAAGGCAAATTAATTTGCCTTAATAATTTGCCAAATAACTTCTAATGAAAGTACGACTTTATATGACTAAATTGAGAAATGCTAAGAGTCTTACAAAATATCAATTTTTTTATTAAAGTATTATTCTATTTACATACATATATATATACTGTATTTTTTCAGTGACGAATTTTATATTATACCCACTCTAGAAGAAGAAAATAAGAATAGCTCACCTGTGATTAAGGGAGAAAACACTCTGGGCTTGGAGTCATGGATAGTCTCTCACATTTACCCATATGCACATCATCAGCTAAAGCAGAAAAACAATTACAAAATGCAAAATTTGGGCAAGGTCATTCCTTGCCTGACAGGAGCCGCCTTGCTCAACCCAGAAATGCCAACAGTGTGGAGTCGGAGAAGAGAACTAATTATCTCCAAGAAATTACTTGTTGAGAATGAGTTGAGATTGACAAGGATGGCACTGTCCAGGAAACCCAAATGCAATGATGCACTGACTCACAGGAGATGGATCATCACAGAAATGATGAAGGATGGTGAGTCTTTTTGTATTTAACCCTGGAAAGACCGGCATTTCAGACTCCCGCGAACGACCGCTGGGGTCCGCGCGGACCCCAGAGACTTTGCGCTAGTTCCTTTGTTTTTCTCGATGGTTTTTTTTCATTTTTTTATTGAAGGCGAATTAAAGGATTAATAAAAAGTCGAAAATGTAAAAATAAGCATTTTTATTGAATATAAAATAATTGAAAAACGCAACAAACATTAGTAAGAGAAATCACTCATGTAAAATTTTTTTGTTTTATAACTTTTCGCTACATATTTTACAAAATACTTGAGAGTGTTCAGGACAGACATTCAGTTTGCAACAAGAGCAGTGAGTTTTACATTTTTTGTCTTTAATTCTGGGACAAATGTGGCATCTTTTCTTTGTGGTAGAATCTGCAGTGGTAGCAACCTCAAGTTCTTGGAATTCTAAATTGACGTCGGCTAACTGTTTCCCTAAGTCTATTAAAAATTTTCTTCTTGGAAGTTTCTTTTCACCATTTACTGAGAGCCACAATATATAGGCGTTTAGGGCTGTTATGTCTATCATGTTATAAAACACAACCAATGGCCACCTTCGGGTCATTCTTTTTACCGAATAACATCTAGTCATTTGGTCCATGCGATCCACCCCACCTTTGGTTGCGTTATACGATAAAACAATTTCTGGTTTTTTCTGCTCATCCACTTTGTCATCATGATGATGTGTAGACAAAAGAGTGACCGCCTTGTTTTTTCTGGAGCAGTAAGAAACAATTGTTACGTCAGGTTGAAAACCAAACAAACTGGACCCAACTGATCTTTTACCCCTAATGAATTCTGGTGGAAGTTCGCCCTTGTTTTTTCTAATTGTGCCCACAATTGTTGTATTTTTGGTGAGCAAGAACCGAGCTAGTCTGATGCTTGTAAAAAAATTATCGCAGGTTATATTTCTCCCTGTATTTAAATAGTCCGAAACAAGATTTTTCACCACCGTTTCACCCACATTTACTGCCCGTTTTTCCCCCGTCTCTCTGCCCTTGTAAATCATTAGTTTCAAGCAGTAGCTTGTTTCAGAGTCACAGAGGGCCCAAAATTTTAGACCATATTTACCGGGTTTGGCAGGTAAATACTGCTTAAAAGGGCAACGTCCACGAAAAGTGACAAGTTGCTCGTCAATGGTAAGACACCACCCCGGTTTATAACCCTCACCCAAGTATTTATTCCATTCTTGAAAAATGTCATCGATAGGCTCAGTTTTATTATCAGATCTGTGTTTTCGGCGAGCTTCGGCATTATCAAATCTAAGAATCCGTAATAATTCTTTAAACCGGTTTCGACCCATTATTTTACTAAAAATGGGTCTGCCATCTATTTGGCTCCACAGCTGACTAATCTCTTCATTTTTCGATTTGTAGACCCCAATCAGAATTAACACACCTAAAAGTCTCTTTATTTCCTGCAGGGTTGTATTTACCCAATTTTGTTTGTAATGCAATTGCCCCTCTTTGTTTGTCCATTTAACAATTTTTTCGAGTAATGAATTGCGGAAGAAAAAGAGGAACGCAGATTGTAAATCAACAATTCTAGTTTTTGCGAAGCGAGTTATCCCACACTGTTCAACTAGAATATCTTTTTTACTTTTTCTACCTTCCGTACTACCCATGGGCTTTTTCAGCCAAATTTCTTCTTCGTTCTTGGAGAAAAACATTTCCGTTTCTTCATCAGGAAGGGGTTGAGCTTCGGAATCTTCATCATCACTGCATTCTCCTTCTTCTGAGTCACATGAAATAATCCTATCTATTTCATTGTCACTGCAACTTTCACTACTCTCTTCATCAGATTCCTCCAAACTGTCCTCGAGAATCTTTCGTATTTCCTGAGGTTTCAGTTGCCTAAACAAAATGTGACATTTGTGTATCCAGTCTAATTGTAAATATGTTCACCAAAGGGTATATTTGAAATTTAAGGTAAAAGATTACTCACCTGCACATGGTGACTGGATGTTTGATTTTTTTCTTTTTGTTTCCAAAAATCACAAAAAAAACTAAATGACCGCTATGTTACAAAACCCTCAATTATTCAGAACCAAGCTGTTGGGTGATTTGCTTCTGACTGTTGACAAAGTCCGAATTTAACAGCGTTTTCGAGTTTTGATGAAACAGCGAATATGGGGGCATAAAGAGCTCAGAACAAAGAAGTCAAAACAAAAATGAAAAAAGAATATGACTCTTAAGAACAGTAAGGCACACATTTTGCGAAAAACAATGCTCGACATTGTATCTTTAGCTATATAATTTAAAATCTTTTTAGATAAACAAGCTAGAAGAGCTGTTTTTGCATTTATTCGGCACCCATTATTCATTATCTATGAGATTTGAGCGCCCAAGAAGCGTGGGAACTTGAAAATCATAGGAAATAGTCTGGGGTCCGGACGGACCCCAACGGTCTTTCGCGGGAGTGTAATTTTTTACTCGGAAACTAGAAGGAATTTTGGAAATCTGAAAACACCGGGTTAAAGCCTGAAAAAAGTTAGGAAAAGTCACCGAATTTCAACATTTTACAATGACAAACAAAAGAGCTACAGCGGAAGAAAAACCGCTTTGGGGTCCGCACGGACCCCACGGTCTTTCTAGGGTTAATTTAATAAATTTGTTTGTAGTTTAAGTTGCAAGTGAAAACCAGATAACTTTATGAATCTCTTTCTGCTGAAAGTTGATGTTCATTGGTTTCTTTCTGCTGTGGGCTAAAACCTGTATAATTGTAATAATGGATGTCTAAAAATAAGTTTGAAAAATATATTTCCGTTGCTTTCAGTTCAAGATAAATCCAGTTTGCTGGCAGAAGAGCTGAAAGTGTCCGAAATGATCGCCAATCGCTACCACAGCAATTACCACGCGTGGAGTCATCGAATGTGGTCTCTCGAGCACCTAATCCCTGAATCCCCGTATCACGTGAGAAAGAAAGGACGGAGGAATTGTTTTTTCGAGAGGAATTCGATGGAGGCGATCGAAGCCATGACGCGGCCGATGTCCAGGAACGAGCATCTCTTCGTGAAGAACAGCGAGATCTGTCGGATATACTTCGAGGAATTCGAGAACAACTTCAAGTGGGTGTCTTCGCATGTGTCGGACCACAGCGGGCTGCACTTCAGGAAATTTCTCATGACAGAAATCCTTTCTTTTATTGAAAATTATTTAACCCTCTCGAATAAAACTGAGATTGAAAATGAACTAGAGTACACAAACTCTCAGTGTAATTTAATCCCCCATATATTAAAAAACGGGAAAATACATTTGACGGAATTTCTGAGCTCCTTCGATGCAGACGGCCCTTACAAAAGAGTGGTCAGTGATTATTTGAGTAATTTGGAACAGGAACTCACACTTTTTGACATAGCCATGTTTTTAATTGTGAGCGAACTCAATTTGAATTATTCTCTGTGTGCGGTTTTTTTGGATCATGAAGCTCTGTGGTATTACAGGCGGTTTTTAGTTTTTATTTATAAGCAAATAATTGACTGCTTGGACTGTGGGAGAGACAGAGCAGAGCAAAAACTGTTTCTTCACTTGGATAAGAATGGAGTCCCATTCAGAAAGGACTGTAAATATGACAGTAATATGGGAGATTCAGAATTCATTCCAAAACATTCAGATTTGTATATGGCTTTTTACAGGAGATTGATCAGCAATGAAGAAGGAATAATCTTGAATATTAATGCTCAGGATGACCATGCTAAATGTTTAGTAAAAAATTACAGTCATTGGTTAAGGCATTATTATACTGAGAATGAAAAATTTTCTTAGATTAAAACTGGTTTTTACTGCTTAGAGAAAAAGTTGAGAGAAATAAGAAAAATACATTTGCAGGCTCAAAAATGGCAAAATATTATAATTAATCATGATGACATTTATTTAACCTAATAGTCCTGTCTGCTTGTGTGTATATATCAAATCATAAGTTTTTATTTATTTACCTCAACCCTATTACCTCCAAGCTCATAATGAAATATATTTTTTATGGAAAAATAGTTATGCTTTGCAGTCAAACTCAAAAAAGTAAAATAATAAAATAATATAGAACTGAAAGGCTAAAATCGTTGATATGTCCATACTATTCAAATTTCCGTGGGTGAATTTTGCATCTTTAGGAAACTTGAAAAAAGTTGTGTAAAACCCTTTCCAATTTTAAATTAACAATTATAAATTACTAGACTCTTAATTATATTAATTACGAACCCCTTTAAAAAATTAAAGAAATTAAGTTTTTAATAAAAAAAAATAAAGGAGTGACTTCAGCTGAAACCATTTTTATGCGCCGATTTGACCCAATTGATTCAAGTAAAAATCAACTGCCAGAGACAGCAGAAGACTTTCAATCTATTCTAACGACCTCTTAATCTTCTAATGCCACGACAATGATTAACCAAAGGCGGTGAATTAGTCCTTTAAAAAATGTCTGTCTGATTATGATTAGACTATACGTTTAATTCTCGATTTATCTTGGTTCCACTATTAAAAAAATGGCTTGTGTTAATTCGCTCTTTGTGAAGTGTAACATTCTGTGCAATTTACTTTTGTTTAATTAGCAAAACGTTAAAGTTAAAAAATGAATCGTCATCAAGTTTTGAGTGGTGCTTGCAATTCGGGAGACCACTGTTTTGCTGTCGGGAGTGTGGAAGGAATACCCTTTACGGTACTAACCCGAAATTCATTAAAAATCACATCTGACGTAGTTTGTCCTGATAACGATAACCAAATGTGGGGTCCGCATAGGGGGCCGTTTCTTTCGCACTGCCTTTACTTCCTTCAAGAATATTATATTTTGATACGTCAAATTAAAATGTTTTTCGGAACTGCATGTTTGATAAGAGTTCCCCCATTGTTTGCATGAATAAATTTGACATACGAAAAATAACAGCGCACAATACTTGAGAAACTGCTAATTACCAGACTCTGTTTTTTAAATTCTTCGTATTTTCCTGTAATTTGCTTTCCTGTAGATTGGTTGGGATGATTTAATTAAAAATGATAGTGACTTAAAATTTTTTACAAATGAGGAACAGTACTTTTGCAAAAGAGAAGTGTTTATTTAAAGATAGACATTTTAAATCTTCTGCATTCTATATTGATTTAATATTTAAATATCCTTCTTTGAAATTTTGTAATGTTTGGGATCATTACAATGTATTTTTGTTTGTTTATTTTTGATAAATTTAAATGATATTATCAATGTTTGTTACACATTGATGCACACCTTTTGTTGGCTTTTTATTCTAATTGTTTTGCATTAAATAAAAATTTCAAATACTTCTGATCTTTGAAAAACACATTTGTATTTATATTATCATTATTACAATGCCATAATAAACTACAATTCATTTTTAGAGTTTAAATTTTAATTATTGAATTTTTCAGATTAAGTCAGCCCTATTAATTGTATCACTTGCTCAGATTGACTTTACTGTAGATCAATGGAGCTTTTAATGCCTTTAAGCAAAATTAAGTTAAAATATATTACATTAATTTTTGGAAAACTCATTTGACGACAGCAAGCAAAATATTTCATTTTGTGCTTATTCCACCAAAAAAGAATAATTTTATAAAAGCAGAAATATTCAGTCAGTGCCCATCATAATGTTAACTGTAACTGCTTGTTTCCTAAATCATTGAAAACAATCTTAAAGGTTTGATTTCTTCATATAATTTTCCAGGCATATGCTGCGGGCTGTAACATAGTAATTCTTGCCAGCAATTTCGAGCGAGTTCAGATCATCCCCGGGGCGGTGCACAATTACGTGCGGATCAGCTGCTTGGACGCCTCCACGGACACAGGGAAAATAGCAGCCGCCTACGAAAAACAAGTCTGCATTTTCGAGCCCACCCCTTTGATACCCACCTCCAGCAGCAGCCACGTCGTAAGTTTCTTTAACCCCCTAAGGGTGTTTTAATTAAGGACGTTAGGGCTAAGATTTCACCCGTTTAAGTAAAGGGTCAGGCCTTTGATGAACCGTCATTTTTCCATAGAGCAGAATCAAGTTACAGTGTTTAATTTTAAAAAATAAAAGAAAAAATGAGTTAAAACTTTAAATTGGGTGAAATTTCACCCGAATATCAGTGGAGGGTTAACGGAAAATTAGTTTCTTCCAATCTCCAACGGATTTTTGGGGAATTTCGAAATGAGTGCAGTGCACAACCGCCATTGGATCACTTCGCAACGCGAGCGGAGGATTCTTTAATTTTCAGAGGAGCATTCGGCAAGGTTTGCAGATTGATTAGCAAATCTGTTGAATTCCGGATGCACGACCTTGAACGTTTGGGAAACTTAGTTATGCCTAACCGCATCGAGGCACAAAGTTATCAAATTTAATTAATGCAAGGCCTCGTCGCTTTGTGTATTCGCAATGCGAAAAGTAAACAGTAGAAGAAGAAGAGCAACGGAATCGTTTACTGTTTGGAAATGATCAGGAAATCGACGCCTAAAATATATCACTTGCAATTTTTAAGATTTTGCAAACGATAATTTTTTTTATCTTTTTTGGGGGGTATTTAATGTGAATGGTTTACCCAAATCTCTTGGCTTTTTAACATGCATTAAAAAAAAGAACAAAATATATATAGGAATGTAAAAGTAAGTTTAATAATTAATACCATCAGCCAACAAATATTAGGCCGAGTCACGAGTAAATTCCTTTTGCATCTACGTAGACTCTGTTGTTTGTTTGCAACCGTTACGGGTTGCCATGACAACGGGTTTTTGTTTTCACTTTCGAGACGAGATTTCCGTTGGGCTTTTGTTAACGGTTTTGTATGATGGACGTGACGTTAAACCATGTTTTCATCTGTCATTTTTCTTTAAGATATCTTCTCAGTATCGTCAATGGCATTCGGAAAAATAATGTAAATTAAATTTAAAAAATGGTTTTTCCCTTTCAGTTGGACTACAGATGGGTTCAGACTGGAACACTATCAGCAGAGTCGTCGATAACGTCACTCTCATGGAATTTGGAAGGAACAAGGCTGCTCACGGGCGGGGAAACTCTTCAGATGTGGCACCAGAACATCATCCCCATACACGAGGATGAGTACATTCAAGGCGGGGGCGGTGGGGGTGGTGCTCCCAACGTCACCTTCGAAATAGGGGAAGAGTGCCATCCGAACATGGGGTAAGACGATGAGAAACTTGCTTTCTGAACTGTTGGCGCCTTGATTAGCATTTCGTAACGGTCGGTGTCGTTTCAGTAATGGATCTAACAATCAGTCGATGCCCAACTTTTCTGGCGAGGACGATTCTCCGGCTTGGGAGTGCGTTTGGCGTTGCAAGACGGCAGCTCCCGTCACCCACATGGCCTTTTCTCCCGACAGCACGCTCTTTGCCACGGCCGGAATAAACGATAGACTTGTTAAAATATGGTTCGAGAATAAACATCGTGCGTATATCTCATTCATTAGAGTTAAGCTGTAGGACGGAGCTTATTATAATCATATTATTATCAGCTTATAGAGCAAAATTTGAAATTCAGAGGTCAAAATGACCGCTACAGTGATAATGTGTTTCGTTTTTCAGTTTTATTTCCCTCCAAGAGCGTCGACCAGAACACCGCTAATCAAGCTTCTCTCCATTCTGGCGACATCAACTTTAGTTTCATTTACATAGCTCATCCCAGGGCAGTGACCAACTTGTCCTGGCGAGAGACCAGCAAATACATGCCCAAGTAAATTAGCAAACACTCGAACCAGCCGAAAGTGTCAGCTTTTGGTCGTGCTTACGCGATCGCTTTAATTGCAGGGGCTCCGTTTCAAACATGTTGGTCACCTCGTGCAAAGACAATATCTGTCGAATCTGGGTGGAGACAATACTGCCTGACGACGGCTTAGTTAATATGTACCAGTTCGACCCAATGGCAGCGCAAAACCCCAAATTTAGGACTCACAGGCACAAGCACAGATTCATGCAGCGATTAAAACATATGAAGTAATATTTTGTATTAGTATGAACCGGTGGTGGCGTCCACTTTGGGAATCACTAGTGCAAGTCAGTGCAGACAAAGCAATCAATCTTCTTAACAAAATATGTATTGTAATTTTTTCAGAACTTGCTTTCATCTGAGAAGACACGCAAAGCACAATCAAAGTATCGGGAGTCTGCCTCCAGAGAGACCCGTGCCCACCCTTCTATCCACTTATAGCGTTCACGATTTCCACAATTACGGCCTTCAGGGAACGGGAATGACTCCTGGACTCCATTTTCATCTTGCTGCCAGTGTGAATGCTGAAACAGGTAAACAAAAGTCGATAAGTGAGACTTTCTCAGGTACATTATGTGTACATGCAATAACTAAAATCCTTCATAACAGTATATTGTGCTCACATGTTGTGTTTGTTTTTTTTACAAAAAATTGATTTTTTGGTCGGTTTTTAAAAACTATACTTTAAGGAGTTAAGGGTTCTGTTGAAGGAGAATGCAGCGCTGCCGAACTTCTTCACCAATTGAGAATAAATAAACAGAGACTTTTTTCACAGATATTCCACTTGTACCTAGTTTAGTGACTGGAGACCCGGAACGAGAACCCAATTTCATTCTTCACTGGCTAAACAACAATGAAATGCACTTTTCACAGCAGGCGGAAAACATTTTACAGGAGCTACACAAAAAAATGGCTGAGAAGGAAGACACGGAAGCCCATGGAGACCCGGATCACGATGATCACAGTAAGCCGAATCATTGCAGGATTTCAAACCCTTCAGGTTTGACAAAAGGACGTCTCATTCCAGGGAAAAAGCAATGCAACCAAAAAATAAGCAAATCGGTTTCTCAGGACGAAAGCGGAAGCGATGAGCACCCCCAAGGAAGTTTCGCCTCCAGCGGGGCGCATTCTCATCAGAGTTTGAGTGCCGCCACCTCGACCAATTCTCTGGCCACGGAAACGGGGCCCAGTGTGGGCCACATTCCCGATTCCCTCGACACCAAAATAGATTCTCTGTTGCGAGATTGGCACCACAGCCCCGATTTGTTGTACTCAATCCATCCGATTGACGGGAGCTTTTTGATCTGGTACTTTTCCTTTGTCACTCAATAACGATTAGGCATTTGGTGTAAATTTTTGAGAGGGGTTGAATTTCTCTTTTTAGGGTGGTTGAATGGCTGGACGAGTACCACTCGGGTTCATTCCGTCAAGCTCAGGTATCATTCTCCACTCGCATCCCGAATGCATTCCCTCTTGGCGATGCGATGACAATGTCCACTCACGTATGCTTGTACAACACCAATGGAAATCATTCTCTGCACTATCGCGACGTACTTAAACCCGTGGCCACGAAAAATTCCGGTACGCTCACATCTAAAAGTATGTTGTAAGGTTTTGATTTTCACTCATTTCATTGTCGGGGTATTTCACAGGAAGTGGATTTGAAAACCACGAACCCATTCTGACACCCCTGCCGAGTGTTTTGGAAGAAGAGAACCCCGACTTGAACGAAGGCGAACCGCAATTTAAACCGACTCTCACTTCAAAACCGCCCGAATCGGTGTCCTCGACCGGTGTCGAATCGGGAACCGGAAATGCATCAGAAGTGTTGGGGCCCACCCCTCCAGTCGTGTCGATGGTTTCGAAACATTCCAATGGTACTCTTTGCTCACTTTCCATGAAATCATCGAAGGGACAGTCGGTCACACATCAATAATGTCTTTTGCAGGCACTTTGAATTTGTGGCAGCTTCAGTTCGCTGACAAATCAAAATTTTCGCAAGTGTTGAGCATAGGTCACGCGAGCAGAGCCTCGGGGCATCGTTTTAGAGTGAATGACATAACATGCCACCCTGTGCTTCCTCTCTTGCTCACCACCTCACATCACAATTTGCCAGAGTGTCCCTCAAAGTCGGACCGCGAGATAAAAGAACTAACCATGCAAACAGTATGTGATCCTCCCGTCGGTCGCTTCCATGTACATTTCATTTTACAGATATTCTGTCTTTGCAGGGCTTTTGCAGCGAATTAATTCTATGGCGCGTCGATGCAGTGGGACCTCTTCTGAAATCGGGTGGCGTTTCCGAATTGGCCAGGATCAATTCCTCGGAAATCTCGGCGTTTTCCAATGTGGCGTGGATCCCCACCCTGCTGCCGAGCACCACCCTAGGAAATCTGAGCAATTCACCAAGTGCTTGCTTTGTCGCCAGCGATGGCGAATGCTTGAGGGTTTATCAAGCCGTGATCGACGCGAGAACGTTGCTCGCCGAAGTATCTTCCTCTGAACGAAGGAGCCGGATGATGGTGAGATGATTACCGAAGCGTTTGGCTCAAATCATGGCGGACGTTCTGATTGTTCCCTGTTTTAGGAATCGATGGACAGCTTATCCACGGCCGTTTCTTCTGACAATGGCATAAAACATCCGTCTTTGCATGACAAAATCAAGATAGTTTCTCAGCAGTCGACTTCAAGGCCGGGTTGTATAATTCAGTTGGATGCAATTGCCGATGCCACTCACGTGAGTGTCATAACCCATTTCGAATTTCGTCCAATCAATAATAATTATTACATCAGACGTAAATAAATATTTAATTAATTCACAGGACTGGCAAAACACTCAGTTTCTGCACGTGTTTCAAGAGCAGTTAATAACCGGAGAGAGATGCGAAGTGAGTTCCGAGGGGAGCAAAATATGTCAGGAATTGGGGCTGATGGAAACGCAGATGGGTGCAATGGTCGATCTGCAACAATCCTCCGTCTTCGAAGAGCCTTTCTACATAGTCGTTCTGGAAAGAACAGGTTCCGGCACCACAGTCCACATGTGGAGATTGGTTATCGCCTCCCAACCAACCACGCCAGGTCTTCAATCGCACATTCACGCATTACTTGAAAATGCAAGCGATTTTTATTGACAGGAGTTTTTTTGTGCAGAAATGTCGGGGAGTATGATGTATTTTCCGGACAGCCACATCGTACAAGATGAAGATGAACTAGAGGCAAACGCACGTTCCAGCACGTTGGAGTCGAATAAAGCGGAGCCGGAAATAATGCACGCGCCCCACATTCTCATAACGACCACCAAAGTAAGTTTTCGAGGCAATTACACTTTCCTTAGAGTTTCCCGAAACCGTTTTCTTTCTGATTAAAGGTGTGCACGCAAGAATTGAGGCTGCCGGAAGGCGTAGAAGTCATACACGCTGCTCCTGCCGCAGGTCATTTGAGCTCTGCATCCATTTACCCCGCTTGTTTCGCTCCTTACATTATTGTCACTGCTTGCTCGGATTCCACTGTTAGGTTTGTATTTTTCAATTCGTGAATAATAGTATTAAGTCAAGTTTTATGTGAATTCCTTCAACAGCTCTTGTTGAACTGGAGTGAAAATCACCGCCTTATTTCTTTTCAGATTTTGGAAATGCAAAATAAGTAAAAATAACAATTCGGTCAAACATCCACTTTCCTACGAATGGTGCGAATGGGAAATGATCCGGAAGAATCAGGAATCCATGATCGAGATTTCCGGCCAGCCTCTCAACATCTCCGCCGCGTACAGTGGCCGAATCGCGTGCGCCTACAAATACGGAAAATCCTTTACGAGGCCTTCCAAAAATGACCCCGATTCCAGATATGTGAACCTCTGCGTGGCCATTTATGAGTGCGAGAGCACGGGAGGCTCAGAATGGGTAAAATAGGCCCCCCCCCCCTATTTCTTTGAATTTTATTACGGTCATTGAAACGGTTTTTATTTTGACTGAATTTTGTTACGGTTATTGAAAAGCAGCCGCCATATGGATTCTTCCGCTTTCAGGTGCTCGAGGACACCATACATCTGAAAAACATTCACCTGCCTCGAATCAAAGTCGACCCCAATTTAGATCTGAGCGTTCTACAGGAGCAGAACTACACGAAAAAGCACAAGTTCGGGTTTATAAAGTCCATCTCACAGGACGAGTTGCTCTCGCCCAAAGGCGGAGACATCTCCCACGATTTGCACAAGCCCGTGTCCTGTCTCCTGGCTGTACCGAGTTTCAGCACTCTGCAGAGCCTGAGGAAGAGCATAACTGATCACGGGAACGTTTGTCCCCTGACGCAGAAGCATCTCGTTCAGTTGGACTGGGTTTCCAAGGAAGATGGCTCCCATATTCTCACGGTCGGAGTTGGAAGCAAAGTAAGCACGTGAAGCTTTTTCTTTAGTTACAATGAGGAAGTTACAATATTGCCTTTTAAAATCGCATGCCTAAAACAATTTCTAACAGTTCAATCAGTTATTAATGCTGCACCAAAAACACTGCTTTCGCCAAAGCATAATATGGCAGATTTTTGAGTGTCCACCTTAGAATTTAAAAACCGTTAACAAAAAGATTAACAGAAGCATTGTCCATCCAGTGACAACAAAACTCCTAGAAGTGGTAACCCGTGGCAGTTAATACAAAAAGCAAAATCAATTTAGCTGCTGAATGACTCGAGCTAAAAACTCGGCCTATACTCGAATAAAAATCTAAATTTTTTTAAAGATTTCAAGAAATCATAAGATGCAAAATAAGGGAATTAAGCGCTATGTTTTTCCTATTCCTGCAATTCTTAACTTTAGACTTTACCCGTCCCAGGTAGACTGAAGTGGGTGTTATTTGAGTGATATTAGCCTGTGTGAAAAAAATGTTGACTTGTGAATGTTTTGATAGGCCCTGTGTGAGATAAGAAAACCTTAAATTTTGACAGAAAGTTTGATATTGATTGAGAAAAAGTGGCCGACTTGATATTAGGTAAGCGCGAACTATGAGCTTGTAGTTTGTCGCTTCTCTGTTCAGCCGTGTTCATACGTCTCTGATCTGTTTTCTTTTTAGAATTTCACTCTCCAAATTTTTTATTCTGCAGATCCTGCTCTTCACTCCCGTCTCCTCCGATTTAGCCCAAGCCAACATGAAAGCAATGAAGGAATCCCAAACCACCAATCGGCCAATTCTCAGGAAAGCCTCGTCCCTGGCGGCCCCCAACTTCGTCGACGAAATCAGGTGGATGAAACTGCGTCGGATCGATCTGTCCACCGCCGATGGGCTCCCACCGCTGCCCATGCAGATCTCCTGGGTGAGGGACGGAATCCTCGTCGTGGGGATGGACAGCGAAATGCACGTGTACTCGCAGTGGAAGTCTTCATGTCAGCCATTTTCTCTACCTTCTCTTCGATCGGAGTCAGAACGGCTTGATGACTTCTTTGACGATTGCAGTTGCATCGGAGTGCAAACGGCAGTCCGAGTTCACCCATCAAGAATCGGAGGAAACGCAGGACACGAGAAATCTGAGGGATGAGGATTTGAAGTCGTTGGCTTTGGAGTCCTCCCAAAGGAGACTTGCAAATGTGAGCTCCATGCCGCATTTATCCAGAGTGAGCTCCATTAATCTGACCATGTTGACGGGTAGTGAGACAGGCAAGAAAAAGAAAGGTAAAATTAAAATTGTTTGTTTGAATCTTTAAACTTTTTTTCTGCTGCCCACAGAATTAAATGTAACCGTTTTCATAACAGGAAATTTACCCGATCCGGCGACGTTAGATTACATGCCGGATTACGGGTTGTTCGAGGCGAGCAGAATCGCCTGCCCTGTGCTGCCCCAGTACCATCCGAAGCAGCTTATGGAGCTTTTGAACTCCGGCAAAATCAGATGGGTCAAGGCGATTCTAGCGCATTTGGTGCGGTGCATTTCGGGGACTTGTGTAGCCAGGAACTCCTCAGGGGGGGATGATGAAAGCATTCGGCAGAGGGGGTGGTCGAGGAGCAGGACCTTGTCAGTGAGTTATGCCGGTGAGTGAGCACCAATGGTGTTCCATTATGTTTCCTGAAGCTCCTGTCAAAACCGTACAAACCCCTGTAATCATATCAACTCTAAAGCACATAATTATTTTGTATTAGGAGCAACGAGTCCTTTGGAGCAAAGAGGCTCTACCACAGCCATCCCCGAGGAACTCACTCTAGATTATGCCGAAATCACCTCCATACCACCGTTGCCTCTTTGGACTCTACTGGCGGCCGATAAAGAAACCACCTCCAACACCGCTCAGAACTCCGAGGATCACCAGGACTACAATGACCTATTCGATGGGAGGTTATCAATGGAAAACGAGTCCCTCGATGATCTACTCGAAGAGGAGACCGATAATCCGAGAAGAATGGAGCGCCGACAATCGGGCAATACTGAAAGGCAGGGACTGAGTCATTTCGGTCCCAGACAAGTAAGGGGAAACCATAAGACGGGTATGGAGTTTCCAAGGTACAGTTTATAAAATGGACGTTTTTGTCGGAAGGGTCGCCTGCTGTCGCGGTTGCTGACGCACACCCATCTGCCTGGTCTGTCGAGCTTGGATCAAATGCACTTGCTGGCTCTGGCGGACACCGTTTCCACTTGCAACACTGACTTCGCCGAAAGATTTGCAATCGATGCTGCAAAAACGGCAATTGCCAAAGAAAATTTGATCGGAGTTCCTCAGGGAGAAGATGTTTCTACAGGTTAGTTGTTTACATGATGAGTTGTAAGATGTTTGAATGTTTACAGTAATTCTAAATACTGTGTATGTAAACCCCGATGTTGAATTCTTTTTAAGAGAGCTTTACGTAATTTAATAATGGAATTTTCCCATTCGCCAATTTATTTGATAAACTTTTATGTTCAGTTATGGGTAAGAAATTGACATTTCCAGATTCTTTGGACGACTGCGGCCTGAGATTTCTTCTCGCAATGAAGCATTACAACTACCTGATCAGATGTCTCCCCTTGGCTCAGAGAGCCCAATTCCAGAAGCAGGGGGTGAGCACGAACAACTTGGTTTGGGCTTTCCATTCGGAATCCGAGGAGGAACTGCTCACTTTGATCCCCAGCTACGCCAAGGGCAGTCCCAAGTGGTCCGTCCTTAAAGAACTGGGTGTCGGCTGGTGGCTGCGGAGCAACACACTTTTGAGAAAATGCATAGAAAAGGTGAGTGGACGGAGTCATTTGGCCCAGAGCGAGGCTTTTCATTACTTGCTCAAAACCGTTTCCTAGGTGGCGAAAGCTTCGTATTTGGTGAAGGAAGATCCTCTCGATGCGGCCATTTTCTACTTCGCGATGAAGAAGAAGAGCATTGTCTGGGGACTGTTCCGCTCCAAGAGAGATCAAAGAATGACCGACTTCCTGTCAAATAACTTCTCAGAGGACAGGTGGAGGAAGGCCGCTTTGAAAAACGCATTCGCACTGCTGGGAAAGCAGAGATTCGAGCATGCGGCTGCTTTCTTCTTGTTGGCCGGCTCGCTGAGGGACGCCATCGAGGTGAAAACTCTCCCGCTCGAAAACACTCCTTTCTCTTGTGCGCTTTTCTAATTTGCAAGGGTTTAGGTGTGCTTGAATAAATTGGAAGATTTCCAATTGGCCATGGTCATCGCGAGACTGTACGAGAGCGAACTCGATTCAACACCGGCGCAGTTGAAGCGATTGCTCTACGAAGAGATTTTGGGTTTCGATTCGGAAGGGCAGAATTGTGATCCCAGCAAAGCCCATCCAGATCCCTTCTTGAGATCCATGGCGTTGTGGATGCTGAAAGACCACGCAGGAAGTCTGAACACGCTTTTGCAGACCAACATCGGGTCGATGCATCCGCAGTACAACGACGACAAGCCGGAGCCCACTTCTGGTTGGTTTTTTCACACATCGTCACTTTGTTCCCTCCCATGCAGCTTTTAATCTACTCTAATTACATATTATATTTGATACTAAAGCGAACAAACCGGTCATTTTGACCGATGGAAGACTTTAATGAATCGCCTTGCGGTCAATTTTTAATCGGTTTTATTAACGAGTTTTTAATTTGTTTCAGCGAATCCTAATGTTTTCAATTTCTATGTTTATTTACGAACTCACCCACTATTGATACGCCAGTACATCGCAAGCACCGCTATGGACAAGAAAAAAGCCCAGGTCGTTTTATCCGGATTCAGCTACAACACGGAGTCCAAATCCGTGGGAAGCCCCGACAAACAACTTCTGCTCGAAGATTCTATAACTCCGCTGGAGAGGCAACTGTACTTCACCACTGCCCATGCCCATTTCAAGGCCGGCTGCCCCGCCCTGGCGTTGGAAGTTTTGTCGAAGCTTCCCAATAAAGTCATCGAGACAAACGAGAACGACTCCCCAAGTAGGATTTTTTCACTCTCTAAGCTGCTGTAAAGCCTTTGTTTTGCATCTTATTCAAACGTTGCCGTTTGTTCTTAAAGGCTTGTTGAGCAGTCCCAGCAAGAAGAGGGTGCAGGACTACCAAATAGACACGGGTATCATTCAGTGGGGCGATGGGGGACCCGCGAAGGGAGGAAAACAGTCCTCGGATTCAGTTGATTGGTCCATTCCAGCGTCCGCTCAGTCTATGTCCCAACAAGCGAGCACGGATTTTGATTGGTAATGTTTTTTTTGTCACTGATTTTGAGAAATACGTTGTCAACACTAATATCTCCCTGATTCGTTTCAGGTCCCAACCTGCGACCAATTTCACCCAGGAAGAATTCGTTATAAAATGGGACGATGAAGAGAAAGAGGAGGACGACGACCAGATCGAAATCAAAGTGAACAAGGAAGAGAAGGAAAATGAAGAGCCGCCAGCGAAAGGTAGCCGATTCCCCAACCGGAATTACGTTCCGTAGAAAGCAGCCGATTCATTGTGTTTTTCTTTTCAAGATGGCGTCTTGGACATCATGGCGCAGCAACTTAAATTCGTTGCCTGTTTGAAAATCGTCATGGAAGAACTGTCGACTTTGGCGACCGGTTTCGAGGTCGACGGAGGTCAGCTGAGATACCAACTCTACGTCTGGTTGGAGAGGGAGGTGGATGCCCTAAGACATCTTTGCAACTACAGCAGCGGAGATCCGGATTACAGTGTGACTGGTCAGTAGCTGGCAGAAAGTAATTAATTTATTTCTTTTACTTTTAATTTTTCTCACGATCTGTTATCATATTGTAGAGGACACAAGCGACGGTCAGGATGGGAGAGAATATTCTGGCACTCCCACGACGATGAGACCTGGTGAAAAGCCCACTCTTCATGAGATTCTTATGGCGGAGAAACTGGATTTCGAAGCCAAAGTGGAAAGAGCTGCTAAACGGAAAAGATGGTTGAAAGGTGGTGTTGTCGTCTTAAAGCATCTCCTCTGATTTCAATTTTCAAAATGTTTGCTTCTTTATTCCAGCTAATGAAACGTTGCTGAGAACGTTATTGAGTTACTGCAGTTTGCACGGTGCCAGCGGAGGTGGACTCGCGTCTGTTAGAATGGAACTCGTGCTCCTTCTGCAGGAACTCCAGCAAGAAAAGACTCAGCAACAGCTTCTGTCGCCGTTACCGTTCCCCACCACTTTACCGCTTTTGTCCGCCAGCGTCGCTTGCAATAAAACCGTTATAGCGGATCCGATCAGGCATTTACAGGTAAGCGATTTTATTATTAACAGTAAAGTTGTAGTGTAGTTAAGAAAAACCTTCAAGACGTTTATAGTGAATGCTTTCCGTTCTAGTGTTAATGAAATTATAACCCTCACTTTCAGGCTCAAGCTCATGACTTGCTGCAAATCATGGTGGAACTCCGCACTCCCCCTGTACCTTCCAAAGCCCTCTTCACCGAGGTGTTCGTGCTGCGGGATTTGGCCATTGCCTTATCAGCTTGCATTTATCAAAGCCTCTGCGACTCAGACTCCTTCAGCGTGAAACAGCAATGCGACGAGTTCCAGAGCCCGGGAATGGAGACCCTCGCCCGCCTTAACGTCATGTATCCGAGCAGCCATCTCATAGCCTGCGGCCAGCGAAAGCGAAGATATTCTCTCGACGAACCGCTCGAGGTCACCACTCATCCCTCAAAATGGCCAGGTGCGATCTTCACGCCGGTACAGTATTTTTAGCCAAGGGGCCCGAAGTGAAGTCTCGGTCTTTGTTGCAGGAGTTACTAATCTTCGAGCTCTACTCGCCCGCGAAAAGGACGAGGACACTCCTCGATTGAACATTCTTCTGTGCGAGTCGTTCATGGCGACTTACATGAGTTTGACCGTGTACGCCATATCCACCTGCGATTGTCACATTTTGTACCGGATCGCGGGTCATAAATTCGATAATCAGACTTGGTCTACACTCTATGGAGGAGGAGTTAAAAAACTTCTTCGGGCCGCCAGCACTAACTCAAGTCAGGTGAGGGGTTGTTGATGAGGATTTCTTTCATAGCTGAAAGCACAAATCATCTGTAATTGTTTTGTATTCACAGACAACGGGCAATCGGACGGAAAAAGAGCAAAGCACCGAAGGCACCGGAATGTGGAACACAATGACGTCTCTAACGAAGCAGCGGGTGCGACTGAACATGAAATTGTTGGGACAGTTCAGTTCTCAGAGTGGTCCACCCGCGATGAAAGAGGACAAACCCACGTACCGCGAACAATTTGTTCCTCCCGAAATGTCAATGATCTCATATTTTTTGATTAAGGTAGTACAGAAACGAAGTATGGATGTCCGGATAATCGGGAGTTGACGAAACGCTTTTCTTCTTCAGCCTAATTTACCAAAGACGGACGCCGCCGACGTCGACGACTACGACTCGGCAGATTCGGCAGTGAGCGACTTAGACGAAGACGAGGAAGAGGAAGACGTCTTCGACAACGACATGATCAAAAAGGAGAAGAAAAAGGGAGAGGAGAACACGGAGCACTCGAACCCGTTCAGTTACTCCTGGTGCATAATGCGATTGGCTGTGCTCAGATTGGTGCAATTGCAACTGCAAGAGTTTTTAGGCATCGCGGGTTTGGAGCTTTCAGGTACGTCCCATGGCGATTTTCAAATCCTCGCTCACATTTACAACTTGATTTCCTTTTGCAGAGCTTCCAGTGAGCTCGCCTTTAATTCACGGCATTTTGAGGGGTTTGGCGCACTGGCAAGACAACTTGAAAGAGGAATTGGATTGCAGAGGTCCTGCGCCTGTCGATTACATTCCGGGGTGTTATGTGGAAAACACTGCAACGGGTCCGGCGATACACAAATATCGATCGCTGTTGGAGAAGTCAAACACTCCTTTTCAGTGAGTATTAAATGCTCTGTTCTTATGAAGAAGACACTGCTTTTTCTCAAAATAAAACATTTTTAAATGTTCAAAGAAGTTACTTATGACTCGACCTATTATTAATAAATTTTTTGGGGACAGGATTTTGAAAAAAAACATTGGTCCAAGGTGTAAAATTATTCGATGAACGAATAATTTAGATCATGGTATTTATTTACAGTCCCCGCCACAGTTCAGCGGCCCCCGCCCGTCGCCTCTGGTGCTTTCTGGTCCGTCAGGAACCCGTTCAAGACATCTTTATCCGCTGCGTCTTCGGCAAAAAACGTTCTCTCTCCACTCTCCTCGACAGCGCCGTCTATGATAACGTCAAAGTCAACGGAGAAGAGAGGAAATTCGAAAACGGTGCTATATCTCTACCCGAACCCGTCCGCATCATTCACAAAGATCAGGACTCCATATCCTCATTCTGCTTAAATCAGGTGCGCAGTCCTCAGAAGACACGACGCCATATTCACAACACTGACCTGACCAACATTTCCGTTTTCAGGTCAATCCTGGCTACCTGTCTCTGGCGACCCCGAGGGAAGTTCAAGAAATGGATATCTCCCTTCTTTTGGAGCTGCCGTCGTGGCTGGAGGACGAGTGCGAGTTCGACATAATCAATTTGAATAAGTAAGCCTGAGCGAAGATGGCCGAAGGCGGGCGGACTGTGCCGAACGGAAGTTCCCAAATGAACGCTCCAATCGGAATGTTTCAGAGAGCCAGAGACCTTGCCTGCGTCCAGTTACCTAGTCATTCAAACTGCTGCGGACAAACCCCTCCTGAACCAAACATCGGCGGCGGCCGCAGGCATGGCCATGCACACCGTGCCGTCCAGCCCGCAGCCGGGTTTGGCCGGACAGACCGGTAGAGGCGCTTCTGTCGTAAGTATGCGATCCGAAAGCACTCCTTTGATACTTTCAGATTTTAAGAATAAAATCCAATGACCGTCATGAAGGCGAAATAGTTATAACGAAATAATGCATATCCTTGCTGAGATTGTGTTGTCAAGAGTCGAATTCTTTTTCTCGGTGTTGGATTTTACGATTCGTAATAATAAATTTTTTTTTATTTCGTTAGACGTCCCATTCCACAAAAAAGACTGCAACGGAAAAACAAGACAAAATTCGAGTGACAGTAAGATTTTTACCTTGTTTTTATTATTTTTCAATACATATTTTTTGTATTTTTTTTTTACTTAGTTTATTTTTTTCGTCGCTTTTCGGTACTTTTGTAAATAATCGATTTTGGGGACTTTTCACTTTTCGGGAATCTTTTGAAATTCCCCCGCCCTTTAACAGTTTTTTGGCAGTTACTTCGAGTTTTTTTTTTTGTAAATCCGCTCCTGTTTCTTTGCACTGACGAGAAATGGGAGTATTTTCTGAGAGTGTTTGAGCCCACACCAGAATGTGGGATTTTTCTGTGGTTTTTGCTGCGCTCATCCAAGAAGAGGCAACGACTTTTTGAATATTCCTCCGTTTTTCTTGGAGGAAAATCAATTCCCAAATTAATAACTTGTTGAAAAGAGACTCTGCAGCCAATTAATCATCCCCGAGCTTTCTCTCCTCAGAGCTTTTGTTTGTCGTTCAGATGAATCCAAATATAATTCAGTCGAAGCTGCGCTTTTAGCCTGGCGGGTAAAATGTGAACTAAAAGAAGGGATTAAAACCGTTGCTTTTTATTTTTCGGGGCGAATTAACTAAAAAAGTGTTGTCAGTGAGAACATTGTTTTTGTCGCTTTTAATGTTTTATGAGCTTTACGGCTACTTCAGGCTGATTCTTACCGCATAAGTGTGTTAACACCCGCACCTCACTGGCCACACAACCCCTTTCGGCCGATTTACATCATGTTTTCTTATCTGTGGTTTGAAATTGAGAGATTCTTGATAATATTAACACTCATCTACTCATCTCATCTGAAATTTTATATATATATATAATTTAAATTTATCCGAAACAAAAAATAAATAAATATAACAAAAGGAAAAAAAGAAATAAAGTGAAATAAATTTTATATGTTTATATTCAATATTAATAATAGTATAATAACTATAATATCTGAATAAACAATAAGTTTCTCAATAACAGGCTCTTGTTGTTGTCGTTGTATTCGTATTTGTATTGGTTTCCGGGGCCAACGTGGCTGCAATATCGCGTGACCTTGTGACCTTCCGACCTGACCGTAGCGAAGGTCATCCCATAACGGAAACATGCGGCAGCTTTTCCGCTCTCTTTCCACAAAATGTCTAACACTTGGTCGGCTCCGACACGGATGCCGACAGTGTCACGGCCTTTCACGTTTTGACATAATGGTTCTATGTTCACGCTGCCTTCCCAATCACAGATCAAAGGACTCAACTTTCCCGGGTCCCACGACCCCAAGTTTTGTCAGTTCGTCGTCGACAGGTCGAAGCATTTGCTCAAACCGGTGAGCCTTTTGCATCAGTAGTCAGTTTTCATTTTGAAACAGCCTTGTAATCCCCACGCTGGATGTTCCCGCCCCCTTCTCCCGCTCTCCCGCTTGCACCCCCAGGGGTGCGCCCTGACTCGCTTTTCCTTTCCACTTTCTGTGCACTTTCTCACGCATTTCTAGCTGGCACTCTCTCAGGTGGACTGTGACAGCTTCAGTGGCCGGTGGTTCTTTTCTTCAATACCAGACCGTTTGGAAAGGTATTAAATTGACCGCTGCATCATTTTTTTTTATTTACCATTAATTCTCTTGTTTTTCTACTTTTTTTTATTTTTTTCATAATTCCATTCTTTTCTGTTTTCTATGTTTTTTCTGGTTTTTCCTGTTTTTACTCTACTTTTTCCAGCCTTTCCTCATTTTGAGGAATAGAAAAGATGAGGAAGTCATTCACTTGATGACCACCTGCCACTGAAGTGTGTGCATTCACGCAGGGACCGCTGTTCGAGATGATGGGATAATGTTGGCACACCTTATCGCTCTCAGAGGGACCCTAACCTTTTCTCAAACCTTTCCGCTTTTAGCTCAGCAGCAATCTTCTCAAGTAGATGCGCACTGTAGAACGTAGTCTTAGAAAACTCTTAGAGCTGTCTCGCCGTTTTGGGGTTGATTTCAGCCTCGGAGTCGTCTCGCTCATATTTTCCGTGCTCTTGCTTCCAGGTACTCAAACACAAAGTGGACGGCATCAGGAGAATGTGCGCTCATCCGCTGCTGCCCTTATGTGAGTGGCTTCGTTTTATCTCAGCAAGTGCCGCTGAGCGGAGTCTCATTTCCCGTGTTCTTTCCAGATCTGACCGGCTCTCATGACGGCTCTGTCCAGATGTGGGAGTGGGGCCACATGCAACCCGTTTCCACCCCTCGCGCCGCCGGAGCTTTTGCCAAAGTCACCCGAGTCCGATTCAGCCAGCACGGGAACAAGTTCGGGGTGGCCGACGGCGACGGAAAGCTGAGTCTGTTCCAAGTGGGGCTGTCGTCCAACGAAAGCCGGTCGTTCTTTGTGGGTATTTCTCCGGGCCCAAACAAAGGAAACACCCTCGACTTGCCTTAACTCATTTACTTGTGCCGTCTTTTGCAGTCGAACCAGTGCCATAACAAAGTGACGAGCGACTTCGTATTCTTGGGCTCTTGCAGCATGATAGCGACGGCCGGCCATTCCTCCGAGAACAAAAATGTCGCCATTTGGGATTCTCTACTGCCGAAGAAAAAAGCCATGGTCGCAGGTGAGTTCGTGAAGATGGTCATCGCTCGCCCCGCGCGGCGAACAGTCATGGTTAATGGGCACTCCTAAGAGCCTTGGCGCTTTGCAGCTTTTGTTTGCCACGAGCAAGGCGCTTCTAGTCTAGTGCTGGCCCCTCAGCATCAGTACGTGATCTCGGCGGGGAAGAAGGGGGACGTGTGCATCTTCGATGTCCGGCAGCGGACTCTTCGCCTCAAGTTCCAGGCCCACGAGTCCGCGATAAAATGCCTCGCGGTTGACCCACTGGAGGAGTTTTTCGTGACGGGGTCTGCCGATGGTGACATAAAGGTGAAATAGAGAATGATCATTCGCAAAATGTGTTTTGTTTTTAGTTTTTAGTTTTTAGTTTTAATATGTTAGCAGCAAAAAAGTTAATAAAAGACAGGAAATTGTTTATAAAAATGTTGATCAAAGAATTATTGTAAAATTACGGATCCAATATGGCTGTCCGTTTTACTTTCTTCTACAATAAGCTATTATTTCTTTTACATTCAATTTATTTAACTCTTTCTAATGGGGTTTTGTTTGCACTCAGATTTGGAGCTTGGCAAACACCACGTCGAGCCACACACTGTACTCTTTCCCCGGAGAACACGCGAGGTCGTCCTTCTTCAAGAACATCGGCCAGGGAGTCACCCAACTCTACGTCGACCCCGGCTCGAGGCTCTTCTCCTGCGGCGCTGACGGATCCATGAAAGTCAGACAACTGCCAGACAGAGACACGATCATTCAGTCGCTGTATTTAGGTAGGCACCAGCATGGGGTCGTCTGTAACTTCCCTCACTTGCTAAGCATTAGGGGTTTGCCATTGAACTCACATGTACTGTATAAGAAACAAAAAGTAATAGGTAATTTACCCAAAAACGTTAGAACAGAATTATACAGTTAGAGGAAGTTGCACACTCGCAATTCATAAGTATTTAAAATAAAGTTAATATAAATATTAAAAAAGTAAGTAAATTCTCAATAACTCCGTTAATTGTCATTTCAGGGTCTCAATACCAGTAAAGGATTGCTTACACAGTAAGAAAAGGACACACGTAGAACTTGATACTCGTAATTTCACGGTTATTCCACTTGTTGATGTTTTGTTTGAGTGAGTATTATGATAAAGTATATAATGAAATTGTTTCGATGCGTTAGTGCTTTTCAAATGAATCAGAAAAGGCAATAAATATTTATTAAATTTAGATTTAATATATAATTTTTATTTATGAATAATAATAATAATAAACTATGAGAAAAGTTTAGTTTCGATTTGTAAAAATAAAAGCGATGCTTTGTAATTTATATAAATATTATATATTCCACAATCATTTAAGGTTATATATATATTATGTAAAGAAGATAAAAAGTGACTTAAACGGTTTTCTGTTTGTCAGTTTTGTATGAGGAGGTGCCATTGAGAATCGGTTTTTGCCTTTGAAAGTTGAGCCGCAGTCATTTCTGAAGAATTCGGCCATTTCGTGAGCACCGACTTTCGATGGATCCTCCTCCATTTTATCATCCTTTTACAATGTGATGTTTTTCTCTTGGAAAGATTTTAAAGAATTCCCAAAGGACTCGGACTCATATCCTAAATCATTATAAAGAGTAGGAACTGTTTGTGAACATGGCGGACAAAGCCGACTAAATAACAGCAGGTATTTATGTATGTAAATTAATATTAAATGATTAATCAAAGAGAACTGAGGCGTTCGGAACGGGAACTCAAAGCCTTTGCAGCCATATTTTTGATTTTTCCCGTTCGGAATGCAAAATTATGATGTCAACTTTAAATTTTAATTGTTACTCTTTTTCGAATTTTAATCGATGTGAAATGTTCAATTAACACCAGAACGGCGAGGACGAGTCATTTGACTTAATTCATGATTTACTTCTTTTCACCTTTTTTAACAAAATCGCACATGATATACTTTTAATTTGGGGTTTTGCCACTAATTTTCATTTCCAGATTATTTTTATTATTTTATTATATAAATCTATTTTACTATTCCGCCTTTTCAGACGATTAGTTGAAGCATAAAAGCCTTCTTTTTACATTTTATATTTATTTATGTATTTGTCTTTGACAGAGTTCAGCTGGATTATAGCAATTATATGTACTATATAAAGTTTTCCTTTCGCTTTCACAAAAACAAATCTTTGTACACATTTTGTACAAACACAATGCCCACTATTTTTATTAAAAAATAAATGTAATTGTACCAGATTTACATTCAGTAAATAAATTAATTAATTAATAATTTATGTAATAATTGATAAATTAACCACAAATGTATAGAGTGCAATACGATAGGCCTTTTATTTTTTTTTATCAGTGCACTTCGATTTGCACTCACCATCAACCACAAATAGGCCTATATAAATGTTAAGATAAGAGCAATCATCCACATTGAAACACCAAAAAACGTCAAATGACTCGCATTGGCCGTTGTAGTGTTCACATTAAGGAGCCGTTTGGTTTCGATAATGAAATGGGACACACGCGTGGCATTGAGGCCTCGCATACGGAGAGAAAATGCGAATTAATGTCCGAATGAAATTGAATATGAATACAGGAAAAAATTATCGTTTCCGCCGTTTGTGTCAGTTTTTATTTATCTCATAATTCTTTCATGTCCGCCTCATCTCTGACTGCAAACAATTTGCGACGACTTAATCTTCTTTCCGACCGTTAACGGTCACCTGACCATAGAGTCCGAAGTCACTATTCAATTCATTTATTAGAAACCTCTTCGGATAAGTTAAAAAATTCTTTGAAGAATAACCCCATAATGGGAATGGGAATTATGCTCGTAAATTTTTCTTTCTTTGACTCATAGTTGTTACAAATTGTCTGCATTTATTGTCAGATTGTTTCATTTTCTTTAATTCATTCTTTCTTTCGTTTTCTTTTTATTTTATCCCTTTTCTTGGTTTTCCTATTTTTCCTTTTCCGACTGCACTCACTTCTGATCTATGGATCATCTATAAAGAATGCATCCTCAAATAATACAGAAAAGACAGGAAAATGTTTTGCACAGAAACTTTAGGCATTCGAAAATTGATTGTTCAGCCGCAGTCTGCGTTCAGCAGGATTTTCCCGAAGAGAGGAGACGTCTGTGCACTGCGTCACGCACTCCAACTCATGTCACGTTCCCGTGTACACATTCGTGCACGTGAGTCATCACCTGCCCTTGTGCATCGCCACGATTAAAAAGGTATCGATCTTGTTTTGCAGAGCATTTGCAGAAAATTCCCATTTTGCTGACTTTCACTTTAAGTGTCGTTTAAGACATTCAAGATGGCGGTCAGTGTGTAACTTCTCTCTTTCTTCTTTTCCTTTTCATCTCCATGCTCTTCTTCTTTAGAAGATTTACTTTTGAACTGAATTTTATTCAGCCGTTGTGGTTACTTAGGAAGTAAGTGTTGTCAGTACACTGCAGCTCAAACGGTAGCAGTTAATCGCGTGAAAGTGGCACATAAATGCTGACGGGGCATTTTCATGTAATTCTGTCCGCTGAATAACAATGGCGACGACGCCTCTGCAATTCGAGCGCGTTATTCCAATGAATAAATGGAGGATTGAGTGCTGACGGGCATTCGGTTGTCCCACGAGGAAAATTCCCATTCGGAAGTTAATTTTAAATAAAAATTTGAGTCGTCGAGTAAAGATGGCGATGCACATGCACTTTTATCCGCATTCTCGTTTAATTTTATCTGTCATTGAATATGTTGAAAAAAATATTGAAGGCCGATAAAAATTGAATTTTATTAAAATGAAATATAATTTCAATGTCGGTGATTTTGAAAAAGTCCGCCAAGAGAAAGTCGTTGCCGATTAGTTCGGGTTTCGGCCGCTAGGAGGAAAACAAAACACGAGCACATGTTGAATGGAAGAAACGACCAATCAGGACTCAGTCTAGTGGAGAGAAGGAGGGAGCATGGTGCTTTTTATCATTTTTCTTTGCAAACCATAGCGTGATTAAACAAAGAAGTCTGTTTCCGTTTTACGTCTTTTCTGCTTTCGGGAATTAGCGCGAACGTTTCGCTTTTTCAAACGATGATTTCGTCGAATACTCGGAAAAACTCTCAATCGGCGATGGTCCTCGTGAAAGAGCATTGGTGAAAGTGCGTAGTATTCCCATTCCGCACAAAGAAAGGGTTAAGTACTTTAACCGGTTGGAAAACCACACCCAGTGCGTTGACGAAAACCTCCCCTCGACGCCAACTTCTCGAGGATGGATGAACAAGTCAAAACGAAAGTGTTCTCGGATATCGACATAAACTTCGCTGCACAGTGTTTGCTTTCGATGTCTCGGGCCAAAGACTCGGGCGGTCTCTCCGCGGCGGTCCCCCTCGATCTCTCGGACAAGAAGGCAAAATCCTGCCTGTCCGCGGGCATAGAGAACCTGAGGAACCTCAAGGGCATGTCCTGCCTGGAGGACGTCGACGCCAAGATGGAGGGCTCGGACCCCCATCAGTCGAACTCCTTCATGGTCGCCAGAATACTCACGGACCTCACCTCCATCAAGCAGGACCCCGTGCCGAACGTTATTTACGAAGTGGACGAGTTGAGGAGATTCGATGTGAAGAAGGGTGGGCTTCACGGGGGTGTCTACGCGAAGGAGTACAATCACAAGTTGTTGAGGAAGTCTGTTTTGAATGCCAGAACTAGGAACAATGTTGTCATTGGAAATCCCGGCTCGGGGTTCGTCAAAAAGACTCATAGGTGTATGTATAATGGATGTGATAAGATTTATGGGAAAAGCTCTCACCTGAAAGCTCATCTCAGGACACACACAGGTAAGTGTGGGCTTGAAACCTTTTTAAATTCTCTGAATGGGAATGACAGTGTTTGCTTTCTCAGGTTGAAGTGTGCCTTTATATTAATTAATATTTTGGGATTAAAAAATATTTAATCCTAAAGAAATAAATAAATATTAAGGAATTAATGAATTAATGTATGTGAAAATGTTTGCCTTGACAGTTAGTGAATAAATTAAAGAAATTTAAAAACCAATGAATATATTGTATTGGATATCATAAATTGATAACCTCTGTTTGGTCCATTAGTTTTATGTATGTTAATTCCAGAAAAGCTGTATCAGTCATTGTCTTCTGCTTGTTAATAGGTGAGAGAGTCCATTTCAGCATTTCAGAGTTGATTTGCATCATTACAATCAACTGCTTTCATAGCGATGACTGAAATTCTGAAATTGTTATTATATAAAATTTCTCTTTTCTCTTTCAAATACAAACAAATGGCCAATTTGTTAATGAATGTGCATAATTTAATTAGCTTTTTCTATTAAGTCATGCAGATTTATTGTGTAGAACATGTAAAGTGTTGATTTGTTTTCTGAGATTATTCCTTTACTGGTTTTGTGGGATTTTGTCATTCTTTCATTTGGACTGCAGTTCAGGTCAGACATTTTGAAATACAGTCAGAAAGAAGAAAAAAAGAAAAAGAAGAGAAAGAAGACAGAGAGAGAAGAAAGAGAAAAAGAAAAGAGCAAATGAGTAACAATCTTTTTTGAAAATCTGATTTCCCTCTCTCTTCTCTTCCTCTCTGCTTTCTCCTTTCCTCTCTCTCTTGCTCCTTCTCTTTATCATTTGCACTGTGACCTGTCTGCTCTTAAACTTGACACATTCTACATTTGCCTAGACATTCCCTCCCTCAGTTGGAATGCAGTTGTAAAGTATTTCACACCATGAGAATCTCCTCTCTTCCAAGAGGTCGCCATTAGGGAACATTAGACCTCTGATAACACAGCGGAATCGTTGCCCGCGGGCAACCATAAACTTGACCTAAGCCAACCTGAAATGTCAGTCGCGAGGGCCCGACTGGGGAACGCGTTTCGGGAACAGAATCCGCGAGAGCGATAAAGGGGCCCAACCCATTCCAGTTCCGGTTTTTGTGCGAGACTTCTCGGAGGCGGTGACCTTGAACACCTGATGGTCGAGGGCCAAAACATCAATTTGAGAATGATTTCGTTTTTTTCGCATTTAAAGTTTTCCTTGACGTTCTTGTTTTTTCTTATCATTTTTGATTGTTTCAGCGCCGTAGTCGGCATTCGTCGGGGCCGTTTTTGGCCCAGACGAGAACGGTTGACAGCGGAACAGTGCTGCCAACCCAAAGTTCCTTTGTTCGGGCGCCCATGATGGGTTGACGCTTTGTTTACATTTTCTTTTTGCGATTCTTTGTTCAGTTTGATGACTTAATCATCGAAATGGGCGGAAAATATCGACTGGTGGATTTAAGCAGAGTCCGGGAAGTTATGAATGGGCTTTTCAGATAAGCGGGATTATTATTAAAGTTAGGAAAATGCCTTAAATGATCTAAGCACAACAAACTTAGGAAATGAATTTTATCTGACGGTAAAACTCCCAAATGGTTTTTCATAGACTCCAAATTACAACGTGTTTTAAGTTTTTCCTTTATAATTTTTTTGCCAAGCGCAGATTTTTAGAACAAATGTGGAAAGAGTGGCCACAGTCAAGCGCCACTCGGATTTCTTAGAAATAAGAGTGACGGTTAAAATGCATGTGCAATTTGTAATATTATGGCCAAAGTCCTTCGAATCGGCGGCTTTCGTCTAAGGCGTTGACAGACCGAACACTCGTCTCCCGACCTTCGAACGGTTCTGCCACACATCGGTGGCCAACCTAAGAAAAGCGGTCGGGCCCACTCCCAAACCATTTGGCCAGCGCTCTTGTTAACCTGAACGAGCAAGTGGGCGTCCCACAAATCGTACAAGGCCATTGCCAAGTTGAAGGAACTCGTCCGCTCTCCGCAGAACAATGGAGATGGAAACACAAACGCCCCCTTCCGCCCCTCCCCGCCCGCACCCTCCCTTCGACATCGATCAAATCCCAACCCGCGTTTACGATAATTCATTCACTCTCTTTCGGCGTTATTGGCTCCTTTGTGAGCCAACCTCTGTCCTTTGCTTATTTTCCCAAGGCCAAACGGCCGCCTAATTAATTAATATTCAACTACGAGGAGTACGCGTTATCGGCGACGCCATTTTGGCTTCCCTCCGACCGCTTTCGGGGTTTTCATTTAATCAATGAACCCGCGTGTGTGCGAAGAGGTTCCGTTTCCGGTTTCGCATCGTCTGCAGAAGTCTATTGATGGATCGAATGTCAGGCCGAAGGAGAAGTGGATTCGGATAGGGTTTCAGTGTTGAGAGCGCCTTTTCGATGAATGCATTCGAAAAGAGCCCGTTTCCGGTTGAGGATTTTCCGTGGAATTTATTTAGGTCGAGTCATAAATAACTTCCGATGCAGGTGGCCATTCTGAGTTACCGCGACAACTTTCTGTTTTCACCACGTGGATGAGTCACGATTATACTCTGAAAAAGACATATCCGTGTTGTGCAGCTGTGCATTCGGTGAAAGGCCAAAGAGAGGTGCGACCTCAAAATAAAATGTCGTAATTACAATGGAAGGGTTGAATAGTTGCTGAAAGAAAATAAAAAGGATTACTTATGACACGACCTAATACTTTTAAAAATTGAGGAAATAACAATAATAAATTGTTTGAGTGTAAAAATACAGAAAAACACAATGAAAAATTGTTTGAAAGGAAAAAAAAAACAGAATATATAACCAAAAAAATTGTTTGAATTGAAACGTACAGAAGAATCAATTATAGATAAAAAAAACAACTGAAAATTGACAGCGATTATTTTGTTTAAAAAAGCAACTTATATACAATTTAAATATAATATGCATAAAATTACAATATTTATTTACGTTAAAATAAATGACTGTGCGAAATATATAAACATTAACATATAAATATATTTACATAGATTTTAAAATAGACAAATTATTTATTGTTTAAACAAATACTTATTTGGGCGTAAATAGATGGCGAATGTCAGTGGATATATAAATTTTATTTCTTCTTTGTTGGGCTTCTTCTACTCGGATACCTGTCCCTCTCGAGACACAACTCGCCTCTTTAAAGGCGCACCTCTCGACGTCTCAGAGACCTACACCCAAGGGTTATGGCGAAACCCAGCCAAATATTCCTTCGCCTTGGTTTTTTATCGCCATGAAATTAACGATGAAAAAAAAATACTTAAACAATCCTAATTGGAAGGCAGATTTCGTAAGAAATGGGAGTCGCATCTCATTTGCATTTATGTCAATGGTTACGCAGCTGCATTAAAATAGCCCTTCACCCCCTTCACTCCCCTTCACCCCCTTCACTCCCCTTCACCCCCTTCACTCCCCTTCACCCCCTTCACTCCCCTTCACCCCCTTCACTCCCCTTCACCCCTCCCCCTCCCCCATCTCCCTTCATTCGTCTCTTTTCTATTTTTGTTTTTGATTGAGGGAGCGTTTTGGCTCTTTTAGAATGATTAGAAATGAAAATTTCACATCTTACTCAGTTGTTTTTATATAGATAAATTCCGAATTTTAAGGATAACAGACATAGTATTTTATTTTCGCTGTAAAAGCAACCTTAAATATAGCAAAAATATAAACGTAAACTGCAAACATAAATATTTAACAATTAAAATAAGCATATAAAATAAAATTTATAATAAATAATATATAAAATAAGGAATACATAAAGAAGATAAAAAACTATGAGAAATAATATAAAGAACGTAAATGAGAACGTATGCGTATGTATAATAAAATCATACTAATAATGAATTATATTTAAAGAAATACGTAAAAAACATTTTTTACAGTTATACACAGTACAGTTATATTTATTAATTTGAACTATTTTAATATTATATGATGAAATAATTAAACTGAAATGTATACTATTATATTATATTCCAGTATATTTCTACTGCCTTAAATTTTCTATTGTTTTCAATAAGAAGATTTGTTAATATTTTTTGGCGGTCCCTCTTTTGCTGTGTTGGGTCATCGCCATGAGAAATGTGCCGCATTTCATCGCTCGTCCTTTTCCCTCACATCCGATCACTCGAGAAAACAGTTCAATGCCTCCCGATTGGGAGCGAAGGTGAATACGCTTTGGGGACGAGGTCTCCCTAAAAACACCGCAATTCCAACCGGTCCAATAAACAATGGCCTCCGCGACAACACCGAAGGGAAACCTTGGAAACGTCCAAATCAACCCAAATTCACTCCCCACTCGAGAGAAACGCCCTGCCAAACCACCCCAATCACATGACGGCCTTCCACGTGCCCTCCTCCCCCAAACAACCCCCAGACAACCCCCAACGAGCAGTGCGAACACTTTGCAGTGTGGTTTTGCGCCACTTCCGTCATTTTGTCGTCTGCTTTACGGGTTCGCGGAAGGAAGGAAGATTTTGCACGAGTGAGGCTTCGCTCGGTCGCGGCCGTCGCGATGCAATGCGGAACTCACCGACGAGAGTCAACACTGTTCCCGACCTGTGTGACTCCTTTCAGGTGTGGATCAATGTCTCTTCCTCTCTCTCTCTCTCTCTCTCTCTCTCTCTCTCTCTCTCTCTTTTAATGGGAAAAACAAATGTCACAGTGTTTATGTCTTCAGTTGTTAAATTTTGAATCTTTGAACGAAAAAAAAGAATGTAAATTTATAGCGCAGGGATTTTCAGATCTTTCCTTCTTTCTTTCTTTGTTTCTTTGTTTCTTATCTCCCCTACCTGTCTTCTGTCTGCGGTCGTTAGCTCCGTCTTCCGCGTTTGGCTCCCCCGTGTCAACACCCGATAAAGTGTGCACAAAGTCCCAAGTGCAAACATCTCCGAGGGAACGTTGCACATTCGAACAGATTCATATGTATTCAGATTTTAATAGTGTCTCACGCCATTTTCTTCTTCTTTTGAGGCTATCTTCTGCCATTGCTTTTCTCGAAATACTGTGGAAATCTTCTTTTGTGATTCTTTCTTGATGTGCTTTTATCCTCAGTCATTTCCACTTTTCTATTTTCCACTTTTTTCTTTTCATTGACTCTTTTGTGTTCTTCTTGTCCCTTTGTTTTACCCCTTGTTTGTTGCGTTTTCATTTTATCTTTTCCTCGTTTTTTAACTTTGTCAGAATCGGAAAGAACAGCGGAAAAATCTGGGAAATTATTGATCTTTTCAAGTGGTGGGAAGAAGACAATGCCGCAAAATGATGCAGAGTGAATCGCTGGGCCATCTTGGAATGGCCAAAGTGCCTTTTCCAGGTTTTTCCTTCGCCTCAGCGCCCTTTGTCGACTTCATCCCTTCCGAAATTGCAATTATCGAACATGAGCCAGGCAGAGGTTTTCCGAGAAGAAAGAGAGATCACACAAACCGGCCCGAGATGTCGTGGGCTTTTTATCAAAACATTTACGGTATCGATTTTCTCGGCCGTATCATTTGTCCCGTTTAAAGCGAGAGAGGTTTAATAACGCGGACAGGTTTGGGAGTGACGTCCAGATGTTCGTCCCTCCCCTCTCCTCTCCCTCTTCCCCCCTCTTCCCCCCCTCTTCCCCAATGTTTCCCCCATTTTTACCCCATTTCATTTCCTCTGAGACCCGCAGTGTCATCATATTCTCTTACTGTTTCCTCCCGACCGTTCGTCCCATAATAGTTTATTTATTTTCTTTTACTTTATATATTGTATATTATACTGAAAATATTACTTTAATCGTAAAAAAAACAAAAAATACAAGAAAAATCCATTCCAAAACAAAAACCCGCTAAAATTTTAAATTATTTATTTAGAACGACACAAAATGGCCGCCCACTAAATTGACATTAGCCAATTAAGTGCCAATTAAGCTCTCTTATTCGGCCTCAACGGGACCTGCACTAATTAGACTGGCAACGCAGTCCTCCAACATTCTCGGCTCTTCCTCCTCCCCAAGGACGACCCAGATAAAGGGGTCAATGCGAGGCCACGAGTCCTCCACCCCGCACATGTGCCCCGCGTGCCCCGCGTGCCCCCGGGCCAAGGTCCGCCTGCCCCCTGACGCGGCCCAGGTGCAGGCCCTGCAGCCTGCCCAGCAGCCTCCCCAACGGCCTCCCCAACGGCCCAGCTGACGACCTCTTTGGCCCAACGGCGAGGAACTGGGAGCGTTGGTGAGCGGCCAAAAGCCTTTTGCGCAGTTGATCAACTGAGGGAAGAGAACGACGTCCTTTCGCTCCGAAAATAATCTCCTTGGGAGAAGCAGGGTCGGGGTGGCCAAGGAGGGAAACGTGGTGCTGCAGTGGCTGGAAAAGCGCCAGGCAACAGCGTGGCCTTGACACTGGCATTGGAAGCTGTCGGCCACGCCCAATGATTTAGGGGAAGAGAAGAAGAACAGTTGGGAGGATGTGGCCGAAATGAGACGGAAACACTTGGAAGAGAACCTCAAGGAAGGCTGCCCATAATATTATAACACCGTCGTTATACGACGTTATATACGTCCGTCCGCGGCATTAAAAAGTCTTTTTCTTTGTTCTTTCTTTTTAGTAAAAGCTCTGGCATTTCCTTCTCCTATCTAAACGCTTTACACTCGCTGCGTTTCCACACAGGTCGATTAAAGTAAAGTATTGACTTTTGTCGATGTCCTTTCGCTTCCCATTCAAAACTGCACAGTTTCTGTGTGCATCTTGGAACATATTGTGGATTCCACAGGAGTGCAGTGAACACATGACAACGCCTCGTCATTTAACCGAAGCCTTAACAGCGATACTAAATATAAACAAAGTCAACTGGCTCAATTGAGTGAGGCCATTTTTTCGATTAAGGGACCGTCTTCGGTTGACTCAGCGCCGCCAACACGACAACAGCTCATCGATGTGAGCACTGTGGGAGTTGGAGGACTGGGCCCCTCACCTCGGGCGTGGGGCGAGGGCTGGCAGGGGCCCAAGAGGGCATCAACTTCCTTTGTTTGGGCGGGGGCGGGGGGGGGGGGTGTTCAGACGGGAACAAAGGAATCCTTTGCGGGGCAAAAGAGAAAGTTTTCTGTGGGTGAAAATCCTCGGCCTCCGCGCGATTGTTTTGCGAAACGTTTTGCCAAAAATAATCAATGCGAAGTACGATTAAAATTTCCGCGAAAGGCTTTTGCGTCCTTTCATAACTCACCGTCCACATTTGAAAGGGAGTGAAAGTCCCAGAAAATGAACATTAATGTTTGGCACAAATACTGAAAAATAACATATACAATGGAGTAAACGTAAACATAACGTTTTAAAACCAATTTAAAAGTCTAAATTTAAAGGAATAAATCAATTGAGCACAAATTGGATTTCGTTTGTTGAAAAGGCTTTTGAATTCCGTTTTCCATTTTTTCTTCTTCGGTTCCTTCAGTAATATATTGTCGGCCATTTATTTATCTGCTCTTTTAGATTTTCAGATCAGATCATTGTAAAACTGTAAATTTTAATACGGTGAGATTGTAAATTGACCCGGTGGATAAATTTTTTTTAATTTTGCAAATTGTTAAAGGAGGTAAAAGCAATAATTTTGTTCAAATACTTAAAAAAGATGCAAATAAATAACTCACTATTAATTTTGTGGGAAATCATTTTAATAATCAATAGAAAACCCCCAGAATTTGGAAAAGGCTCGGGAAAATTCATCAACGAAAGTCCCATAAGCCAAACATGGCCGAGCTACCTTGCGAAAACAACCGCGAGAGGCGCCACCTTCGGTTCCCGCGAAAACGCGACCGCTCTCCTTTGACGACGAACGAAAACATTTCCGAAAGGTTAAAAACCCACCAAATGGCATTATGAATTTTTTGAGGTTAAGGAAATGTCCCCCGGTGACGCAGACGACGCGATCGCTTCGCTTTAATGAGGTCGCCTTTGCCGTCACCGCCATTCGCCCACTCCTCCACTCCGATGATCGCTCTCTCTCCTTCCAGGCGAAAGGCCCTTCCCCTGCCTTTGGACCGGATGCGGCAAGAGGTTCGCCAGATCCGACGAGCTCGCCAGACATCTGAGGACGCACACCGGCGAGAAGAACTTCTCCTGCCCCGTCTGCGAGAAACGGTTCATGAGAAGCGATCACCTCAGGTAAACTTTGTTGGGAGTCGTTGACTGAGCCCCCTCCGCCCCCTTCGCCCCCTCCGCCCCTCGCCAAAGCATTTCACGGGGGAGGGAACGCGTGGGCTGCGCTCATAGCGGGAACCGATTGACGTAATTCGGCCGCCATTCGCCGGGAGACGAAGCGGAGACGAAGCGGAGACGTTGGGAAGATTCCGCCATCGGCCAAAGGAAAGGAACAAAGAAAAAGTTGAGGATTGTCTAATGCAGAAGCGTATTTATTGGGAAGCGTAAGTCGGGAGACAAATGGAAGCGGAAGTGGAGATGTTGGTCGCAGGAGGAGAGGGGCGGAGGGGGAAAGAGGGGAGTCTCAGAGGCGGAATTTTTTATTGCCACTGCCTTTCGGTTATTTTTGTTTCGGGGCGTCCATCTTGGTTTTTTTTCCTTTGTCAGTATGTTTGGTTCTCTTGCAGTCGTTTTTATTTTGACTGGCCGCTTTTCAGAGTTCGATTTCTCGACGACTTGAAAATGCTCACGCCTGTATCAATGCAGTACTAATCCAGTATTAAAATCACTGCTGTTGGGATAAATTGATTTGAATTATAGAACCGTCAGAATCTCTCAAAAAGTAAACAAAGGCAGCCATGTTGAAACCGAGCAACGGTTGCAATCAAAAGGGAAATTACGCGGAATTAGACTTACTAACCTGTCTTTACTGTTTAAAGTTCGATCAGTTCGACCGGTTTGAGTGTAAATTAAAAGGAATCATCCGAAAATGCAATGCAGGATTGTTTCGGACACGAGACGAGCGCAAAATAGCGCTGCATGGGATAGTAGCCGTTTCTCCTTCCTAAACCTGTTTGATTGGCTTTTCTTTTGAATGCTTTCATCTACAGCTTCGTTTGTTGGTTGTTTTCAGCAAACACGCGAGGAGACATCCCAACTTCGATCCGTCTGTCCTCCGCCAGCGTCGAAATCCTGCCAAGGCCTTTTCGGTGAACTCGAGCGACGGAACGCCGTCCGACGTTCTCTCCGATTCCGTTCCGTCTCCATAGTTCGTCTGGGAGTGACTCCATCACCGGCTCAATTATTTTCTATCGCTCTTAGTTGTATCATAGATCATTAGCCCGTTACTGTAAATATTTTTGTTCTTATGGTTTAGTTTTAGTTAAGTTCTCATACCGGTGACTACGCCGCCAATTCCAATACCGGTTGCGATATTTCTTCCAAAAGCGTCTTCCCCTCTGCTCAACCTACGACACAAACTGTCGCGGGGAAGTCGTCGCCAAATGACCACCTCAAATGAGATTTCGTGGCGTAGGACATGCTGACTCGTTTGTTATTAACTGAGCACGGCAGCCCAAGGCAGCGTTTCAAATTTAACAAAAAGATAAATTCCTCCAATCGGCCACTTTAAATCATTTCCTTCGTCTTTTCACGCAGAAAAAAATTTTAAGATGATTCGAAAAATGTTTCTGTAGTTTTCTGAAACGGGAATGTAACATTTGGCCGTGTTCCCGCGGCACCCACAGCAATCGCTGTTGCTGACACCGTCGCCAGTGTGGCTCTGTTCCCCTGCAGAAGTGTGGGCTCTGCTGCTTCCGGTTTGGCATAAACACATATTTTAATAACGTTGATTAGATACTGAGTTATTTTAATATAAAATAAATAATACTGAGATGTGTAATTATTAATTTGTTTGATACTGTTCTTAGATTGAATAAAACCAAAATAAAAAATACCCGAATAAAACTTTTGTACGGAATGTTATAATTGGGGGCCATCGCTCAACTCAAATATAAACTTTTTAGTAGATAAATAAGACATAAATATTATAAAAATAGATATATAATTCGGTCATTTGTTTCCAGAGTTCAGAAAACTACATAAAACCAATTGATTTATCGATTCAAAAATTTCTCTCTTTCAAATCATTAAATTTAATGGTGACTAATATTTTGGCGAAAACATAAACAGTTGGAGAGAAGACATATTTGAGGGTTTCCACCCAAAGGGGAACCGCCATTACGAAAAGTATCCGTTTCGGAAGAATTGACCGCTTTCAAGGGAAGGTTAATCTTTGGACAGTTGATTTCCTGCTGACACAATGGCGGAGCACTGACGTGGAAAATTCGGAAGTGAGTAAAGACGATGAGCGATGATGGCCGAATAAATGGTTGGACCGGTATCGGAACGAGTTTTCGTGCTTTTTCATAAACTCAGGGATAACACGGATTTCGTGGTAAAGACAAAATCGATAAGTGGCAATATAACGCAAATAGCAGAAGGTCAAGAGAAACTACAGCAGCGGAAGGTCACCAAAGTTTACGTGGCTTCGCCTTTAGTTTTGCCAAAAAAAAAAAAAAACTAGTCCGATTTTGTTGCATTCGTCGATTGATCACTTTGCAATTACGGTTAAGAGGACGTGCAGAGCGGTATAATTTCTTTCTTAATAGAAAATTCAGTCGTTTGTGAAATATTCAGTTTGAGGACGCCATATTTAACCGCCAACTGTTCACTCGAGAATACCAGTGTTATTTGTATAATTAGTCGAAATTCGGTCGGGGAAGATTGTTTAACCCTTTATCTATTATCTAAACAACCTATTTGTCTTTTGGCTAAATTTTTTTGAAGCTTTCACGAACCGCAAATGTTTTGCCGATGAGAAAGTCGTCTGAAAAACCGCTTTGTGCGTCGCTCTAATGCAGAGAAACATTAATCGTATGAGTCTTCCACAGTAATATTGACATTTTCTACTCATTTTACATTTGAGTTTGCTCTATGTACATATATACATAATTATATATTATATTCTTACCATAAGGGTACAAATTTCTATAGGTTTAACGATGATACTGAAATTGAACGCATTGTATTCAACGAATATACGCAGTTATCAACTGTTGGTTGTTTATTGTATTTCTTCTTCTTTTTTAACCCTTTCTTTGGGCAGATTCATCGCTTACTCATGTATCACAGGTTTATGAAAATATATTTCCAAAAATGCGATAACCACGAATTCACACTTTTAGCTGAAAAATTATTTTCTCATTTTCGTATAGGAAATTCCTCTGTGCGAAACGCGTGCCGGTTGCCTATTTGACATTTTACAGAAAAGTAAAAAAATTATTCAGTTGTAAGGATTTGTTATTTTGTTGTTTCCTCTCATTACTAAATTACTCATTTACGTCCACTGTATTTTGTTTGGCATTTGACATTTAAATTTTTCAAAATAAATTGCCAAAAACGGAGGTGGGAATCGGAGAGCGAAACTCTGTGCTATTCCATAACATTTTATAGAATCTCTTGAATTTGACGTCTGTGGTCCACGTTCAGGATCGTTCCTGAGGGGAAAAAATGCCGAAATTATAAACAAAGCCAGATCATGAGTGAATGAATCGGTCACCCCTGGCGACGATCGCCTCCATGTTTGTTTTCTTTTTCCACCGAAATGGACGCGACCCGCTGTTTGGACGACATCGACCGCGACTTCAGCTACAAACACTCGAATGACTCCCATGCCTGGATCACCCACTACCCCCCCAACATGAGGCCCGAGGCCAGCGCCCTCAGGCTCAGCTACAAGAACGAGGTCTTCTCCGAGCCGGAAGTGCGCCGGGAGGGCACCAAGGGGAAGCGGAAGAAGCTGCTGGAAGACTTCTACCGACAGGTGGGCGATGGCTGAGGGGGAGAGGGAGTGTGGGCAATGAGTGGCGTCGGCCGTTGCAGGTGATATCGGAGGAGGTGTTCGGCCAGTTCGACGCGGAAGAGGTGGTCAAGGGGGAGTACGAGACGCAGTACATGGAGAAGTTCAAGAACCCGGACGACATGCCCCTGCCGGGGGAGAGGCTGAGCAAGAACGAGAAATTCAAGAAGGAGAACAAATCCTGCCCGAACGAATTGTCGAAACAATCGAAACTGGAAGAGGTAAAGAGGAAATGGCTTCTAAAGAACCACATTTCACATTGTGAAGTGACTCAATTTCTCAGTTTCGCAGTTAAATTTCAATACTTTTAGGAATATTCCAACATCTTTTCTTAAACTCTTTCATAAAATTGGTGGTTATGTAACATTTCCTTTCAGATGAAAAACAAATACCCTTTGTACCTCTCCACGCCCTTCACCTTCTTCACTCAAACAACGGGACGCAACAATTTCCGCAAAAACTCCACCATCACCAAAAGTCCGGACCAAAATTACGACAATATAGAGTACTGACATGAGCACGCCATAGTCTTCCTCAGCAAGAGGTCGGCCCCGAAGACCAACCGCCAATTCGGCAACCGACCAGAACCAGTCCAAGTTGACACACACAAACATTAATGTGATTTGAACTAAAATAAAAGGCTGATCAATTATATGCATGAATCTCGAGAATATGAATGCAGATGAGATTATTTTATATAAGGAGATTGTGAGCCAAATTTCACACAAAAAGATTTTCCTCACAAATTTTTTTTATCCTGAGAAATGTCGGTTAGGCAATTTGTAGGCGTTTTGCGGTGAGGAATTGCATACACGAAAGTTTCAGGAGAAAGTTTTTCAGTTTAAATTGAGAAATGACAGTGATTATGTTTATGAATGAGAATCTGTTTTTATAAATATATTTAGCTTTAAAGGAGTGAAACTTTCAAACAATGCGCATCTTTTGGAAATAGTTCAGTGGGATACATTTAGTAAAATATAAGAAACATAACAGATTCTTTTCACAGATTTATTATATTGTTCTCTGCCCTATTTGGGTTGACCATTACAATAATACAATAAAATATACAGAATACAGTTTGCAATGCAAAAAATAAAACAATAACAATAACTTCTATAAAATTAAAAACAGTAGGGCATAGATGATTATTCTGAATCATCTGATTTGGCTGTAATCCTCACCGGAGTCATCCACCGACGGTTTGAACACGGGCGAACAAAAGTACTCGACAAAACAAGTCCTCCCCTCCTCGTCCACTATCATGTACTGCAAGCACAGGATCCCCGACTCGTTGATCTGAATGGAGACCTTCAGGGACCCGGGCAGGGGCTTCAGGGCCGGCTTGATGTGCGCCAGTCTGTAACTGTGCCTGCACGGGGCGTTGCAGAAGAAGGCGTCCACCATTTCGGAGTCGCAGGGGACTTCCGTTTCGCTGAGAAGACCGTTTCCGTCCGTGGTGAGCTTGAATTCGGAGGGCTCGCTGGTTATTGCGATCTGGAGGAAGTCGCTGGTGGTGTCCACGTCGGCCAGGACCTCCTTGAACGACTCTGAGAAGAAGACGACTTTGTTGATGGACGTCGAGCTGTCCAAATTAAAACTCAGCACGGGTTCTGTGGTGAGAGTTCGTATTTTGCAGTCTGTGATGATTCCATTGTCTTCCATTCTGCAAAGAGAATCCACTTGAAAGAGTAAATAATTAATGAATTGCACAATTAGCAATTTAATCTTAACTGATTTTTCCCCCTTAAATATGAAACATACAGCAATTTAAGAGGACTTCCTTCTCCTTTGTAGCTCATAATCAAGGCAGTCAACCCACAACTGGAGGAATTGTACAGGATGTTGAGGCAATCCAGAAGGACCGCCAAATTGACAGTGAACTTGACAAAATCCTCCTCAGGTTTTTTGTTTATTTTGTACTCATCAAAGAGGGAGGATTCCAGATAAGAGTTGGCCTGAAGGCATTTCATGTCCTCAACTGACACTTTGATTCCCTCACTGGTGCAGTAGAATATGGCATTCTGGAAATAAATATGTTCCAATAATAGTCTCAGGATAAAATATATGGTGACTGATACAAGCAATATTAGTAGAGTGTATGTAAAATATAATGACAAAATTTCATTCTGAGTTTATTCAATTCACCAATAAAATGAATAAACCAATTGTTTTAGTCAGAAAATTCTTGACTCCGGGAATTCATAAGCAAATTGATTGGCAAACCTTTTTATTCTCAATTTTTTATTTTATTTCATTTTTATTTATTTTATTGAAAATAAATAAAATAAAATTCTTACATCTTTGAACCTGATGGCTTTCAAAAGTTGAGAAACAAGTTTAACATCGTATGTCTTTGCGCCAAAATCGACTTCCTCGTCGAACTCCTCTCGCCTCACCGATAACATATTTTACGAATCCAAAATTTATAAGTAACAATATCACTCATTAACTGAAATGATTAAGCATATGCCATCCCTGAAGGATTTGTATGCTTTACAAGGTTTTGTATCGGCATAAATATCCCTCTCACGTCCAACGGACATTGTGGATCCACCGCCGTCTCAAACACAGCTGATTCGCGTTCTCGTCAGGAGTGCCAACCCACGAATTCCGTTACAAGTGCAAGTTCAAAAATCCTTTTCTCTAATGGCACTTGTCGAAGGATTCACGAAAAGCCGGAACCTGATCTGATTTATTATTTATTTAAATACTAATTATTTGCAAATGTCTAAAATACGGTGACGTTGAAATCAGTATGGAAAGATCTGATAATTTAGAAAGGGCTGTGATCCTTATGTAAACAACTTTTGAATTTATTAGCTTCATAAACCGATTATGGTTATTAAGTTTTAAATTTCTATTTCTTGAACTGAAACGTGAAAGGCAGAATCGTTTGCAGAAAATGATTGTATACTGCTTCATATTTTTTATTCTATTAGTTCTGTTGTTAGTTTGGAAGAAATTATTCTGGATTTCAAGAGTCCCCCACTTGAAAAACAAACATGTATTGGTAAGGTGTTCTGAAAGTGATTTCTCCAAGAGTTTTATGTATTTTTATTGCATTGTAGCAGTCGTATTTTTTCTCGACAGATTACGGGAGGTTCTAGCGGAATAGGAAAAGCAACTGCTATAGAAGCAGCGAAACTGGGTGCCCACGTCACAATCATAGCAAGAGATGTTTCCAAACTGGAAGCAGCCACACAGGAGATCAAAAGCAAGGCAGATTGCGGTGAAAAACAAACGATACAATATTTCGCTCGTGAGTGCTCGCCTTATTGGATTTGCATCCTTATCTTGAATTGTTGTGTAATCATTTAAATGATTGCAGTGGATGTTACAAAAGGTTTGAATGCTGTCAATGAAATTATTCAGTCTGCTGAGGCTTCCGCAGGACCAATTTTTCTGTTGGTTAATTGTGCTGGAATGGCAGTTTGTGGAGAATTTGAAAAAACAACAGAATCTGACTTCAGGTTGGTTGTTGTTTGCTTTGAGTTTGCTCAAATGGATTCATAACTAATATTAAATGACATTTTTTATATTTATTGTTAAATTTTCCATTGAATTATTTATTAAATAACCATAGCAAATGACTCTTTTCAGGTATATGATGGACTTAAATTATTTTGGAACAGTCTTTCCAACAATATCTGTTGCAAAGAAAATGAAAGAGAGGAAAAATGGCCACATCGTCTTAACTGGGTCCCAGGCTTCCCTCCTCGGCATCTACGGAATGAGCGCTTACTGCGCCTCCAAATTCGCTCTGAGGGGCTTTGCAGAGAGCCTTCACATGGAGGTAGGTCGCCCAACTCCCCTCCGCCTCCTCAGCACTCATTCGACTCCTTTCCAGCTGAAGCCGCACAACGTGGGGGTGACGGTGTGCCTCCCCCCCGACACGAACACCCCGGGCTTCGCCAACGAGGAGAAATCCAAACCGGAAGTGACGAGGCTCATTTCCGAGACGGCGGGTCTGTTCGAACCGGATGCGATCGCTCGCCAGATGCTGTCGGACGCTCTCGTGAGTGAACGGGGGTTGTTGTCTTCGGGTGAGAGGCGGAGGGGTTCTAATCGGCGTTGACGTTTCAGAGCGGGAAGTTCTTCAGCACGGTGGGACTGGAAGGGCTGATATTGTGCACTCTCTGCGCGGGAATGAGCCCCATGGGTTCCTTGACCGACGTCGCGTTGCAGATCTCGTTGATGAGTTTGTTGAGAGTCGTTTCCGTCGGTTATCTTCTTCATTTTCGGAGGATAATTTCCAGTAATGTTCACGGAGTCAACGGGAAAAAACGTTTAGAGAAAGTAGAGTGATTTTGCATTTTTAGTTTTAATGCGCTTTCTATTTGTTTATCGTTGTTTAGTCATACTTTACTATTAAATAGAGAAAAATTTTATAAAGAAACCAAAATAAGTTGTTCTTTATAATTTTAATATTCTCCTAAGACAGTGGTTTCCAAACTTTATTTTTCAACGGCTCCTTTAAAGATGTTTGATGATATGGCGGAGTTCAGACAGTCCCTCTGAGGAAATCGCACTGGAGAATTATGGTCGTGACGGCGGAGGACGTGAAAATCACCTGAAATGGGGGGATTTTCAATGGGAAACGAGAATGATGGGGAAAGAGTTTGGAAAGTACCTTAAAGAGCGACTCATAGGTGATGGCGTAGAAAAGCCAAACTCTGAACTCTATGGGGTGGTGGTGATTGAAAAGAATGAAATATTTCATCTGGTTGTACATTTTCCTGTCTTTCGAATGAACGAGACGACTGAAAATTAATTCGTTCACTCGATTTCCCTGCAAAAGAGTGGTCAATCTATACTTGCGGACCTTCTCCATTAAGGAATTGTAAACTTCCTTCACATTGCACTGTACTCACTGCTCTCGCGGCCGCCTCCGCCGCCATCGTGCTCACCACCGCCACCAACACAGACTGCAGCAACCCCATAAACATCATCACGTTCAGCCAAACCCACGTCGCCCCGTATAAATTCAGCTTGATCATGTAGTACACGTTCACAATCCCACTCGAAATGGCCAGCACCTGCGCCAGGAATATCTGCTTCCCGAACACCTCGTTCACCAGACCCTCCACCTCCCTCAGCTCCATCCACCCCTCCATCCACCCCCTCACCTCCCCCCTCCCCAGCGCGCCCAACGCGCCCAACGCCCACACAAACCCCTCCCTCACGTACCGCATCGCCAGCACGAACTCCCCCGTCAGCAGCGTCGTGTACCAGAAGCACACGTAGTGCACCAACCGGAAGCTCCACCCCAGACGCAGCGTCACGCGGGAGTCCGTCCACAGATTCACCCCCGTGACCGCCCCCATGTACACCAAAATGGGCGCCAACGCCCGCCACCCCCTCCCGACTTCCGCTTCCGCCCCCTTCGTCACCCTCCGCACCCGGCTGATGAGGCGGCCCACGTTCCTGTTGTGGAGGTTCCCGCAGACGCAGAAGAGGACGAGGGTGAAGGACATGAGCTGGGTGTAGAGGAGGTACACGAGCATGTCGTTGGGGGCGCGGAAGCGGAAGGAGAGGACGGCGAAGGCGGCGGCGAGGGCGGTGTTGAGGAGGAGGCTGAGGGGGGAGTGGGAGGGGGTGAAGTCGCCCCCGGGGGCGCGGTGGAGGGTGGTGGAGGAGAGGCCGAAGAGGCGGAGGAGGGTCAGGGAGAGGGCGAGGGCTGTGGGGTCGGCCTGCATCGGAGGACGGTCGGGGTTTGACTGAGGGTGCGTGAGGGTGCGTGGGGGTGTGTGGGGGCGTGTGGGGGTGCGTGAGGGCGGACGAATGAATAAATAAGTAGATTTTTATGTAAACAAATTTGGTGGTTTTGTTGGTCTGACAGGTTTTATCTGATGATGGGGGAAACGTAAAATGTTAAAAGCAAAAAGTGGATTTTATGTAATTTTGGATTTACTTTGAAAGGGTCGAAGAGTCATTTTGATCCTTTTCAACTTTAACGAGAAGGTTTTTGGAATTTTTTATCATTTCAAATTTCTTTTTCAGTTTTAGAAAATGCGCCATTGTCGCTTTCTTTCAACTTTGTTGGGACACTTTTTGAACTCAAAATTGAGTTTCCTATGTTTTCGAAGACGCTCTTTCCATCTGCGTTGGCCGCATCGGAATCCGAGAAAATACCATTTTTGACCCATTTTTAAAGGGTGAGTGAAAACAGGGCCTTCTCTGAGGACACAAATGATTTTTTGTGCGATTTTCTTAATTCTGAATGGGAGAAAAAGAGAGAAGAGGGGAAATTCACTAAAATAAAAAAAGAAAAAGTCTTTTTGATGTAAAAGACGTAAAAAAAGTATCAAGAAATGAGAAAGTCAAAAATTGAAAAAAAGAAAGAAAAAAGGGAATAGAATAAAAAGAGTAAAAATGTTAAAAAGCAAAGCAAGCATTGGCCACAATGGGAAAAAGGAGTAAAACGAATAAAGTAAAAAAGTAATAAAAGAGGAAAAAGGATTAAAACAAAACCACAAATAATAAGTAAAATAAAGAATAAGAAAAACAAAAAAAAACTGTCGAAGAGGAAAATCGAAGGAAAATCCACAAATGAAAAAACATCTTTCAAAAGTATTATTTAATTTTTAGCAGTGATACGTTATCAAAAATTTTTTATTCTTAAACGTCTTCTCAATATATATATATATATATATATTTATATATATATACACAATCGCCGAATAAATAATATTATATTACAAAAGTTAAAATCAGTAATAAACAATGCAACGTGCAAGCAATTCAATAAACAAACAAAAACCGTTATATCATCTATTTATAATAACCGAAATATATTGTCTTTTTTTCTTTCTTTCACACTTTCATACTCAAATACTCAAATTCCTTTACGTTTCGATACCCCCAACGAACGCTGCTGCTGCTGCTGACACAAACAACGGGACAGGATTGCGGGCGGTTCAAGAAGGCAGCGGGAAAAGAGAAAATGGCGGCGGTGGAGACAAAAGCAACTTCCGGTTCGTCGTTTGCATCTAACTGCATTACTATCTACTTAATTAGTGGCCGTTAAAGTGAGCTTATTTATTAAAAAAAAAGCTAATTTATGCATGTTAATAATAACATACTGAATTTAAATAAAAAAATTCCTGAAGAATTGTTTATTTAGTGAAGGACAACAGAAAGGCAAAGTTTTTAGAAAGACAAAGCAAGACGTCGCCCTCATGGAGTCACCCAGCAGCTCTGCAAGCAATTAACACTCCGAAGCCACGTCAGGGAGGAAGCGAAAGGCGAGAAAAGGTGAGTTCTGGGGAGCGACGCCGCGGCGACCGTTGGGGGGGGGGGGGGGAAAGATGGCGACACGTGCAGTGTTGCGACGGCGACGGCGAGGGACGTCGCTCCCCTCGCGAGGAACTTAAAGTTAATGAGCTTAACCTACGAACGAAACCGACGTGGCAGCAGAAACTCCAAATTAGACCGGAAAAATGTAAAATTTATTATCAAGACAACAAGCATAGACAAGTCTATAGTTTTTTTTAATCTCATAACTGAGGTCGATAAAATCGAAATGAAGATTAACAATAAATAAATTAAGCTATTATTGCTTTGGTTTTCGACCTTAACCTATAAACTTAACAAGAAACCAACACAAACGAAGTTTGATTCGAGTCTGAGCGTTGATTTGGTGACTGTGGCGAGTTTGGAACGAACTGAGAAGGGAGGAAGTGGGGAGAAGAGAAAGGAAAATGGCGCAAAACAAAGCTAAAGGAGAAATAAATAAGAAAAGAATTGTGGGTGGGATGGAGGGCGGCGAGTGCAAAATGTCGACGGTGGCGAATCGATGTTCGTTAGTGCATTGGAGTCGAACCGATACAATTATTATCCTTACACATAATAATTAAAAAAACAATGTTAATTAAGTGTAAAAAAAACACAAATATAATGAACAATTGAAAAATTGAGTTATCGTCACAAGAAGCAGAACGTGATGGCGGCGGATTTATTTATTAACATTGACGAAATTTCAGCACTTTATATTTTTTTATATATTTTTTCATTATCATAATTTATTCGTTTTTGTTTATCTAATTGCAAGATTTCACTCATAGACAGTTCTAGCTAATTAAGTCATTTAATTAAGTCGAAAGTTTTTGTTTTAACTACCAAATGTGCAAAAGCTTTTCATTAATTAATTAATTGGTTTAATTAATTTTATATACCGAGCACCATCTAAACTCCTCTTGACGAAATCAAACTCAACGCCGCATCTTTACGCAAAGACGTCCATTCAAACACAATTAAAACGGTAACTTCGTCCGAAATTTTTACATTATTTATTTATTATTTATTTATTTTTTTTCATTTCAATTAAAATAGTTTTACTTTGAAAATTTCAAACACGATCAAATAATTTCTACCGAAATAAAATCTTTGATTGTGTGTGTGTGTGTGTGTGTTTACATTGTAGATATCAGAAGAAAGCTTTTTATTTTTATTTCTTTTTTTCATCTTTCGTTTTTCCCGACTTTTATTTATAAAGTTTTCGCTTTTCTAACTAAAAAGAAATATCATTTGAGGGCGACGCCCCGCTCCTTCCGTTTTTCTTTTTTTTTGCGGTATTCAAAAGCGGTTATGCATTTATTAAACGCCATTTTGTTTTTGCGTGTGTCACAAAATACGAAGCCAAACTTTTTTTTGGATTTTTTTTTATTTCTCGAATGCGAAGCTCGTCGCCGTCGGTTTCCGGTCGGTTTACCTTTATTTTTGTGTTTGTTCATTCGGAGTAAATTATTTATTTATTTAATAATACAAAAACAACGTATTTTTGTGCATTTAATTTATTACGTTTTACAAATACAATTTCAAATGAACGCAGTGTTTGCGATTTTGTATATTTATCTTTTATTGCGGATGATCTCTTTTTGTAATTTCTTTGTCTTATTGCGATTTAAAAGAAATTATTTGTTGTGAAATTGTTTTTTGATTTGGAAAAACCGTTACGCATCCGACCGGAAAGCGGGCGAGTTTAACGTTTATTCGCTTAGGTGTCCACTTCCGCTTCTGAAGGAGAGGGGCGTGGCCTCACTCAGACATCCGCCTGCCTGCTGCTCACGCTGGCCGACCTCGAGTGCAGCACCACCTTGTGGCCGTTCTTCGTGCTGAAGCCGTCGCTCTCCACCAGGATCTCCGTCTCCCTGGCGCTCGACTCGCCGCTCTCCGCGCCCCCCGAGGGGCCCCCTCCGTCCTCGGAGCCCCTGTCCTCCTCGGTCTCCGTCACGCGCTGCTGCTTGTGCTTCCGCCACGCGTTCTGGATCAGCCTCGCGCAGTACTCCTCCCTCTGGCGCCAGAGCGTGCTGGACACGGGCTCGTAGTTGGCCTCCTCCGGGCGCGCCTGGACCTCCCCCAGCTCGACGGTCTCCTCGATGGGGTTGCCCTTCCTGGCGAAGAAGTCCTTGGTGAGGGCGTCGAGGATGTCCACGCAGAACATCATGTCCCCCTTGCAGATGGGGATGTCCATGGAGACGATTTTGTATTTGTTGGGCTTGTGGATCTGCAAGGGGGGCTCGAGGACGTCGAGGAAGTCGGAGAGCTGGTCGTAGCGGATGTAGCGGGTGCCGTCGGGGTCGAAGTTCTGCCAGATCTCGTAGTACATGTCGTAGTCGTCGTCGGTGAGGCCCTCCTGGACGTCCTCGGTGGCCTGGGAGTAGTTCTCGAGGATGACGGCTATGTACATGTTGATCACGATGAGGAAGCTGATGACGAGGTAGCTGAGGAGGAAGGTGATGCCGATGGTGGAGTTCCCGCAGTTCCCGGGGAACCCCATTTCGTTGTCGGGCACCTCGCAGTCTTCTTCGTTGGTGATTCCGCTGAGCACTCCGTCCCAGCCCGCGGACGTCGACATCTGGAAAGGAGCACAGTCTCCTCAATTAAATTAAACTCTTTCCTTCTCTAATATTTCTAGAGAAGATATAAATGTATATAAAAATAACCTGGAACAGAAGGATCATCGACTGGCCGAACGTCTGGAAATTGTAAACGTCGTCGATTCCGCCATATTCTTTCACGTGCATGAAGAAAGACATGCCGAATATTGCGAAGATGAACATGACCAGGAAGAGAAGAAGGCAGATGTTGAACAGGGCGGGCAGCGACATCGCCAGCGCGAACAGCAGCGTCCTGATCCCCTTCGCCCCCTTCACCAGCCGAAGGACTCGCCCCACCTTCGCCACCCTCACCACCCGCAGCAGCGTCGGCGACACGAAGTACTTCTCGATTATGTCGCTGAGCACGAGACCTGCAAGAGCCTCCCTGTGAGCGGGTCCTTCCTCAGGGGGCAGAGGCGCCCTCCCCACTCACCGAGTATCGACAGGATGACGACGACGAAGTCGAAGAGGTTCCAGGGCTCGACGAAGTAGTGGTAGCGCAGGGCGAAGATCTTCATGAGACACTCGGTGGTGAAGATGACGATGAAGATGAGGTTGAGGGTGTCGAGCACTTTGGAGAAGGTCTCGGTCTGCTTGTAGTGGTCGAGAGTCATCGTGAGCATGTTCAGTCCGATGAACAACATTATGGCCATGTCGAACTTTGTGTTCATGCAGATTTCGAAGACGATCGCCTGTGGTTTCCACTGGAAGAAAGAGAGGGAAAGGTAAAGAGGGAGAACAAGGAGAGAAAGGGAGGCTCTCAAACTCACCCTCGGTCTAGGGATGGCTTTCAGGGGTTTTTTCGAGCCCATTTTCTTCATGGCGTTGTAATACTTCTTCTGATCTTCCGTCATGAACATTTCGAGGGAACCTCCGGCTTTCTTTTTCTGCTCGTTGAAGTTGTCGATGATAACACCGATGAATAGATTGAGGGTGAAGAAAGAGCCGATGATGATGAAGAACACAAAGTAAAGGTACATGTAAATATTGACTTCTCTGATGGGTTGAGCGCCGACCTGAAAGCAAACGAACCAGAGAGTATAATAAAAGCTATCAAATGATGCACTTAAATGAGCCACGTATTTTGATGATGTACAGCGGCCAGAGGATCATTCTGTTCTGACTCACCTCTCTGCTGTCTATGGCGTCATTCATGATTTCCAGCCACCCTTTGAACGTGGCCACCTGGAACAGACACAGGTAGGCTTTGCCCACGTGGTCGAAGTTCATTTTAGAATTTTCCCACGTGTAGTTCTCGGCCGCGCACGCGACGCTGTCCCCGATTATCTCGTGGCTGACCACCTCCTTGTTGTGATCCAAGCACTGCAACAGTAACCCTTGGACTCAGTCCCCGGCCCTTCTTCCTCCACCCTTCCCAGCTCACCTTGAAGTACTTCCCGGCGAACAGCTGAACTCCCATTATGGCGAAGATGAGCCAGAATATAAGACAGACCAAGAGGACGTTGAAGATAGATGGAATGGCCTGGACCAGAGCGTTAACTACAACCTGTCGTTTAAATAGATATTAATATTCTGTTGCGCGGAACAGTGGAACAGACCAAACTAAGTGGTGGAGGAGAGGGTGGAGAGAAAGGAGAGGAAGGATGAAAGGAAAAGGAAAAGGAGAAAAGAATATTATTTGCTAAGAAAAATAAAAAGGAGTTTTTCCTAAAAAATACAAAGGAAGACTTTTTAATAAAAATTAATCAAAATGAGAATTTCTAATAAAAAACTATAAAAAGGAGAGCATTGCAATATAAATCTCAGTCCAGGCATTATAGAGAACTTTCAACTCATAATTTAATTAATTAAATTAATAATTTATCAGTTATTATAATGATAAAATGAAAATAAGAATTTTAATAATTATTATTTATTTATTTTAAATCTAATAAATATTCCAAATTTAATACTCTTAGATAATAAACAAACACTTGCAAAAACAAACACCGTCACGTTGCCTCGTTACTCTGCGCCCAGACAAGTACAACTTCTTATTTCATCAACTCGAAGAGAAATGAACGGGCAGAGGAAAAAGCAACAGAGAGTTATACTATCAACTTCGAACAAAGACTGAAGAGATAAAAGAGAAGAGGAGGATATGTTTGAGGAGCGAGAGAAACGCAGTGATTCCCAAATATTGCGCCACCGCCCCTTAACGGGTGCAATGACTGATGACGACCAAAATCTGAGGGGTGATGAATAATAGGGTGAAAGGACGATCAGTAATATTATTTGGCTCCCTTTGGCCCCCTTATTAATTTTCTTATATATTAATATATTCTCTCCAAAGGGCGGGGGCGGTAGGCAATCGACTTTGGGAACCATCGAGTGCACTCAATTGAAGGGAAGGTTCGGAGGGGAGAGTGAAATAACAAAAAACACCCGGGAGCAAACAACATAAAGTCACAAAAACATATTAGACGACAACTAAAGCGAAAGAAACATGCACCCCACGGAAACCATTTAGCTACTTACCCTCATCCCCTGCATTCTGGACATGGCCCTCAACGGACGAAGAGCTCTCAGCGTTCGCATAGTTTTGAACGCCTGAATGCCCCCGGCACCACACAATGAGGCCACGAAGTTTATCAATGAAACCTGCGTACAATTAGTTTACAACATGGCTAGCGCAAAGTATTTTCATTGAGGACGGGGCGGGCGGCGTCTGAACAAAATGGCGGAGGGGAAACCGGAGCTGGTCCGTCTTCTCCAGACTGGTGTGCCGACATTCGTTCTCTTCCCTGTTACCTTCCGCCCTCTGGCATGCATTTGAGCTTCCCGAAGCGCCCATGACCCGGCGTGGAATCTTTCGAACCTTACCAATGAGAGCGCTCTATTCGAACAACGCCGAATGCGAATCTTGAGGAGGATGCGTTCGTCGTCTGACCCCGATTGGAAGGCTGAGTTGTTCGAGGTCAAACGACACGTTCAGAAGTACCATCGATACGACACTTAGAGCAATCAATCACACAGACTCGGCCGGAAGAGATGCAAAGTAAGACATTTTCCACTCATACACAATCGGGAGCTTTCCATGCTTGTGGAGCTTTCTCAGCCTCGAAGCGAACGGTGCAAATTATATGTAAATTCCTCCCTCTCGCTTTCATGACGGGTCGGCACCGTCGTGAAAAATGTCTTAGTTTTCGTCGGTCGGAAAGAAAAAGTCAAGCGAGATGACCGCTAGCCGGGAGCACTCCGAACGCGGCCCTGATCCCTTAGCAGAGCACACAGATGAAGCTAACGTTCTCCAGTTGAGCAAATGCGACAGAAAACCAAGAGATAACGAAGGCTGAGGCTGCTGCTGTTGTCTCTTGCTCCTTTCGGTCTCTACTTACTCGCATACTTTCAAAACGCGAGACTGCCCTCAATGGTCTCAGGGCCCTCAGGGTTCTGATCGACCGGAATGCAGAAATGTCCGCCGTCCCCGTCCGAACTACCACCAGGTTAACGAGCGACAGCTAATGTTTCCGAAAAATTATGGTCAGTTTCTGTGTTTGAACCCACAGACACTCAAGCGCGAAAAACACATGCGTTCGTAACGTTCCTCCCGACCTCTGCCTCCCTTATCCCTCCCCAAACTCTTTCTGTTCCAGTCCCGGTGGCCGAAATTCCTTAAATCCTCAAGGCTTTCGGCCCATCACGCGATGAAGACTCTTTCGGGTGGAAACTTCGAAACAGCTGGATGTAATAAAGGTCTATCAGTCCCCCGGTCAGTGGAATTCTGTGCCGTTATGTTTCTAGTGTCGGAAGCAACTTTTAAATTCATGATATGGAATCAGTTTCTACTGTACCGTGGGCCTAATGTTTTTCGTGGCCTTCCCTCCTTCACCCCAAGCGCACTTTGTCGTCGGATGGACCCAAATCCGTTACAAACGCATAAAGGACACTTCGGACGAAACAGTACCTCCCCGAAAGCCAGAAAACACACTTACCATCACAATGACAAAGTCCAGCCAGCACCAGGCGTTCGTGAAGTACGCCTTGAATCCCAACGCCAGCCATTTGATTAACATCTCGATGAAGAAGATCACCGTGAAAATCCTGTCCATGTAATACAAAATGTCCTGGAGGACGGGCCTTTGCTGTAGGTGAACATCCTCCAGGGCCTGAAAGAGGGCGAGTCAGGGGATGTTTTCACCGGGGGTGAGGTACGAGGTGCTCACCAATGCGAGGCTGCTCAGCAGAATCATGGTGATCACAGCCGACTCGAAGTACTTATTCTCGATGAGGGTGAAGGTCTTCAAACGGAGGCTCGTCCACCCCTGCCAGAAGGGGGTCTCGTCGTCGCCCGCGAGGAAAGGAAAGCGCTTGTAGCAGTGGTCGGGGCAGCAGTCGGAGGGGTAGTCCTGTATGATCATGTCTTCGATATTCTCGTCGATTATGACGTCGACCACTGGAATGCTCTCCTCCTCGTCTTCGTCCCCCTCTATCACCTCTGAAAGCAAACGAGTGTTCAGCAGCAGCCGACGAAACGGGGACGCGCTTTCGGGTGACACCCACCGCCTTCTATTTCGATTTCCTCTTTGCTGGAATCCCTTTTCTCTCCATCGAGGGTGTCCATCGAGCCCCTGTGACTTTCATCTTTGTATATCCTCTTTCTGTGACTTCCGTACGATATGTTGCTGCAGGTGTCGTCGTCGTGGTGCGTGAGGCAGTCGCTTTCGATGCGATTGTCTGGTATAAGACCGGTATAAGAATTACCGATAATGTTTATATTGTTTAAGATGGGTTTTCCTTTTTTCAATTTTTCCTTCAAATCCCCTTCAAACAAACACAACAACTGAACGTTATTTTTTTATTTTGACCATTTTTCGGCGAAAACTTAAAAAAAGGAAAACTACAAAACATTCACTCAGCTCTCGCGTGTGTTATTGGTAAAAGGACACAATGTTCAACACTATGCGGGGAAGTAAAAGAATGAAAACACTTAAAGAAGTGAATTTTTGAAATTAACCTTTTATTAAGTCTGGTCGTAGACGTTTTCCGTTTGTTTATTTATTTATTTAACTACCATGCGAAATATTCAATTTTTATGTAATTTAGTTCTGTAATTTGACGCGAAAAGAAAAGTCTGCTCTTAAAAACTGGATTAATGGATTAATAATGTAAAACTAACGAATTTTTAACTCACCATGTATCGTGAACTCCATTCCGTCCCCGATGGCCACTTCGAGCTGATCTTTCGGACTCTTTTTATCTTTATATACGATTCCATCGGCGATAATTTCGTCCCCGAGGTCCAACTCTGTGTCGTGGTCGTGCACATCTGCAAGAGAATGGACTCCGGTTGAAATAACTAAACTAAAAAGTTCCAAAATGGCAATGTTCACCTGATTAAATAGATTGACAAACTGACAAAACCAAAATACAGTATTTCGATTTCAATTTTACTGTATGTTTTCTATTTATAAAGTACATTTGATGTATTAATTGATAAAAAATGGTTAAACTGCCTTTGGGACCTGCAGAATTCAACTGTCGTGCCTTTCACTTCACCAAATAAAAAAAGCGTGATAAATAAAGGAAAAAACCGTTGAACGGTCACTGCGATTCCCAGAATGCAACAGTCGATCAACTGCTGACGTCACCAATTCTAGGAATTCTCGAGCCATTCCTAGAACTGTAACGGTCTGAAGGCAAAGGCAACGATCAAATTTGCCCAACTCAAAGACACATTGTGAAGACTTTTTCCAGCCGTTACCTGAATGTCCCGTCTGATCGCCGATCTGATTGGAAATCTTTGCTCGAAGGGTTTTCAGGAAATTCAAAATGCTTCTTTTCACCCAGCCGTTAAATCGGGCTATTCTGTTGAAAGCTTCTGCTATTTTATTGGCGTCGTTGTCGGCAGTCGGTGCTGAGAGGCTGGATGAACCGAAGTTCGACAGTAACAAAGCTAAAAAAAGGTTGAGAACCTGAAAAGAATACATAAATTCGTGCATTAACTTTTGCTCTTTTATTTCGCCGGGTAAAGTCAGCTCTTCGCACTCGTGAATACTTAATTACTTGTACTTTGAGTATGTAATTAGTTTAGATAAAAGGAAAATCCCTGAAGTATTTTCGGGTACCCACCACAAGATTTCCGATGACGACGGTGGCAAGGAAGAAGGGAATGCACGAGTAGTCGCCCACCAACATGCAATCCCACATCGACTGAATCCACTCTCCACACAACACACGAAACACAATCATAAATGAGTGCATGAAGTCTGTGAAGTTCCACCTAGGCAGTTCTTTGTCCACGAACCGATCCACGTTATCTGGAAGAGGGGAAGCCATTAGGGCGTCCTCTGTGCAGCAATCGCGGCCTCCTCGCAGCGATCCCCACCTGTGTAGTTCTTCCCGAAGAGCTGCATTCCCATGACGGCGAAGATGAAGATGATGATGCACAGGACGAATGTCAGGTTTCCTAAGGCTCCGACCGTTCTTCCCATGATTGATATAAGCAGGTTCAGCGTCGGCCACGACTTGGCCAATTTGAAAACCCGCAACTGAAAGAGGGAGCGCGTCATGAGTGAGTGCGACAGCGTGCATGTTGCAGGCAACCCTTCGGGAACTGACCAGCCTAAACGAACGTAAGACGGAAAGCCCTTGGACACCCTCCAGTCCCAATTCAAGTAAAGACAAGGCCACAATAATGAAGTCGAAAATGTTCCATCCTTCTTGGAAGTAGAATTTCGGGCTCATGGCGATCAGCTTCAGCGATGCTTCGATGGCGAACGTCGCAGTGAAGAACTGCAAGGAAAATCCATGAGTCTCTTCTCCCTCTTCATCCCCACTCATTATACTCACGTAGTTGCCACTTTTCAAAGCTCTGTCCATGTCTTTGTCCATGTCGTGATGGTCCAGCGCCATGAATAAAGTGTTCACGACGATGCAAAGAGTGATGAACAATTCGACGAATGGATCGAAAACAAGTAAGGCCACAAATTCCTGCAATGGTCGGCCAAACATGAGCTCGTTCGCCCCCAGCCCGCCATTGCGGGGCAACACTTACTTGAAACTTGAGCCAGGGCCAACAGCAGTCCCAGACGCAAAAGACGTCGATGAACTTGACGCAGAGAGCCAAAGCCCTTTCCTTCGACGAAGGTCCTTCGTCATCTTCGTCCACTGGGAAATAATACGTCGCCACTACTCATGTGTTTAGTATAAAATGAATTCAAAGATCACTTCATTAATATCATGTCGAGAATGTGGGCGAGGGCGCCATGGCTGTTAACACGGCCGTCGGGGGTGTACAGTGAGGGCGTGTGAAGTGCCTTTGCGGTGAGGGTGATGCGAGTAATTGGTCACCCCGCAGTCAGGCAGATATTTCGGTGGAGCTGTCGTGTGAGCAGCCATTTTATTCTATACTCTCAACAGCCACTGCAAATTCTGCATATTGAATGAAATTAAGTGCCTTCCAGCTAGGCAGATCCTGCCGTCTATCATGACAACAACTTTTAGCTTTCACTGTATTCAAAAAGCTTATAATAAGCTTCATAAATTCCTTTGCAGTCGAAGTTTGATTTGGGGGATGAGGAATTTGACGTGGCTGTTAGAGGCATGGCAACGTTAAACGCCAATAATTACACAAACGTAATAATATAATTTACAACAGAATGTCCTGTTGCCACAGAAAAGATTCACTGAAAGTTCGACGTGCTCTTAGAAGCAACAGCTCTAGTTTATGTGAAATAATGCATGCGTTGAAAGTACAAGAAACAGTGTAGGTGGGAGGTAGCAGTTAATAGAGTCTGCAGTACTGCCATTGTGTGATTGCAGAACCATAAGTTCAGGTGCAGCCAACATAACTCGATTAGACATATAAGACGTATTCTTTCTTTTCCCATTATATTTTTTTTGAATACATACCTTTTTATTGTTTGTATTTATTTATAGCTTCAGTACTATCAGGTGAAAAATAAAGTTTAATCAATTTTTGTATGTGAAAATTGAATCTGTATTGAACTTCTGGTTCGATAGTGCAATCCTTAATTGTAAATTCTGAGCACCAAATCTATCTTACTATACAGCACTAAACGAGACAAAAAATAAACATTCGAATGTATATTTAATAAATTTTCAAGTTCATGCAGGGAGGCCTGGGAAGAGGAGGAGGAGGAGGAGGATATTTAGTAAAAGCTTTGTGGAAACGTGAAGACGATGAAAGTGCTTAAAAAAAGTGCTTAACGCCAACGAACTGACAATAGAGTAAAAAATGCATGATCCCTCCTGAGTGATCTTTGAATTCGATTCACTTTTCCATTTTCAGTTTCCTCCAATCATATAAAAGAATGACAGTTGTTGAAATAAAATTTCATAAAAAAATATTTTATGTACGAGAGATCCCAACAATGAAATATCAATGTTATTATGTCATTTCCCACCGATTAATTCTAATCAATTATTCATAAAACCCAAAATTGGATATTAAATGGTGAGGTTTTCGAGGCGTTGAAAGTTTCTCAACGGCTCACGTAGTCAAAAGGTCGTCGCCTGAACTTTTAACGGTTTTCACTGTTCAATGTCACTTTTGTGATGGAACGTTTTGAAACGTTCTGACCACATCTGTGGTTTCCTTTGTTTAAAACTTTCAAAAACTTATTTTCTAACAATTTACTAAATTCTTGTTCCAACCCTCTGCCGTGGAAAATTTACTCTTTCTTGGATAAGCCTTCCCTTCGATTAGGTTGATTAATTCACTTAGCTTTATTTATTTACCATGATTAAAAGGGCTTTACTCATCATTAGAGGCTCCCATTACGGAAAAATATATAAAAAGATAAAACAAAAAGAATGACTCATTTATTTATTTATTTATAGCTGTTATTTACAGACAGCATTGTATATTTACGTTCAAATTAGATTTATATTTTATTAGCTGTTATTATTTTCTGTATTTCCACGACGTGGTTGGTTAGTCGATTGTTTTGTTCAGAAAACTTGTTATTATAGACAAAATTTAATTGTTGGCGTTTTCCGCACACAAAGGCCGGATTTCGTCTTCTCCAGCGCGCACACAGAAAGGCTCTGCCACTAATAGTCAACAATCTAGGACAGAACAACGTCCAACAATTCGCATGCTGCACAAGGACTGTACTCAATTCACATAAATGCAGACCGACACACATTTCATCCCCTACGCCCACCCCTCCCCTAACCTCCATCCCCTACTCACCTCCACGCTCGCTCGCTCTGCTCTGCCTCCCGGCCTGCTCGATTATGTCGTTTAGCACCATCACATCATTCATGTCCACTGCTGGTTGGTTCTGAACAGGTTCGATGAACGGATTGTCTGATTGCTGGTGGTACTTCCCCTTGCATGCGCCGTCCTCGCTCTCCTCCTGCGCGTTCGGCACCCGTCAAACCCTCCTCTCTGCTCACCCCCTCCTCCCCACTCACCAGTTCTCTGAACTTGCTCGGCTGCTCCGTGATCGGAAGCCCTCTCTGACTGCACCTCATCGCCCTGTTGCGGTCTCTCAGCTGGCTTTCCTTCGTCCTGCCCTTCCCGTTGCCTCCGAACCCGCCCAGCAGGTCCCCGTGGGAGGTGTACGACATCCTGCTGGCATGGGACGTGTAGGAGGAGTGTCTGGAGCCGAGGTTCGCGTAGTACATGGGGACGACCATGGCTCCGTTCTCCTCCGACATGGGGGTGACGGCGTTGGAGTCGTCGGCGTAGGGCAGATGCTCCTGAAAGGTGAGGTGGGCGTGAGGGGGTGAAGAGGGTGAAGGGGGGGGGGGTGAAGAGGCTCACCTGAGCGTCGAGATAGGTGGACAGGACCAGAGGTTTTCTGTCGCCGGTGGGAGGGCCTGCGAACCTTCCTCGCCCTGCTCCGTTTCGAACAGTGAACTGATGCGAACCTCGAGAACATCTTCGTATGTTAAATGGGGATCCGGGAAGGCTTAAGCTGGTCTACAAGCAGACACAGGTATAAGGTATAATCCGCGAGTATAACTTGATATACATACAATATAAAAAGATCTACAACGCACATCTAGACTTCCATGCATTTGCTTTAGCCCATTCAGTCAGTTTCTTGGGTATAAGAAGAGTAGAAAGAGTAGAAAGTAAAAAAATGAAGAAAGAGGAAGAGGGTAAAGAAAAGAGGTAAAGAAAAACAAATTTTCGTAAGCAAACCACTGCCTCAAAGAAAGCAAAAGCTTGCGTGTAAAATCACATGCACGTAAAGGCAATGATTCCTTTCATCTGTCTTTTAGTGAGGCCTGATTTGAAAATCTAAACAATGGAAGAGTTATTTATGTAAAAAATGAGTATAGCATAAATGATGCATAGCCGGAAATGAGAAATACGAAATAAAGAGAAAACGATAATGAATAAAAAATAACAATGAAGGATAAAATAAATAAGAAAAACAACAGAAAAAGAACATGCCGCCATTTTTATAGTAAAGAAGTCTGTCATCATTATTACACAACACATTATTACACAAGCTCTGACAAAAAAAAACAATTTGACAGAAAGTTTATTCTATCAAATCATTTTTTTTTCAGAGCTGGCCAACAATTTTCTACAAAAATGGCGGCAAGTTGAAATCTTTCAAAGAAGATTTGATGTTACTGACACCCACATAGCAAGCACATGAGATAAGGCACAAGAAAAGGTGTCGAAGGGAAATATATAACAACAAAGGAACGCAGGAGATATCGAGGATAAGCAAAACACGCACGCGACACAACAAAAAGACCGTAAAACGAAGCCCACCTCTCACACACAACCGACCCACACAAACTGGAAAAAAACAATCTTGTGCGCTTGTGTGACTCCGGGGATGAAAGAATAACCGTACACAAACACACAGAGACGAAGGCACACCGACAGCACACACACAACACCAACGAAAGCATTCCCCGTAGTAACATCATACCTTTGACATGGAATCCTGGCATGCAAAATAAAACTGGCTTTTCATACCAGGAGGAGGGTTGCGTGTTCGAGGGACCTTGGAACAGAAAAACAAAACCTTTGTTATTCTCTCGTGTTCAGCTTAAACAGAAGAAAGCAGAGCCGACATGTAGTACCTTAAGTCACACAAGCTACACAAAACCAGGAATTAAGTACTGTTCGTCCGGGAGAGCTTTCGACTACTTTACTGCTCGTGTTGTGAGCTTTAGTAGCACTTCTCACAGGTAGCAAAAGCTTTGTGTGCAGATAAATTGAAGAGTTTGACTGCACGGGAAGAATTAGAAAAAGATTTTGCCCTTAACCCATTAGCGCTTGACGATTTATGCAAATGACAGCAGTTTTATGATTTTTTATGCTGCCATTAATTTTTTTTATTAAACTTTTTAATGATCTGAATTGTTGAAAAGTTGCTTACATTTTCCAATTTATTTCATTCAAAAGTAAAGGTAAGAAAGCTTTTTAAAATCTGCCAATTTAAGGCATTCTTGAAAAAAAAACACTTTTATAACTTATTTTCATTGGGTTATAATTTGTTCTCAGTTAAAGCCTCAAATGAGAAAAGTTGAGCATCAGATTTTAAAAATAGTCCGAAACAAAGTGAGCAATTTTTGTCCAAAAAACAATCCGACAACAAGACGAACCCAAAATAAATTGTTTTAATAGTCCACCTAAATTTTACTAAAATGTATTCTTCATTTATGAATTATATAAATTAATATTAATTTTTATTGTTTGGGATTTTAAGAAATCCCAAAAAGGGGATTACTTTTAGTGCTTGACCGTTAATGGGTTAAGAATGAACACTCTCTGGCCAGACTCCTGCCCTCACTGACTTTCTTTCGTATTTCTCCTTTTATACCCATCCTTCCTCGAACAATGGTTCTTACGAAAGAAACCAAGTAAGAACTTCAAGTAAATTTACTTGAAGCGAGGCCAGACAACAGGGGTTGAATTCGACAGCGACAGCGGACCTGTATATACTTACAGCACTAACTTTCCGAACTTTGCTGGCGTTCAGTCGAGACCTTTGCTCATTCAGTGAGTCCCCACCGTCGGACTCTATGCTGATCCTCTCTTTGTTGTTGTCGTCGTTCCCCTTCTCTCCCCCCACGAACAGTTCGTAGCTCTGCCATGAAGAGTTCGATGGGGATTTGGCCGTCTCACCGGCAGCTTCTGCCCTCTCCGCTGCAGCCGCTGCTTCCGCTCTCTCAGCTGCTGCAGCGGCCCGCGCTGCCGCCCTGTTCTCCTTCGCTTCTGCTGCGGCCTCCGCTTCCTGGAACAGTCCCCCGTCAGCTTGGTCTCTGACCGTCTCTCCAAGCATCCACTCACCCTCATGGCCTCTTCTTCCGCTGCTTCTTCTTCTTCGGCTTTCTTCTGCAACTCGTCGTAAGACATGGCGACGATGGCCAATATCAAATTGACGAGATAGAACGAGCCCAGGAAGATGATGACGATGAAGAAGAGCATGTGCCAAGGACCTGCCGAGCGCAGAACCTGTGCAGAAGGGGAATATGAAATGCGTGCAGAACAGAGTTTAGCAGTTGAAGAGCAATGGTTCACCTGTTGGTACAAGTTCTCCCAAAAGTCCTGAGTCATGAGCCTGAAAGAAGACAGGAAAGCCCATCCGAAGGAATCAAAGCTTGTGTAGCCATAATCGGGATTAGGTCCGAAACCTTGCAGGCACGTGTAATTGGATCCGCATTGCCTGGAAAATACGTTTCACTGTCCAGTCCCACATGTTTGGCTATCGACGTCAAATAAAAACAGTATAACCTGATTTCGAGCTTTTAAATATTTATAAAAATTCATGTCATTTGAAAAAAAGACAAAAAAGCTATTTTTCTGAACTGAATGTTCCTCTCGTTTCATTTAAACATACAAATTTCACCATAGAATTATACATTCCACGCAAAAATACGCATGCAGACGCACAAAGAGTGTAAACGAGCATAATCTATTTTCAAACATTCTCTTCTTCTCTTAAAAACTTTCAGATCCAATTTAATTACAACGATCACTTTGTTATATTTATCCCGCCATTTCGCGCAATTCGGCGCTGCCAACTTAAAACGAAGAGTTCCTATTGGTCGCAGACTTAAATTAACGTCTGTAATTCCGTTACTTTTATTTAAATTTAAAATTAAGTTTTCAAATCAGCTAATCGTAATCTGTTTGTTTTCTTTCTTTATAATTTTTCAGTGATTTCAAATAAGATTTCGAACGTATTTGTTTAAATTTATTTTATTCAAATTGGTTAAACAGAGGTTTTGTGATGTTTGCAGACTAAACCAACGAATTTATTCTCTCTCTTCGCCATTGATTTACGGTTCGTTTTAAGTAAAATCATTCCACTCGAGGTTTGAAACCTCAACAAAAGCGCACTTACCCAGCACCCGAAGAATTTCCACAAAGGGGATATCCACCTTTCTCGTCACTATAAAACCAGTTAGCTTGCGGAAATAAGCAAAAACGAACCGTTACATTAACCCCACAGAAATCCACTGCGTCGGCAGCAACAGGCGAATCTTGGCACTTACTCTTATTCTCACAATGTTGTTTCCACGACTCGTCTGTGAGGTTCCCCATGGATCCATCGAGAGGGAAGTTTTTTATGCACTTCTGGGTAAGGACTCCCATGTAGATTTGAAGGCCCATTAAAGCGAACACGGAAAGCGAGAACATCGTTAGAATAATTACATCTCGAAGATTTTTTACAGACTCTATCACAGCTCCGACGATCGTTTTTAGCCCTGGAACAGAAATCCCTCTGTCGAAGTGGAACCCGGCAAGGACACGAGGGGACACTGCACAGGGGCAGAACATACCAGGAACGATGGCGACAGTTTTGAGGGCTCGCAGCACTCGAAACGTTCTGAGGGCGGCGAGGTTACCCAAATCTATACCCATTGTTACATAACTGCGGATATAAGATCGTGTATTAATTCATTAATATTCTATTGGCCATTAATAAGTATAACTATCTGATAATCTCTCTTTAATTTAAATTTAACTGTTCTGAGAATTACTTATTGTTCTGATTGTTTTTAATTTTTATTATATCTTAATCTTTGTTACTAATCTAATTGTTTCACCTATTTTTATGACATTATACTAAAAGGGTTTATTATTGATTACAGCTATGGAGGAGAGATTTCTGAATCAGAAATTAGCAACTCTTTAAGAAACAATCAATTTCTCAAAACAAAGAAAGCTGGAAAGAACAAACGATCAATACGCGATGGAATGATTTTCCAGACAGGTATTTACTTAAAGTTTAATTTGTACTTTCGCTTACAGAACTTTTATTATGGAATATTTTATTTGAAATTCAACGGCTGGGTAGTGAAGAAAAAAACGGACAGCCGAGGCAGAAAATAAGTAAATATTAAGTAAATATTGCAAATATTGTGAGTGAACTTGCATCTCTTAGGACTATTGGACAATTGCCTCAACGACTATGTTGAGAAGAAAGAAAAAGATAAGAGACACTGCGCATTAAGTACTTTCGGATTAAGTTCATTAAAAATAAAATAAACTGCCAAGTATTCCGCCAACAGTTAAGCAAAAAACTTGGGAGTTTTTAACTAAGTGCTCAATTAAATTTAAAGGGCTCTCTCCTCCATTTTAACAGTAACACTACGCTAATTTCTACTCCCCAATGACTAGGATCTAAATTTCTAACTCCCAACTACTCACGCTAGTGAAATAACTATGAAGTCTAGCCAGTTCCATGCGTCTCTAAGGTATGTGAAGGGTTGAAGAATAAACCCCCTGGCCATGACTTTAACAGCCGATTCGAAAGTGTAGATACCCGTGAATATCACTCTGCAAACACCAATTTCATTTCTTACATCCGAGCTCCATTTCAAACGTCCTCTGCCACCCCTCAGGCACCACTAAGTGCGCTAGCTCTATGGTCTGCATAAACGATCTCCCTACAACAGGCTAATTCTGTCCATGAACTGTTATGATGTGAAGCAAGAGAGCGAGCTAAGGGCGGAATCCTAAGAGCCAGTTTTTAAACTATGAAAAGTCTATAATCTAAAAGTCAGGTAGAAACGATATTGTGTTTATATAATTCTAAATGGACACATTTAGCTAAACTATATGACAATTACTGAATTTTAAAAAATAATAAAAAGAAAAGTAATAATAAAAAATATGATTAAAAGTATGTTTTTATATTTTTAGAACATAATTTGTGTTTTTATGCGAAAACACACACATATATTTGATATTATGGGAGGTGAGAATCAATATTCTTCAATTATTCTCAACCTGAAACGATGTTATAAAAATGGTGGTTAATTTTTATTCATTGCTGGGAAATGCAATAAGTTCCGAATAAAATAAATTGAAAAAAAGCTGAAAGTAAGAAAACTCTGGAGAGGAACTGAATTATTTATTTTTATTATGAGAAATTCCCTCCCGAGAAAGCCAACGGTCGAATTCATTTTCTCTGTTTTTATATCGGCGAAGAGAAAATCACCTGCGTCGGGGCAGACCGAAATGAGTGAGCGAAGTGACTTTTTATTTCTCTTTATTTCTCTCGGGGCCAGAAGCAGATTCTCAGCATTTTGATCTGAATTTGTCAAGTGACTGGCTGATCTGACAACGCGATGACATTTATTTCATTTCAGATCGCGACCTCACACGGGAAAAGGCATAATCACAAAATGCCGTCTAAAATGAATGACTCAGTGGCACGAGACTTACTCTGTTGATTCCACGGCCGGTGTGGTGGGCATGATCATCAGAATGCAGTTCGTTAGGATAGTGGTTATGATGAATAACGAAAACAAGGGATGAACTAAAATGTAAATGGCCACTCGTCGGATGGGGTTGAACGGGTCCAGAATCCACATGGCGTTCGTTGCCGAGAACCTGAAGATGTCTTTCCCCTTGCTGATGACTACAAACGTCTGAAAGAGGAAAGGCTTCGTCGAGAGAGAGAGAGAGAGAGAGAGAGAGGGGTCTCCGAGGAGGTACACTCACCCTCTGATTGTGGTAGTAGCTGTCGATGTCTTCTAGCGGCGTGGAGGCCAGCTCCTGCGGGAAGTCGCCCTGCATGCGGACGGGGATGGGCACCCCCTGCTCGAGGGTGGGGTCCGGTTGGGGGCCTTCGTCTTCATCTTCGTCGTCGTACCTGATCTAGAAGAGCCAGTCACGTGATTAGGGGGCGTTTTGGGGGAGGGGAGGAGTACTCACTTGTGGTGGTCGAAAGCAGACCGTTTGGCCGCTGCTTTTAATGTGATCAAAGCAAAGGGCAATCGGAGGGGGTGGTTCGTGAGTCTCGTTTACAGGGAAGTACGAAACGAAAAATGGCAGAGAACAGAGATAGAAATCAAAATGAGAGCAGAAAATGGAGTGAGAGAGTTGAGTTTTTGCGCACAATTTAAATTCGCAAATTAAAATGAGCGATAAAAGGTAATAACATTTTATTTTTTGATTACTTTTTATTGCTTTTTTTAAACGGCCTAAAATTATTTTTCATTATTTTAAATTATTATTTAAGGCTTTTCATTTAAAAATATTTATTAATTAACACTTTTTGGTTTTAATATAACATATTTTAAAGTACTTTCTAGAACTATCCAATGAATAATAAAAGAATGAGCGTAAACTTTATTCATTTAAAAATTATTTGTTTATTTAAATAGCTTTTTGTTTTAAATGTATATAGATTTTTATTACTTTTTTCTGTCGAAAGACATTTTCGGCCGAAAAAAAACTTTATTCACGGAGATGTTAAGAAAGAATCGTGAGCGGCAGTGCGATCTAAAAAGGCCATCAGATGGAGAAATTAGTGGAAACTAAAAACCGAAAAACCCTTTTAAAGTCATCCTTCAATCAAACACCCCCGTCTCCCCTCTAAACTTCCCCAAAAACTCCAATTTGGGGGCCTAATTAATGGCCGATTCGGGCTTTCACGTGGGCATTTAATGAGGGCCTTTTAATGACGCCTCTCCCTTTGTTCCCTTCTTTGCGCACCCCGAAACTCCCAATGGTCTCCTCTGACGTCATTTGAGCCCCGTTTGTGTTTAAATAAAGGCTTTAAAGAAGGTTTGCTCGAAGGGAATTCAGAATGGCGAACGTTGCATGACATTATTGATTTTTATTGTTTCTCCATTTAATTTATAATATTTACAAAATTAAAAGAAACGCCGGTGACTGTGAAACGCTGCAGTGGCGCCATTTTACAATTAAATTATATATATTTATATTCTCAATTATAATATCGTTAACATTTACACAATTATTTAAATCTTAAATATTATGTAAAATGTTTCCATTATTTATTAATTCATTTTATAATATATTATCTGCACTATTGTATAAAGTTCTTTTATTATTTTTTAAATATGTTTTTAATACAGTATAAATTCTTAAAAACAACTATTAATACAGGAATATTATATATTCAATAATTTATATATAATCTTCTTTAAATGATTTGGGTAAATTTAATGAAATTTCTAAATACATATATTTATCGCTCTTATAGTTTAATTAAGAATGGCTGCGGTCACATACAGATTGAGAAATATCTGTCTGTCTCCACAGGAGAGGGCTTCCCAACCGAATCCTCAGCAGCATCAGCGACTGTCCTGCTCCAGCAGAAGACGAAGCACCGTGCTCCAGGCAGGCAAGGGAACAAAGGCACTAGCAAGCACTACGCAGTCCCGCCTTGAGGTGCAACCTTAACCTGTTACTGCCCCAGCGGGCCTAAACTGAGTCTAACCTCTAAGAGGGGAGGAACTAATAGGGGTGAGAGAGAGAGAGGGAGGAATTTCGCATTCTCAAAGACCGAACGTAACTTTTGTCGGTGAATGAGGGATTAATTCAACTGAGAGATAAAGGAGTAATGGCGATGTCGTTTGCAGATTAACTCCGAGGAAGTCAGCGAAGATGAGCGGCTGTGAGAAGCGGCGAAATGTCGGGATGGATGCTGAGGCGGCGAGAGGGAAGAGAGGAGGAGGACTAAGGTAAGAACAGGTGTGATTTAATTAAGAAGGGAGAGGGTAGATTAGTGGAGAAGGGTTAAAGCAGAGGTGGGGTAGGGGAGGGGAGGGGAGGGGGAGACTAAATGAAACTCTAAAACGAACTTAGTGCGAGATATCTTACTTCTTTTTTGCTTTTCTTCCGTCCCATGTACTTCGGAGAGAGAGAGAGAAAGATAGAAAAAAGCAGAATTGAAAGAACAGAATCTAGTTTAAGAAATGAATAAGTAAAACCGCCATTTTCCTTTTTCGTTTTCTTCCGAATGAAGAAATTAGCGTTTCCGGGTTTTTGGCTGAGGAAACTGAAACTATTGTGCAGTGTATAGTTTCACACGGAATAAAACTGAAACGGTTATTATAAGAGAAGACAGAAACCTTTTAATTACTTTCTTTTGTTACACATCGAAATAAATCGGCTTAAACTTAATCCTATTTGTAAGTTCCCCGCTTTATAGATTCATTTTTAATTATTTATTTATTTTCTCCATCACTCTTATTATTTTCGGACAATTTCGTATTTTATGTTCTTTTTTGTCCTTTCTAATCCTTTCTAATAACAGAATATATACAGTGCGGTGCTGAAATTAGGACACTATGAATTTCTGAATATATCACTTACTGAAGGCGTTTATGAATGCCACAGGTACTCAAAACATCTTCTGTTTATGATGATGGAAACTTTAAATATATCAAAATTTGTTGAATCCCGTTTGCGTTTTGCCCAGGTACAATAAAAGGTTTTTACCCCTGTGCACGAAATTAGGACAGTTTGTTATTTCTTGCGATATCGTTTGATAAGTTACATTAAATTCACCACTACAGTGTTTTACTTTTATTTTTCATATTATTAAGCTTAGTTTTATATATTGAGGTATAAAATTGGGGTTTTAGGAGACACAGAAAAACATGGGACGAAAGAAGACTTTAACACCCACTGAAAGTGCAAAAATTGATATTTTAAAAGCGGACAGAAAAAACATGAGTCAAATATCGAGGGAAATCGGACGCTCGAGCCATTTAATAATAACTATTTAAGTCTGGGTAGGAATTATGGCGTTATATCATAGAAAAAAAGAAAAGGGGCTCTTTCGGAGTGGGATAAAAGGAGGGTTTTGAGGGAAGTGAGTAACAATGTGACAAGCGCATCCCAAATTAAAGCAAAATTGGGCCTCAACTGTTCATCCTGGACAGTGGGACGAGTGCTGAAGAACTCAGACAGCCTCATTTTTAAAAAAATGATGGCCAAACCTCCCTTAACCGAGCACCATAAGTGTGCAAGACTGGCATGGGCCAAGACTCACATGTCTTGGACTAAATAGTGGGGAAAGTCATCTTTAGCGATGAAAAAACTTTAATCTGAATGATCCTGATGGGTTCCGGAGCTATTGACATTGCCTTCGAAGAGGCAAAGTGGGGGCAGAGATGTGAGCAAAGTGGGGAGCGTTTGGAGCAAGAGGTACGAGCGACTTGGTGTTCCTAGAGAATACTTTAACATCAGAGGGATATGTCCAAGTCCTCGAAACCCATCTCCTTCCTCAGGCTACGAGAATAATTGGTAAAAAATGGACTTTTCGACAAGATAATGCCTCCATCCACTCCTTAAAATTCACCCAAACCTGGCTTCGCGAAAAAAAAGTCAGTGTTATGACATGGCCAGCGAAGAGTTCAGATATGAATCATACTGAAAGTCTCTGGGGCATACTTGTGGAGCTTGTTTACGCAAACTGCCGACAGTTTTTAACCAAAGAATAACTGAAGTCTGCCAGTTTTGAGGGGTGAGACAAAATTTCGAAAACCACCTTAGATAAACTAATCGCCTCAATGCCAGAGGGAGTATATGATGTTATTCGAGGTAGTGGTAACCCACACAATATTAGGTATATAGTTTTTATTATTTTTTTGTATGTATATAAAACTTTTAAAGGGTGTCCTAATTTCGTGCACCAGGCAAAATTTTGTTTTTTTTTAGAATTATAAGTTTTTTTTATTGTTGTTTAAAATTCGAATGATTACTTGATTTTAGCCTTAAAACTACACATATCCACAAAATTTTTGGCAACTAAATCCTAAAACCGAAAAGATATGGACAAAATCAAGGGTGTCCTAATTTCGTGCACCGCACTGTATTAATATAAATGGTGGGAATTCCCTTTTTTGATGTCAACCAGACCGGACGGCGCCCGTCCGATAACATCATTTCCTCTTGTATTTTTATTCTTTTTCGCCACCTTCTTCGGCGACTCCCACTCGCCATTCATCGCTTGTCGATTCCCGCGGGAATAAAGCCCCGCAAGATGGCGTCTGGGATAGCCCTGACGAACGTCCCGTTCGTGGCCGCAGGAAGGCGAACGCGTCGCTCGCCGTTAGCCAAATATGAAAGTGTAAAAGCGAACGAAGGCAATCGATATCTTGAGACTTTGGAAACTTTTCAGTGGCACGAGGAGCTTTCGAACGCCTCCCTCAGGATGGTCACAAAATGTCTTTTAAGTCCGCTCATTCACTTCTGCATTTGATCGTTTGACGACTTTATGAAATGCTTTTTTCATTTTGATTTGATTTTGCACCACTGTTTTTCAATCAAAATGGCAGCTTCCTTAAAAATCTACGCAATTTTCTTAATCCTCTCATTACTGAAAAATGGGAAGAAGGATAAAAATGGAAAGAAAAGTGAGTGTAAAGGGAAGAAATAAATGAGAATACGGAAAAAAAGAAAAAAATGAAATAAAAATAAAGAGGAGAAGCAGAAATAAAAAGGAAAAAAGGAATAGGCGGACAAATAATGAAAAAATAAGGCAGAGTGATAAATAAAGAAAAAGGAGAAGCGAAGAAAATGATAAAAAGCACTAATAAATAAAACAAAAAACAAAAAATAAAAAATAAAAAAGAGAAGCAAAAGGAAAAATGGAAAGAAAAAGGGGAAATTGGAACAATCTGTAATAATTTCAGTGTAACGATACAATGTATGCATTATTTATGGAGTGAAAATATATGAGTGTTATAAGAATAACACTGTCCGCTCTTTTGGGTGGAATTTCAGTTTCCTCCCCAACACCCGACGCCGTCACTTCTTCATTCGCCATCGGAAACAGCAAAGCATAACGGAATTACTGCCCAGTAAATTATTAAGCGAGGGACAATTTCCGATGTATCGATTGGGAAATCATCCCCGAAATGCCCGCGCCCTCCCTTCCCCGCCACCCTCCGCGACGGAGTGCCACCCGTACCTAATTTCCTCCACCGCCCCCACTTCCGGTGCCCCTCGTGCCCCTCCATCATGGCTCAGTCAAGCCAACCATTTATTCCCGAGAGGTCCTCCGCCCTGCAGCAGACGACGAGTCTGCATCCCCTAACGAGCCCGACATGCCAAAGCGCCAAAGCGAAATTAACGTCTTGGATGGGCACCGGAAACGGCGGAGGTGTTCGCCGGAAGGAGGCATTCCCTCGCGGACGTTTGCGTACATCCTCGAGGGAGGGGAGGGGAGGGGCGGGGCGGGGCGCAAACACTGCTTGCAAGCGGCGCAACAAACAATATTCAGCTATTGTACATATTTATTACGGCTGTTTCGGAGAATGGCACGCAACACCGTAATGGCGGCACGCGGGGAAATTCCGTTGAGAAGTGAGCAGCCTTCCTTCGTTCTGAGCCGATGGGAGAGTATAACGTCTGTGCAGTCGCCGTCAAACCGATATTGGATAAATAAGAACAGGAAATGATTTGTTCCTTTTGTGGTGAAGGCAAACTGAGTCCGAATTTGAATTTGCATTTGAAAAAGACGTTTGGATTTATTGAAGTTGATTGACGCGTGAGGTCGATGACGGTTGGCAGCACTGGATTAAATGAGGTGCAGCTATTTAAGCTCTATATAAGCCGAAAGGCGGACTAAAGAGAGTTAATGAAATTCTAATAATATATAATAATGATTCCTTTAAGCAAAAAAACGAAGAAAATAGTAAAAAAGAGAAAAGAAAAATGGAAAACAAGTGGAAAAAAAATAACAAAATGATATTCTCGTATTTTTTATAGAATGCAAATCCGTATTATGGTTGAGTGATGATCTGTCAACTTTACAACATTTTATTTAAAGAAAGGCATTTAATGCTTAAATTTACACACTTTATAAAAAATAAATATGCAAAACAGCACATAAATAAACACAGATTTTTTAACGGCTCAATTCAGACGGCCGAAAAAAATAAACGGAAAAACTAAATATACACCAAAATTAAAGAAAGAATATAATGTATTTACCTTAAAAACTGCCGTAAATAAATATAAACAATTAATAACATATTTAACTAAATCATATATAAAAATTAAAAATAAATAAATAATAATTTAACGAGTAAATAAATATACAATTAACATTAAATTATGTGAAAAACATTCAGTTCTGTATATAAACCTAAACTGTACAGTATATATGGGTGTCTATAAATACAATTCATACAAATACATACATGTACATACATCTTCCTAAATAAACAAATAGATGAATGAGTGAATAATTGGGTGAATGTTTTATCGGCGCCATTTTTTAGTTTCCCATTGACCCAGAATCCCCCCACGAATCCCCCCCACGAATCGCTCCACGAGCTCGCTCTTTTCCCGCTCTTTCCCCGCTCTTTTCCTCGCAGAATAGACATTCTTTCATAAATAACTAATCCATCCCGGGAAATGTCAGCGCGAGAAAGTGCTCGAGTGGGAAAGGTCAGAACGAAGGCTTCGGCCTGCGAACGGATTCCCGTTGGGCGCGCGCCGCAGCAGACGACGCGTGGGGCCCTCGGCCAGGGGCTTACCTCTCCCTCGGCTCTCTTCCTCTCGAGCTCCTTGTGCTTTTCATTTTCTTGAGCAATTCTTTGTTCAATGGCAGCTAGGGACTCTCTCGTGAAGGGTCGGAACAGTCGTGGTTCGTCCTCGGAGTGGTAGTCCGAGATGTCTGACATTTTCTGTTGCAGCCGCTAACAGTAGCTGAGCAGGCGTGTCCCGGGGGAAGCCTCCACCGCTAGGACACTGCCAACCTCTACCATAGCTCTCCTGCAAGAGAAGGCCCTCAGTGCCTGTGCCCTCGCCCAGCGGAAGCCACTCACCGCCTGTCCATCAAATGTGTCTTTACGGATTGTTGTGGCCGCCGTCACAGGAGCAGCATTGCTCTGTGGGAGGTTCAGCTTGACGCCGAGATTATCTGGAACAGAAGAGATTATCTGGTGAGTCCTCAAAGTTTTATAATAGGGGCATATATTACGCCTTTCATTGCTACCAACCTAAACTAATCAATAAAATATCAATTAAATAAATAGTAAAGTTAATGCAAAAAATAAATGAATAAATAATATTTTACAAAGCAATTGTGGTTTGCTTTGTAAAATATAAGAAGTCAGCCATAGGTTCCACACCCCTTCGGTTCCACAACCCCCACCACCACAACCCCCACCACTTGCTAATCTGTGCTTCACGAACTCAGTCTCTAAATAGGTGGATTATCTTTTCATTAGCTGAGCCGAGGGATTAAGGGCGAAGAGGGGAGGAAAGGAAGCACTTAAACATCAACTCACTTGGCCTTTCCATAAAAAAGCAATTAACGAGGGGCAATTAATTATTCCTCGGTGAAATAAGAAAGTGAGGTCATTTCCATCTTCTTTCCTCAGGAAGAGGAACGGAAGTCAAAAGGAAACCGTTTGTCTTCCGTTCTTCTCTTCTTCTTTTTGTTTTTCTTTTCCTTTTCTATTAAACCGATGGCCTTTCAAAGGGTAACCGACCGTCGAATTATCCCATATCTCATTAGAAATAACATATTTTTCTATGACTGTACTCATTACAGCCTGTAAATAAAGAGTTAATTTTGATAGAAAGAATATTATAATCCATAGTCTCGAAGAAGGAGGCACTCGAGCCTCCGAAAGTTGGAATGGAATGTTGAGACGTCGGCCGAGGGGGCTGCCGTGAGGGGGTTGGGCCCCGGGGGCGCCCACCGCCGGGGCGTCGAGGCCGGGCCCGGGAGGGAGCGGCAAGGGCGGCGCTGCACGCTGCAATGCGGCCGTGACGTCATGGGGTGAAGGCGCCGGCTCTCCCTTGAAGCCACGTTGCCTCCCCCTGGCCGCACCCCCTTCTCGCGGCACGTTGGGGTTCACGTCTTTCTTTTATGGCAGCGATGTCGTCGTCGCCGTCGTCGTTGTGTCTGTCTGTCTACCGGCGGAATTTATGTTTAATTAACACGAGGAATTCGCACCACTGTTATTCTCAGATTAAAAAAGAATGACAAATTATATACATAAATAAAAATAATTAATAATAATATGTAAATCATCATAAGTGGGCTTAGTAATGAAAAATTAACACATTTGGTTATTTATTTTTTTTATTTCCCCAATTTTAATTATTTGTTTACAAATCATTTACTCAGCTATGCATTTTCCTTTACTTGTTTACGTATTTATTGATTTACTTTTTATGAGTTTATTTATTTATTTTTTGTTTTCCTTTCCCGTTTAACCCAACGAAAGAGAGCGTATATTTTTATTCTTTCGGCCGAAAATCTCAAAGTCTTTCGACTTACTTCAAAAGTGGGACACCTTTGACACCGTTTTTGTGTACAAAATGCTAATTTAAAGTGATGAATGTTTGTATAAATCGTTGAAAATAAAATAAGTAAATCTATACTAATATTGTAATAATAAAATATATATATGTAAGAATTAATAATAAAAATAAATAAATAAATAAATAAAATATCTGTATATATGAAATGTTTCCAGCTTTTTAAAAAAGATTATATTTTGTATCGGAATTATTTTTTTTAGTGTAAATTTTATATGACAATACATATGTAAAAAATTTTTCATGCGAAAGGCTATAAATATATATTATTATATATTTAATTATTAATTTTCATGTATCTGTTAATTATTTTTATCTTTGTATATTTTCACATCTGTTTGCGTTAAAGCTGTTAGTGCGCGTTATAAAACGTATGGAAATTATAATAAAAATACAAATAATAATAATATATATACTGAAAAAATTAACCGCAGACGAAATGAAAACTCTGCGTAAATTGAAAACGTTTCGGATTTTGTCTCTTTATAAAAAAGTTAAAAATTAAATTTACATAACTGCTTTGAATTTGCCAAAATTAAATAATATTACAAAAATCCACGGTGAATGAAATGAAAATATAAAAAAGGAAGTCAAAGGAAAAAACCTCTCAGAATTTCACTCCTTTTCCATTCACGATTCTCGCAAAAAACTGTTTCATCCCCAAAAGGAGGAAGATTAACCCTTTCAACACTGACTCACTTCATCATTTACTCGCTTACGACCCCTATTTATTTTATTTATATTTATATAATTACATACGAGACGATGAGTCACTCATTATTATTTTATATATTTAAATTTTGGTCTAAATTCGACGATTCCCTAATCAAAAACAATTAACTCTTTTTAAAGAGCGCTCTTAAAATTTTATACTGAAATTAAATATTTGCTGATCAGTGAAATGCTGACTTCGATATAATAAAAGCGACCGTCCGCTCATTCTCGGAAAATTAATTTCCATAATTAATTTAGATTATATCGCAATATAATTTGTTTTAATAAATGAACCTCTTTCGGGTTCAGCAAAACGGGACGTTCCTCCGCATTGAAGGGTGAAATTTATAATTCCCTCAATTTGGGGAGGACACAAAGGGGTAGAACTGCCCCCAGAGGGCGAAGTCCCCATCGGTGCCCCAACAGTAACGCAAAACTTCGAGTGCATTTTATGTTTTTCAGGAGAGATTTTAATTAGAACGGATTAGCGAATTTCATTAAGAAAAACACGAAATTAAAGCGTTTAGTTTTAAAGTTTGAATAACGGCATTGAAACGAAACAATTCCCGCGCGAACTTTTCGCTCAGAGAAATTCGGCAAAATGCCTAAAAATTAAAGAGATCATTTTTAAACCCTTTAAAATGAATATTCACCGCTTAAACATTCACCAATTCATTTTGCACTTTGTTCTCTTTCGCTTTTCGAAAAAGCAACGATCGATGCAATGACAGACCGACTATAGCAGTCACACGACGACTAGAAGAGGAAGAAGACAGGAAAAGAGTATAAAATGACAAAGCAAGGAAAAAGTAGGAAAAAAGCTGAAAAAGTAAAGAAAAGATAAAAAAATAGAAAAAATAGAAAAAACAGAGAAAAGAGAGAAAAGAGAGGAAAGAGAGAGAAATGTAAAATTAAAACTTAAAAGGAAATTTATAACATTTGGCAGTGTTCGTAGTGTTCGTAGTGTTGGCAGTGTTGGTCAACCCCCGAACACCGTGTGTCAGAAATCACATTGTTTTAATGAAAACATTTATTGTTTGTTTCTCCCGAAAATAAAAGCAGTGCGTCCAACTTAAACAGAAAAAAGAAGACAACTGTGAGGTTTTCCCCATTATTCCTTTTCCATTGAGGTAAACCGCCAAAGGAATAGCAGAAGGCGCTTTGATATCTTCGCAAAGGATAGGGAAGGATCTCCGGTGTTCAGACGGAGAGAAAAAGGTAAATTTTTTCCTTTGAATACGAACAACGTCCACTTACTGCGTTTCTGATGTGAACAACTGTTGAACTCAAAAGGTTTTCGATCATTTTGAGAATGGCCGAATGAGAATCGTTTTCACTCGGAGGGGATGAGGGTGCAAAGTCCCCAAAGGAAAATTAGCCTCGATTCGAGCTGAATAAAACGGGAAAATTGGTAATTTAACGAAAAACCCATGAAATTTTGAAGGTCTTCGGGCGGAGGCGAATCCTGGCGGCGAGAATTCCTTTGAAGGGATTCCTTTGAAAGGAGAGAAGGTCAAAGGGAGGAAGGGATGAAAGAAAAGGGCTGCGAACCGCAAGTACAGCCAAATTTTTCTCTTTTTGCCAAAGGAGTGACTGACAGTTTCTCGAGGGTGGATTCGCATCACATGTGCGGATCGGCCGAAGGGGAGGAAACTGTACTCAAAATGTGTACATATGTCAGGAGCAGGTGATTGGGGGGTGAGGGGGTGAGGGGTGAGGGGTGAGGGGTGAGAAGGGGGAGGGACGAATCCACTTGAGTGAGGGAATTTAAGGAAGATGCCATAAAATGGAGGGTGAATCGATCATCCCTTAAGGAGCGCGAGGGGGTGGAAATGCACATGAGTAGGGACTGGTAAGGGGAATGGAGGGTGAGTGGGAGAGTGGGAGAGTGGGAGATGGTTTTCCCGATGACCTTTAACCCCCGCACTGTTAACTTTAAAAGGTTATCATTGTTTTCCTTTTCAATTAGATTTTCCGCTTTTAACTTCCTAAGTCGTTTCCAAATGAGGAGTATATCTTATAAATATATATATATATATAAGATAAATATAAAAATATATATTAATGAATAACTGAATTATATAAATGAAATAATAGGTTACATTTAAAAATTTATAAATGTAATTTGATTGTTTATTAATAAAATTAATAAAATGAAATTTTATCTTTTTTTCTCTCATTATTCTTTTTCCTTTTCTTTTATTTATTCTTTGTTTTTAACACTTTCAACCATTTTCTTGTTCTTCTCCCCTTTCCTCAACTGTTCTATCATTTTCACTTTTGCCCTGCCTTTCCCTCTTCACTCTCCCTCCGTGACCACACCACAAAGAGACTGTGCATGAGACACGCACAGCGCCCACACTTTAATGTCTCTCAGTGACGTTTACAGTATGAAAAGGGTTAATTTCCATTGGGGAGACAAATCAATATCGAATCAATCACATTCAAACGATGTCGCTCTCTTCACACTCATTCACACTCCCATTAATTTTCATTATAAAATATATACAGTATGTATACTGTATATATTTTATTTGTGCAGGGAAATTTCCAACTATAACTCATCTCTCATCAGAAAGAAAAGCAATCAACTATTGTCAAATTTGAGTCAGAAACAACAAATTGAGGATCTCTGAAAGTCCGCCATTTTTTCAAATTGTCAGTGTCGCCAACTGAAAGCGACTCTCGACGTTTTTTATCCGTTGGCTCAACGAATCGTGAGAGAAAAGATGAGGTTGTGAGATTTGAAACTTTGTGAGGAGGAGAAGAAGGAGAAGGAGAAGGAGAAGGAGAGGGAGAAGATGGGGTGTTGGGTGTTGACTTCTGGGTCAGCACATGAAGTCATCTTTGTTGTCATCCCAATGATAGATGATGAAAACTAATCCTTTGACCGCGACCTCGTGACGTCAGTTCCGGAACTGATCTCTCTCTCTCTCTCTCTCTCTCTCTCTCTCTCTCTCTCTCTCCCTTCGTCTATCCTTCACAATTTAAATTTATATTTTAATTAATCTTTATTTCATTATATAAAGCATTGATTTTACAGTTTCTGACACTTTAATTAAATTATTCATCAACGGTTTGTTAAAAATTTTGCATTATTGCACTTTTTTATATTTGGTGATATTAGTATTTCTTTTCTTCTTTTCCCATCTTGTTCTCTTTTTTTTATAAAAAGAGGAGAGCCTTCGACTGCTCTGCTCCTCCCGAAGGACAACGGACATTAACTCTCCGACCGCCACTCTCACTTGATGAATGCCTTCATTTCACACCGAACCAGCACCGAACGCCCCCACGTTCACAACGAACGCCCCAACGGAAACTCCATTTCCCCGCCATTCATTAACGGCATTTCTGTCACTCGCGGTCATCCCTCGGCCACTTAATGGGGGAGGACGGCCTCAACCCTTCTGCCCCCAGTCTTCTCGGGGTGGACTCTGAATTACACACATTTATGTCCGCACATCCGATGAGAATTTAATCCGGCATATCTGTAAGGGATTTGTCGTCATTTTAAATTAATTTATTAATTAAATTGGTTTTAAATCACTTCTTTAACAGAATAAAATTTAAATTTTTTTTATTTTAAGTTAAACGTATGAGATGTTTGCATTTATTTATTTCCCTCTTTTTTATCGCCACTTAATATCTTTCATATCTCCAAATTTCCAAAATAACGTATTTTCACATCTCCACGTTTTCTTATCTTCACAACAGACACGTTTTTGATAATTTCTGATATATAATTAAAGATTAATTTAATTTACATAAGTAAAATTGGAATTTAATAGACCTAATTTTATTTTTGTAAAATCTATTGTGAAAATAGAAAATTTTAAATCTTTTTTAATGTAATTTCAATTAGTTTAATTAGTATTAATAATTAAATTGAAGAGGTATTTGAGTTGTTCTGCTGAATCAGCAGTAAAAGCTCGGTCGTCTGTTCCTTTGGGGACGCTGTCCTCTCAACCGTCTGTTCTTATTGATTTCCTAACGTTTCTTTCCTTCCTCACGGCAATGCGGGTTCTTCATTACAATAATACAAAAGCGGCCATTGTATTTTCTCCCCGAGAGGGGAGGGAACTGCAATTAGAGGTTTCTGGGGGTTGTTTGGGGGAAAAGCCACTAAATTATTTTTAAGCAAACATTAATCAATTAATGAATAATAATTATAGAAAATTGGTGGTTATTCTTTAACATTGACCTGAACGGTCTTCCTTTTTAATAAATAAATAAATAAATACAGTAGACAAAAATATTTTGTTTGTTTTATGTTGTTATTAAATAATAAAATGTGATTAACTCGGGCAGTCCATGTGCCTTCGAGATCCCCTGTGACCATGTTCTGACTCAGCAGAAACCGGAAGTGACACGCCTATCGCCCCTGTGGGGCCACCCGGGCGCCCCGGGGGCGAGTCCTGGGCCCGGGGCCGCCTGCATGCTACACTCACCGGACACAGGACGAATGCGAGAGGATGCGAAGGAAATGGCGACAGCAGAGCGGAATCCAACATTCGCAGGCGATCCGATCCGAATGCACTCGATACCATCACAAAGGTCCGCGTTTTCTATTGGTGGGCCATGGCGGGGGTTGAAGGCGGTCGTTATCCGGAGGAAGTGGCTGCTCACCCCGAGAAAAAACCGGAAAAGGTCCACTAAATCCACTGCATCGCTCAATCAATAGCACATTTTCGCGTTTTTCCTCCGTTCACTTCTTGCAGAAAAGAAACCGAGGCAAACGGTGGCGCCACTCGTAACAACATGCAGCGGACGAATCCCGAACTAAAACGCTAACGGTCGATACGGAGCAGTCACAAGACCGAACGACGGACACGCATTTTCGCACTGATTTACGTTTCCCACGGAATTATTTTGCTTTGGAGTGTCCCCCCGCCCCCGCCCCCTTCACCCCCGACAGGGTGAAGACACCCCTGCGCTGCTCTTTATGTTCATTATTTAATGTCTCCCCGATTGTTATTCCTTTTTATTTACATAAGTGAAATGTTAAAAAGGTATTTTTTAAATTCCCAAATGAAATACTTTGAAAATTTTTTATAGAAGGTTTATATTATATAAATAAATGTAATAAATTATAATATCTCTATCTTAAGGAATGAAAACATTTTAGGGATGAGAACATGTTAGGGGTTGAAGAGCATCTAAACGTTAGTGAAAGGAGAGGCTTTCATGAAAGGTGAAAGCAGAGTTTGTAATAAAAATAATAAATTAAAAAAAATGATATATTCGCAACAATGAAAGCATACAAGGGTGCGAATCACCATTCTATAATATAAATATACAGAAATTGAACTCGGCGTCGCCGTCGACGCACCCATGAAAAATTTAACTAAGTTTTAAAATAACAATCAAAATTTGTTTTCCCACCATTTTAACCATTTTTCAACTAAAAACTCGAGAAAAAGAATCATCCAACTTTAGTATTTAATTCCACATATTTTTATTTACTTTATCGATTAAAGCCTTGTATCTGATAATTCTATTTAATAAACATTTAAAATTTTAATACCTAAACCTGGCCTGTAAACAATCAGTTACATTCCACCTTTCCCTCGCTTTCCCTCCTCCTTTGCCTCCCTTTCCTTTGACTCGCTCCAAACCAAAGGAAACCAAACCTTCGCCGCCATCTTTCCATTTCTGCAAATGGCCGCCGCGTTCGCGAGCAAATGCGGAGGGAAGCGCAGGAGCGTTTAATGTCCGTAAGAACAGAAATCATTTCCTCGTGAATATTTCCTCTTCACCCAATTACTGCTACTGTCTTTTTCCGCCATTTTGTTACCACAAACAAATTAATGGATTTATTTATTTTAGATTTTGGGGGAATCGTACAAAATATGAAATAGAAAGAGGATAATATGTTATGGAGAATAAAAGAAAGGGGGGACAGAAAGGGAACGGCGTACAGTATAAAATAAAAGAAAAATAGAACAGCACGGAATGCAGAAGGAGGAAAACAGTGTACAGCATGAAATCAAAGATAAGGATGAAAAGGGCAAAAGGAACATAAGACTCATTACCGACATTCCCCACATAAAAACTCTATTAGGAAATAAAAGGGATATAAACGAGGAATGGGATTGTGCCTTAATGGGATGCACATATAATATAAATATAAACCGTGAATTATGGCTGTTGGAGAAATCAAAGTACACTCAAAAACACTCTTCGGGTGATGACAGAGGCTCCCAGTTTCTTCGCTCTCTGACTGGGATTCGACATTTATATATATATAAAAAATAAAAAAACAAAAGGTTACACAAAACGTCGAATGTCGATTTAATGAGCTCTTGAAACTTTTTCGATCAACTGCCCATCGATTGCACCTCCTCGCCCCGTCGACACTCAACCGAGAGTTGTCGCCACTGCGACAAACCGCGCGAACCCCTGAGGGGAGCCGAGGGGGAGCCAATTCAGAGGGAGCGGAAACGGAAACGTCCCCGAACTCTCCTCCCGAAGAGCGCGACAGGACCGTCCGTGACCTTCTGACCTCGTGCGAAGACAACTTGCAATTTTAATCATAAGGGGATGAAAGTGAAAAGGGCGGGCGGGATGTCCGGGGCGGAAGTGTCGCCCCCAAGATGGCGGATGAGGGGGGAGGGGTTTCCCAACGGAGCTTGCATCCGATCATCCACGAAGGTAGAATGTAAACGTGGCGCGAGAAGAATGTCGACGTGTGTGTTTGTGTGTGTGGTTTGACTTCTTCAAGACGAGTAGCTCTGCGAAAGTTGTCCGGCACCCAGAAGTCTTTCTACGGCTGCGTTTATGTCCCCGAATGTGGCTATTAGAGCTGGAAGAGAAAGGCGGAGAGTGAGTGGGGCGAGGGTTGGGGGAGGGTTGGGGGAGGGGCGAGGCGGGGGAGACCCACCTTGAAGATTGGCTTCTCTATTTAGAAATCCCATGGAGGTTAACTGTTCGAGTTGAGTTCTATATCTCTCCTCTGGAGGTTGATTGGAGCCGCCGTTCTGTAGAGACATGCTGGCGATCTGAAGCGGGGAAACAAAACATTATTACATACATACATAGATACATAACGGGAAAGGATATGTCATATTTACGTGCAAAATGTATACATTTACCCACCATTCTGGCCATGAACTGAGAGAAGAGATCTCCTGTGGCGGGGTTGTTTTGCGTGGGGTTGGCAGCAGTGGTCGTGGTCGGGGGCGTAGTGGGTATGATGTTGGGGGCGGCTGTGGTGCTCGTGGTGGTGGTGGTGGTGGTGGTGGACGTGTTCGTTCCGGACGTTTCCGACGTCGTGTTCGGAGTTGGTTCGGATCCGAAATCGGGAATGGGGCCCAAACCCAAACTGAAAAATTAATAATATAAAAATTATGACAACATTTGCCCCTCGATTTACACGGCTTTAAATCACAACAAAAATATTTTTTTTATTGGTCTTATTCTGTTAGTTTTGTTATTAGGTTGTATACATTGCTGAGCGTTAGCAACCAATGGAAAACAGAAATGTGAATTGATTTTTGTCGGCTGCTTACTTATTAACAAGGCCGGGGGCAGCCGTTCTCAGCTGTTCCACCCCCTGCTGAATCTGCATCAAAGCGTTCAAGGCCTGCGGATTGGACATCATGTTCTGGACCTCGGGATTCTGAAGCTGTTGCAGGAAAGCCGGCAGCATCGACCTCATTTGTTCCTGCAAAGAGTGTTCCATGAGCACAGGAGCGCGCATGGCCAACCGCCCAGGAACGCCCCCCACCTGAATTTGCGGATTCCTAGAGAACAGCGGGTTGGCGTTGAGGATCTGCTGCGCGATGTTCGGGTCGGCGGCGAACGCCTGCAGAATGGACTGCGTGTACGGCGCGGACAGCATGTTCTGTATTAGCTGCGGGTTCTCTATCATCTGCTGGAGCAAGCTCTGCATTTCGGGGGAGTTGTAGAGCCCCGTCCCCGGCGCCGGAGTCCTGTTCCCTCCCGTGCTCTCGTTCGACGTGGGGTTCCCGCCCCAGGGGTTCGGCAGGGGGTTCCTGTTCTCGGTGCCCTGCTGCGGATTGTTCCCCTCTGCAACACCACACAACCAGTAGCCACCGCGGTTCCTCCCGCCCCTCGAAGGAGCGACCCTTACCCGAACTCCCCCCGGAACTCCTCCCCCCCGAGTAGAGATTGGAAAACTGACTAATGGCGGCGTTCACCATTGGCTCCTGGATTTCCCTGTACATTCTCGTGAGCGCGTTGTATCCGCCTGGAATGGATTCGAGGTTTGACATTGCCCTATCGTTGGTTCTCATGAATTCCTGAAGCATTGACGGATTTCTAACGAGTTCCATCGCTTGGTGAAGGAGCTCGGGATCGTTTAGCATGTGACTTATTTCTGGGTTTCTCTGCAACGAGCCGTTACATTTCATAGACGCCATTTGCAACTCATAAGTGTGTGAGTTTGACTCATTTTGACTCACCTCCATCAATTCCTGCATTTGCCTGTTGGAAGTGATCAAATGCCTCATGGTTTCTGGATCATTCATAAGATTTCTTATCATGGGATTATCCATTATCTGCCTGAATGCATCTGGGTTCTGCAGCAACTGTCTCTGCATCCTTTGCTGAAGCTCCATGAAGTTGGCAGAGCCCATCCCCAGGGCATCCAACCCGGACAACCCTCCCAAGAATCCGAGGCCAAATGGGGTGGCGTTTACATCAGCTGATGCAACAAACAAAAATTGTTACTCATAATGGCCTTCTTCTGGCTGATCCTACACTTGGAAAATTATTGCATCCTGACAAAATGTTATTTCATCCTGACCACAAATATTAAAAAAACATTCATAATTTTGAAAACTGCCGTATAATGAAAAGATGAAAATACATCTTCCCAAATGAAATGAAAAAGAGCAGTTGACACAAAGGAAAACAAACATGGTACCTGAATCTTTTACAAGTGCACAATGTCCACACTCACCTGGAGGTCTCTGAGGGTTGGTATTTGTTTCGGGGGTGCGAGAACTAGCCTTAATGACCAAGTGCACGGTGAGGCCGTCTTTAATGTTATGTGTTCCCAGGGTTTCATGATCCTTCATTATCTTCCCAGCGAAAATCAAGCACACTTGATCAGGTGCAACGTTAAATTTTTTTGCAACTTCTTCTTTGAACTGGAAAACATAAAACGTTTATCTGCAAACTCATTCGCCGGTGTTTGGAGTCGGCCGTGCCGCCCTGCCACCGTATATCATTATTCAATACATCCTCATTTTTACTTTGACTTCATTCGAAACCACTCTGCGTATGGCAGATTTGCGAAATATTGCACAATTACTTATTAAATTCATAAACGTTATTACTGTAGGCTTAACTGCAATGACGTTTGATTTAATGTCTTCGCAGTTTAGTTTCGGAAATTGGAAAAAAGTGCACTTTAACTTAATACTTACATCCTTTATCGATGCATCCTCATCGCATTCTATGGTCTGCTTATCTTTGGGTGTTTTAACGGTAATTGTGATTTTCTTAGGAGCATCCTGCCCTTCAGCCATTTTGTTTTTAGATGACTTGAAATTACGGTCACTGCCTTTTTGATTAAATCCGAACGTGGCAGGAGAACGAAGATAAAATTGTCATTTACAAAATATACTCATCGAGGTTTTTCGTATTTTATGTAATTCTCAATCAGTAATTAATTCTGCCATAATAAAATCGTTTTAAAACTTATTGATTTATAAATATTCTGAATTTTTACAATAAACTGAATTTATTCAAGGTTGCCGTAATTTCGGTCCCCATTTTTTTCGTGAGTTTCTATAGTTGGTTACTTGATAAACCACCAATTACAACTGCGTTTCAAGTATTCGCATTTTTTTTACGAGTTTCTTTTACTACGTCCAAAGGTTAAGTTTCATTTGATAGGATAGGCAAATTCGATAAGACTCAGACATTGGCATCTTTGAATTTTTCTTTTAAATCGATTTTCTTTATTCCAATTCTCCTTATCGAATTAATTCCCCGTTGCATTTATGCAAAAATAAAATACAGAGAGTTTCCCAAAAAATGCGATGAAATTTTCAACTCGTCTCAAGGTGCATTATCACGGAGTTCAACGTTTGAAGACTTACGACAGCCTTGATTATAACGCGTACGCGAAGATTTTGTGATTTGTACAATTTTAAAACGGGAAATTTAGATTAAAATAAATGAAAACTTTACCATTAATAAATATTATTTTAAAAACAGCTCGAAAAAAGAGTTGGAAAATGGAATCGGAAACGGGAAAGCTTCGCTGCACTGATTCAAAGTAAAACGCTTTGTTTGTTTACAATATTCTTTAAAAAATGGCGGATATTCTCATATGGGACAATTTTCTGTAGTCGTTAATGATTATGGCTTACTCGGTGAGTTATTATTCTCTTTAAAAACGACAGGGAACCGATTTCAAGTGGAATTTTCTCCAAAATGCCTTTATAAAGAGATAAACACAGAATTATTGTAAATAATTCAAGCATGAATTATTTATAATCTTCTCGAAACAAAATAAATAGGAACTTGAAAACAAGTAGTTGTGTGAGTTCCTTTGATTTTTGAGACGTATGCACAAGAAAAGTAAATTCTAAAGCTCTTAAAAAAATATTATTTGGGATTTTGACTTAAAAAAGTAGGGATCATAATGAAAATAAATGCACAAAAGATATCGGTTAATGGTTAAAATTTGACTTAACCTTCGAAAACGTTGGTGGAAATTTTTTAAATGAAAACTGAAATATTTTAAAAAAATTTCACAGAGATGCGGTGTGTTTTCCCGTGTGGAAAGCCGAGGCAAATGAGTGGTTAGTCACTTTCAACCGATTTGTTTCAGAGTGTGAGAGTGCAATTTGAATTGGGACATGAGGCTTCTGTTAGAACCAAGAAAACTCCAGAAGGTTTCACCCACGACTGGGAAGTGTTTGTCAGGGGTGCTGACAACACTGACATAAAATGGTTTGTTGACAAAGTGGTGTTTCACCTCCATGAAACTTTTCCAAAGCCCAGAAGAGGTGAGTTTTGCTTCTTTTGCTCAATCACTCGAAGTACTTCCTTTTCAGAACTCTTTTCCACCTTTTATCATTAACACAATCAGCAAACATTTTGTATTTAATATCTCTACAAACTCTGAAAGTGTGAACCTTCATTTTCTTTATTTTAAACACCCATTTATATTTTTATTTGTTAATTTGTTAACTCATTAGTTTATTGATTGATTTACATACTAATTTACATTTTTATGTGTGCTTTTATTTGTTTACTTATTTGTTCAGTTATGCATACTTACAAGCATATATGTTATGCAAAATTAAATGAATATCCATGTATTTATTATAAATTAATGAAACAATTGAATTGCATTAATTACATATAAACAGTATTTGTCTGGAATCACCGGAATAAGCAGGAGAGGAAAAAAAAATAAATAATAATGTAAATAGTGTTATTGATAATGATAATAAGAATACTGAATAAAAAATATAAAAGACAAAATGAAGGAAGTATGATTTGAAGAAAAGAAAAGGCTCATGAACCACAGACATAAAAGAAACTGTAAATAATAGAAATTTTTAAGTGTTTCTGATTTTGTTTCAGTTATAAAAGAGCCTCCCTACGTGGTCAAGGAATCGGGCTACGCAGGATTCGTACTGCCCATAGACGTTTACCTCAAGAACAAGGAGGAGCCCAAGAAAATCACCTTTCAGTATGATCTCACTCTCCAGTCGAGCGGCCCCCCCATCTCGAGGGTCCTGCGGGAGCCCCGACTGTTCCAGAACCCCTCGGAGGACTTCCGCCGGAAGCTCATCCGCGGGGGGGGCGTCGGGGTGGACACCCCGGCGGAGGCCCCCGCCGACGATCTCAAGTCCGCCCCCCCCGCCCTGCCCCCCAAGGCCAAGCCCCCCGCGGACTCCCCCGCGAAGAAGCTCAAGCCGGACGCCCCCCTCAACCACTCCTTCGCGGAACTGTTCGGGACTCCCATTCGCCGAGTGCCAGAACCAAAGAAGTTACCGGAACTCTGTAAGAAAGTGGAGGACAAGAAGAAAGTGAGCAAGTCACACAAGGAGGAGAAGGAAGTGTCGAGGGAGAAGTACTCGGAGCAGCGGGACAAGAGCAAGGAGAAGGGGAAGCGGGCGCCGTCTCCTCTCGGGCCGCCGCCGCCCGCGGCCAAGGCGAAGGAGGAGCACAGGAAGCACGAGGAGAAGGAGAAGAAGCGGGAGGAGCACGAAGAGAAGAAGAAGAAGCGGGAGGAGAAGGAGAAGAAGGAAAAAGCCAAAGAAGCGGAGAAGCAGTTGGAGAAGGAGCACAAGAGGGAGAAGAAGGAAGGCCGGAATGGGGACTACTCGAAGAAGGCCAACTCGAAGCCCTCGGAGGCGAAGACGAACTACGAGAAGCACAACAGCGAGGGGATGGAGAAGGGGATGGAGAAGGAGAAGGAGAAGGAGAGAGGGGAAAAGGAGAAGCACAAGCACAGGCATAAGAAGAAGGAGAAGGAGAAGAACCGGGAGAAGGAAAAGCATCGGAAGGAGAGGGAGAAGGATTTGCGGGACTTGGAGAAGGAGAGGGAGAAATGCCTGAAGAAGAAACTGGAGGAGCTGCGGGAGAAGGAGGAGAAGCGGAGGAAGTCGCGGTCGCCCTCGCCCGTGCCCTGCAAGAAGGGGCCCCTGAACGCCCTCCTGGACGAGCTGGGGAGCTCGGACTCGGCGTCGCCCCTCAGCGAGGACGAGGCCATCCCCCCGTCAGCGAAGCCGCTTCCCAAACTACCTGCCAAAACCGTACCTGATATTAAACCGCAACCGGTGGCGAACGTCGCGACCAAAGTGAAAAGTACAAATCCGATGGAGGGAAAACCGGAGGAGAACAGCCTGAGCAAAAGCAGCAGAAAGGAGAAGTCGTCGAGCAAGAAGAGCAGAAAGCAGGACAGAGAGCCGGAGAAGAAGAGGGAGAAGGAGGAGACGAGAGCGCGGTCGGCGTCGAGCGAGCGCCTCGAAAAGGAGGAGGAGAAAGAGGAGGAGAAGGAAAGGGAGCGGCCGGGCAAGGAGGACCGCCAGGAGAAGGACAGGCCCGAGGAGGACAAGCCAAAGCCCAAAGACAAGGACAACCGGAACCGGAAGGACAAGCAGACGAAGCCCAGGAAGGCCGAGGAGGAACCGGAGGACAGCCGCCGCCCGGACAGGTTCACCAAGGAGTACGTGGCCCAGCTCAAGGACCTCCAGCACAGGATAATGACCCTCGAGGACAACGCGGAGCTCCAGAAAGTGGTCAAGGTCATCGCGGAGACGGGGCAGTACGAGGTCACCAAGAAGACGTTCGACTTCGACCTGTGCGCCCTCGACATGGACACGGTGAAGAGGCTGCAGGAGTTCTTCGCGCCGACATGACAGTGAGAGTGAGGGAGGAGGGCGCAGAGGTGAGTGAGAGAGGAGACACTCGCCAGGTCTTCTGCTGTTCTTCCCTCCCCTTTGGATTGGGGATGAACGAGGGCCGAACCCGGGGATTGCAATATTGCTAGTTTTGCATTAAACAAGCAAAAGCTCAGTGGCATTTTTCGCTAATCTCCATTTTATTTTTTATACTTTATAAACTTTTTTAAATGCCGAAATTAGGAATTTTATAAAAAGAAAGAATGCGATTTTATTAGAGCGTAAAAATCTGAAAAACTCACTTTAAAAAGAGAATGCAAAGAAATAAAAAAAAACACAATTTTATTATTAACAGAAAAATTGGTAACTTAAATTAATATTGGGGCAAATTTCGTTTTCCCCAATATTAAATATCAGAAAACGCAAATAATGCAAAGAAATACAAATGAGGAATACACAGTTTCATTAGAAAGAGTAAATATCAAAAAAAGTTATTTATAACATTAATAACGAAGAAGACTGTGGGAAATACAAACCGAAAGAATATGCATTTTTATTATATTTATTATATTGAAGAAACATACAAAGAAAGATAAACATCAGTGTGGTAAAGATCACACATCTTTATCAAAGAGAACAAATAATAGTTAAAAATTAATACAAAAGCAATACGGAAAAAATAATAAAGATCATCAAATGATCAATATTTTGATTATAATATTGATTGCACGTATAAATAATGGAAAATGCATAAAATGCTCTTTATTTATATATTTATTTAGCGAATAATCATAACTCCGTTATATTTTTACGAATTTTGTTGCGCTAAAAGACATAAACTCAATTAATTTTTAGGAATGACTCAAAGTAACGTATTGCAATCCCCGATGGAGACGTTGGTCATCCCAGGATCCCCTTCAGTGGTTCCCAAACTTCGCCATCGCCCGAAGAGGGATAAAGAAGGGAAAGTCATTGCCCACTTTGGGAATCACTGATCCTTTGAAAGAACGGGGGAATGCGGTCGCTGGGGTAAATAGGGTCAGTGGGTGCGAAGGGAGGGGGCGAAGGGAGGGGGCGAACGTGCAAAGGAACCCACGTGAACGCCCCTGAAGGGTTAGCTCGAGTCATCAACAACTTCCGCTTTTCAAGGGAACGTTTCCGGTTTCTGTTTCCGGCTCTGAAGTAATTATTTGTCGTCTTTCTGCATTGGGATAATGAAATTTATAACTTTTCTCAATTCTTTTCCTTTTTCTTCATAATCTTCTGCAATTTCTTTTTCTTCCCACTCTCGTCTTTCTTCTTTTCCTAACTTTTTTACACCTCTTGCGTCTATCAGAGAGGTTTTTGTGCAAAAGACTCTATTTAGATGCGAATGGCTCGACCTAATATTTTTTCGAGCAAAAAAATGACATTTTAACCCTCTGACGGTGTTCAAATAAGACGAGGTTACAGGTAAGCTAAACATGGATTTCTCGTAATAAAACAAATTCAAACTATTTATTTTGATAACTTTGTATATTTTGCTACTAAAAAACATCATAAAAACATATCATAATTTTTAATATTGAAAACCACAAACATTAAAAAATGTTAAAAAACCACGGAATCAATAAATGGGTTTATTTATTTGTTTAAAATGACAAAAATTCATTTGTTAAAAAAAAGAATAAATAAATCCGCGAGGCCTTTGATAAAATCGTCATTTTCCCACACATCCAAACACTAAACGAAATTTTCTTTGGAGAAAATTTTTGTGAAATACATTGTGTTCCAAACACAAGTATGAATGGACGTAACAGTTATAATAATATATTTATATTGTAACCCATTTCGGGCATTACAATAAACCAATTTAATAGCGCAATAAATACAACAGTAAATGTATTTTTTAACAAAAAAATAAAACACTTTAAATAAGTTTGGACGGTTCACATCCAAGCAAACTTTTTATTATAACAAAAAATTAACTCTAAATGAATTTGACTTGACTTTTGATTTACCCGCTTTTCCGTTAGCGTCGCGGGTACAGTACTTCACCGAATTGTTAGCAGGTGAAGGGGGCGGAATTTCGTATTGTTTTGCCAGACTTCCCTTTATTCCGTCCTCTCAGCAGTGGTTTAGGAACTCTTAATTATGTTAAATTCGAAATGAATTTAACGCAATAAATTGTTGTAATCCATTGAACTCATAAATAATTAATAAAAAATAATTATAATAAAACACCCAAAAGGTGTTTGTTTGAAGCACGTTGAATAAAAAAAAATGCAGGACTTCAGGATGGGGGAAATTTGAGCCCCAAACACCGTTAGAGGGTTGAAAGAAGTCTCCCGAGGGGAGTTTTTAGCCAAAGTCAGCAATCGTCAGCAAAAGAAACTCGAGCGGGGTTATCGAGAGAGATGTCGCAAAGTCCGACCGAGCTCTTATGTAAAAAGATAAGAGAGACAGAGGAGGAGCGGGGAAGATGGACGACAGAGGGAAAATAGTCGCGGCAATGCGGGAGAGCGGGGATTTGTTTCGAACAAAGGGGAGAAGTTGACGGTTGCGAAGTGAACGCGAGAAAATTCAGGAAAGCATAGTCGTGATATTTTTAGAGAAACTTTTTAATTATTCTTGGAGCCCGCATAGTCATCTTGTAAATAATGTATTTATACGTAATAATTATTATATATTATGAAATAATTTAGAGACTTTGTAGAAGTGCAATTTTCTGTCGGATTGTTATTTTTCTGTTTCCAAGTGTTTATTTATACAAGTTTTAAAATAAACTAATTGAAATAAATTTAAAATATTTATTTATTTAAGGATTTTTTTATTTTTTAAGACTCTGCTATTTTCAGTGATTTCTTTTTCATAATCGAGAAAACGATTTGTCGTTCCTTATAAATCTGCGACTTAAAGTGAAACGCCTCTCATCACTTATTTTCGGTTCATGTGCAAAAAAGCGTGCTTTTTAAAAGCATAATACTTTTCAGGTCAGAATCATAAATATTTATTTCACCCTTTTATTTATTTCGGAAAAAGTTCGAACTATTCAGTTCTACTGTATATTAATTATAAAGAAAAGACTGTAAAAAGAAAAATGAGTTGAATAATCAAAATTTGTGATAACGAGCCTCAATGGAACAATTTCTAAAGCCACGTCGTCGTGTCCGGAGTGCGTTCAGAAAGCGCACTTTCGGAACGCGCGCTGAAGAAGTCAATGTGGTTATCAACATGATGAACGTGAATAGAACGTGTGAATAGAAATGGAGCCTTTGGAAATTGAGTTTTTAGCAGAGGAAACAGTCGTAACGGTCGTGCCAAATTTCAACTGTCGTAAGACTTATTTAATCACTGGCGAATTGGGTCCCTTCCGAGCAGGAATCCCCGTAAAAGTACCTCTGTGGTTGGCGGCCGACCTCAAAAGGAGGCAAAAATGTCGGATCGTACCGCCTGCCTGGATGGATTTGGAAAGGCTGGAGAAACTGCGAGATGACGAGGCGGAAATACCTCGGTTCTGCGAGATGCCGAGTGAATACTACATCGTCGAGGCGAAAATCGTCCTGGGTTTGGGAATCGAAGACAATCCCGGGCTCTTCCCCATCATGTCCACCATAAAAGACATTTGGGATCGCAGAATGGCCAAACTGGCCACTTCGGCGAGCGTGTTCATGCATTTGGGGGGCGGATTCGTGAAGATTCCGAACTTGACTCCTCCAGAGTTGAATTTGGTGAGGCCGGTCTTGCCCAACGCCATGGATTTTCTGTCCAGGTTAGGAGGGGAGGACGAGCTTTTGGAGGATGTCGAAAGTGCCACCGAGACCAGTCAGGCCACGGAGGATAGTGAAATGTTGTCGCTTTTGAACTGCACAAATTATTTCACCCCATTTCCATCGGGTTCTTAATGACACCGCAGTCGTTAATTATGTGAATTTTGGACTTTGGGCAGAATAAAAAGGAACTTTGAGATGTAGAATTAAACAAAACCATCAACTCGTCTTATTGAAGGTCTGCTAAATGGAAACATTCTGACAATCTCTCTATATTCAAAATAAACTCAGCTGCAGAAATTTATTTAGTTTGGAAACATTTTTATGGGGCACAGCCATTTTAACTCTGGTGCTGATTTGTTGGGAGACTTTAGTGCACCAAAAGAAATGAAATTCCTCTCTGTGTATGAATGCATTTTGGCTGTGAATTGCAAAATAGATTTGTTGGTGAAACTCAAATCTCAATTCCAATAAGGCTTCCAATTGCTGAAACTAATTTTAATCTCTTTGAATCTCTGTTATTTTTTTTTATATTTTAAAATTATGATTTGGAGAAAATTGTTTACTCAATTTGGGCTGTTGAAACTGCTGTGCAGTCAGTTTTTAGGAACACTTTTTACATTATGATTGAAATTGTGATGGTTTTATATTTGCAATTAGAAGAATTTGGCAGTAATTTTACATGACAGTGGCTCAAAGTTTCTCTGATGGCTTCCCATTAAAGAGTGCAATTGGTGTGTGAGGTTGCTTTTCCAATGCTCTTTTCTGTATTTGTTTGAAAAATCTCTTTGAAATCACAACAGGGGATTTGGGACTTTCTCTCCAACACTCCCCCTCGGAGTGATAGGAAAACCACTCAGCTCTTCATTCCCATCATTCTTTGTTGATTCCTAATTTGGGGTTCGACAATCCTTTCATTATTACGTTCGTTAATATGTCAGCTGTCATTTGATTTGTATTCATATCGGATTTGAAAACACAGTTTTTATCACCTGTTTTATATATCTGCATGATGTGAGTATTTATCATGATTATTTGTATTATATATGTATTTATCATTAATATTTGTATAATATACATATTATATCAATTTGTGTATTTAATATATTACATAATACGTTTATTATGGACTGAGTAATTAAAAGATTTATGCATTTTAATTTTATGACAAGTTAAGAAATGTTGAATCAAAATCACCCAAAGGAAACTAAACAATATGACAGTAAAATGCTGAAAACAGAAGAATAACTTTGGTTTGGGCAAAACACCGGTCCGTTATTTCGAAATACATAGTGAAAAGTCTTAATTCATAAATAAACAAGTAAACAAATGATAAATATAAAAAACGTCAACGCAAACAAATGTTAAAATTTTTCAACCGCCAAATCTAACAGAAAATTCATTTTCTGTTTTACTTTTTTTAGAATTATTCCGATTCTCTAAATATAATAAAAAATGAAGAAATATGAAAAAACATTTAGTAAATTAATGGAAATTGTAAAATTCTTTAACCGGCATTTTTAAAGGGAAAATTTGTCCATGGATTTAGACACACATTTTGAAATTCAGGGAAGGCGGTGAATTCTCCAACGGCCACTTTCACTTCTCATCAAACCGAAATCCTCTGCTCGATTGGCCCTCGTGCTTCGCTGCCGATCGCGGATGCAGGAAACGACCTGGGAACGCGGTTAATCCAAAACCATAGGAAATTTCCAAACGAAAAACGAGGCCGCCATTCTCCAGAACGATTATCTCCTGTGTCACCCCGCGAAGGCTACCGATTCCACGAACCGTTACACCGCCTCGCCGCCCCCCACCCCCCACCGCTGCTTGCATAATCCACAGGCACCTGATCACCTTGCCGAGCTCCACGTCCAACATTCGCCCACTAAATCAGTTCTCCGTCACCCTTCGCACGATAATAAGGTCAGCCATAAGTGCACTGTTCTGTTCTCGCTTCCTCCGCCGTTCGCTGCCGAGTCAGACATCGTTGACTGCAGTTTCAGGTCCGAGATGAGCCATCTGACAGGTCAGGCCATCGCGGGAGAGTGTGGGGATATCCTGAACAAGTACTTCCTCACGGACTTTCGCTCCGGCTACAAACGCTACAGAGGGGTGTGTCTCCCCACGCGGTTCGAGGCGTTCGCCCAGAGGGTGGAGGACCTGCAAGTGAGGAACGACGATGTGTGGGTGATGAGCTACCCCAAGACAGGTTGGTGGGCTTTGTTTCTGGCCTTGGGAGGCCATCACAATGGAGACTTCGCTGAGGGAGTGAACAAAGTGGGTTTGGGTGTCCTCCCGTCGAGTGGAAACCTTAAAAGGTGTCTGCATGACTCGTCTTTGCAGAGTCATTATGCTCAAGTGGGGAATGGATCTAATTATTGTGGTTCTTTAATTGAGGCAGCGAAGGTCTTTTGGGGCTTACATTGCATATCGGGAGTGAGCAGCCCCTATTTGTGTTTATTTTCCCTGGAAAATTACGGGATGATAAACCCCTGCCCGTAAAGCGTTTATTTAAATGAAAGATATTTTCCCTATAATATAAATAGAATAGAATTATGGGTTTAGGTACAGCAGTGTGTTCCAAAATGATCCTTCCCTATCTAAAAATGGTATCAAAAAATGTTTAATTAATTTCATTTTTTTTATTCCTTTTTAATTTTGTTTACGATGACTTTATTTATGAAAAAATTTATTTTTGCTCCGCTTTTATAATTTCCATTCTAAATTTTTAATTAAATTACATTTTATTTTATTTCGTTTTAAATATTCAAATTTTCCATTAAGGAATCGCAACAGTCGGCAAAATAATTAGTTTGAATAAAGTGATTTTGTATATTCCATATTTAGCTTAGGTGAGTCAAATCTAGGCCATTTTATTCGAATTAATCTTTGCCTGAAACTGGCGAGAGCCACGCCAAAACATGCACAACACTCACACCATTTCATTCCAATTCCAGGCACGACCTGGACGCAGGAAATGGTCTGGTGCATCGCCAACGACCTGGACTTCGACAGGGCCAAGGAACCTCTGCCACAGAGGTTCCCCTTCTTGGAGTAAGCAACGCCCTTTCGGGCCCCTCCCCCGGGAACACCCCACTCCTGCTTCATTCCCTCTCTCCCTTTCAGGCACTCCTGTCTCTTCGACTACACGGACGTCCTCCCCAGGAAGCCAGGCCTCAAGCTCCCGCCCTTCGTCGAGGACTCCGTCGCCTTCGTCAACAACCTCCCGTCCAGGAGGTTCATAAAGACCCACTTCCCCTGGGACCTCCTCCCGGCGAGCATCCGCAGCGGCCAGGCACAGCCGAAGGTCTGTTCTCCCCCACTGGCTTCCCTCTCTCAGCTCACCCTCTGCTCACCCTCTGCTCACCCTCTGATTCCCTTCCAGATGATATACGTGTGTCGCAACCCGAAGGACACTTGCGTGTCGTACTACCATCACTGCATCCTTCTGGAGGGCTACCGGGGGAACTTCGAGGACTTCTGCAAGTTGTACCTGGGTGACGCTCGTGAGTGCCTTGGCTGTTTGTTTGTGGTTGTTTGCGTGGTGGGCGTGACGTGTTTTTGTGGTTTCAGTGTGCTTCTCTCCGTTTTGGTCGCACGTGGACGGTTTCTGGAAGAGGAGGAATCAAGCGAACGTGTTGTTCCTCAAGTACGAGGACATGAAGAAGGTAATTGCCCATCAAAAACACACAAATGGCATTAATTACATATTTAATTAGTTGTGTTTCCATATTTTATTATCATTTATTTTATTTTATTTGTTTAGTTTTTAATTTTATTATTGGTTTGTTTAGTGTTTATTAATCGTTGTTGTTATTTCCTAAAAATATATTAACAAATGTGATGATGTTATGTCAGGATTTAGCCAGCGTCATCGAAAAGACGGCGCGATTCCTTGGAAAGCAGCTGAATCAGCAGCAAATTGAGGTCCTCTGCGACCACCTCAGCTTCGCCTCGATGAAGAACAACCCCGCCGTCAACTATGAGGCCGTCGTCGAAATCAACAGGACCTTCGACCTCATCCCGGCCGACGGGGAGTTCATGAGAAAAGGTAATCGCGCAGTGACTGTCGCCATCTTTGGTTTCTGTCGCGCAATCAAAGAAATGAGGTTTGTCGCGGTTTTCAGGTACCGGAGGCGAATGGAAAGAAAAGATGAGCGAGGAGATGATCAAGACTTTCGACGAATGGACGGAGAAAAACGTCGCCAGTACGGGAATTCAGATGCAGTGAGTCGTCGCCTGGAAATGTTCATTTATATATATATTCACTTAATTATTGGTAGAATTTTATATTTTGGTATTATGTATACGATAAGCATGAGATTATATGTAAATACAAATGAAATTTTATTATTGTAAACTAAGGTTGAAACGGTTTCCCTTTTCTTCTTTTCTTTTTCATCTCTTGCTCTTCTTCTTCTGTTCCTCTTCCTCTTGTTCCTATTCCTTCTTTTTTTATTTTATGAATGAAAAAAGCATTTGCTTATTTCAAATTCGTTGCTACAATGATGGTCGAAGGTTCTCGGCCTCATAACTTGATAAATAAAATATAAACCTTGTGAAAACCCCAAAAATTGAGACGAATTGGCCAATTCTGTTAGTTGGGCTTTGAAGGGACGATTTTACAAGAATTTAAAGTTAAAAAACCGGTCCGCAGAACGTCCATTTGAAACTGTCACAAATCATTCTCCTGCCACGACGAATTTTCAAAATTAACCGACTCAGTTTCATAGGAAATATCCCCCGGGTGAGTGAATTCACATTTTTAAACGAATTAAATTATATCTCTGACAATTTATTTAAAATAATATATTATACAATTAAAATGTGAAACCTTTGCAACAAAAACTGCATAAAAACGTTTTCACTTCCTATTAAGTAGAGAAAAAAAATTACTCTGAATTAAAATTTAAAATATGGCGTAAAAAATCAATATTACTAAAACTTTGTTGACTAGGCAGCAGAGGTGGGCGCAGCTGAGGAAAAATCAAATGATCTGAGTGTAATTCTAAGATTAATGTATAATTTAGAGCAGGTGGTGTAAAAAAAAACTGTTTAATCAAAAGGTAAAATAAAAGAATTTCCAAAGTGGGCAAAACAATAAATAAATATTCTTTGATGTGTATTTATACAATGAAGGTTACTTTAATTTGAGCAATTAATTACAGTATCAGATGGGATTATTGAAGAATTTGGAGGGCGTCATGTTTTTATAATAAGAGGGAAACAGTTAAAAAAATTGGAAGCATTTATTATCGGTTAATTTACACAAAACCGCCATGTTTTTATTAGCTAATGCTCCCATAAGGGGTCATTTGAACCCTCATTGAATAAATGCACATTATTTTTAAAATAAACACAAAATTATTTATCTATTAGAGGGAATAATTTGCAACATTCTGATTTCGTATAAAATTAAACAAATTAGAGTTCAGTCAAATTAGTTCAAAAATCAGAAGCTGGAACTTTGTGAAATTGTTCAGAGTATAATTACAAAAGTATAATTTCGTAATTTCCGGAAAAGAATTCACGCGGGGACAAAGGAAAAAAATTAGTTTTTCTCCATTTTCAGATAAAGAGTTGTATCACAAAATTAGCTCAGACAAAAATAGTAGAGTATAAAATTATCTCCCAAAATTTGCTTTCACTTGTCACCATTTTGTCTATGATATTATTTCATAATATATGGCAACTTCGTACGGGGCTGAGCGTAGTGTTTCTTCTCTAACAAACTCATTTCATCACCTGAGGAGAAACTGTTTATTTATACTCCGGCAGACACTCTGTGCCCATCTCTGCCAGGTAACCACTAGCCTTCATCACTCGAAGACGAAATGCACACCACCTCCTGGCTGGTCCCGCCCTTGTGCGCCCCCCCATTCCTGCTCATCTTCGAGTACCTGAACCGCACCTCCTCCGACCGACGGCCGAGCCCCAGCCTGCTCCACGCCAAGTACACCACCACCCCCGCCAGCACCACCACATTCACCGAGAACAGCACCGTCAGTCGGCGGTACCACACCGCCGCCCTCGCCTCCTCCACCATGCGCCGCGGGTAGCAGAAGAACAGCGCCCGGGGCGCGTTGTACGGCTCCAGGATCTTCTTCGTGACCGCCTTCTTCCGCGGCGCCGCCCTGGGGCCCAGCTGTCGTCTGCCCCAGCTGAGGCGGGGGCTGTCGTCGGGGGAGGCGGCCAGGTCCTCCACCTCGTCGGGGGGCTGGAGCCCGGAAGGCGTGGCCACGGCCTCGTCGTGGCAGGAGGTGCAGTGGCCGTCGGACTCTCCGGCGCAGGTGAGGCAGCTGTAATGGCACGGCATGCAGGCCGCCCTCTCTTTGGCGTTGATGCCCGGGTAGGTGTTGGCCGGGCAGTTGGACTCGCAGCGGCCGAGGTAGAGGTACAGGCCGGTCACGCACTCTGGAACAAAAGAGGGAGACATGACAAGGGGATCCTCGCGAGTGGTTCCCTGGCGAGCGAAAGGGGAGGAGAGGGGAGGAACCGCGGCAGGGTGACTCTAGTCAAAGAGGAAGCAACTTACCCACGGAGAGGTTTGGACAGGTGAGAAGTGGGTTGATCCCAACACCGGGAAGGAGCCGGGCTGAGCAGTGGGCGCGAGCGAGCCCAGGCCTCGGGGCATTGCAGGCAACTCCCCCCTCTGTCTTTCTATGCGGGTTCTGCCTCCTCGACCTGGGAACCTCAACAAGTCACAAATTAGGCGGTCAAAGACACAAGGCATGCGGTGGGGCAAGTGCGGTGCGGGGGTGGCAGGTGGTGGGTCTGAGGGTGGGGCTGAGCGTCGCCACCGGTTCAAAACAAAATCAAAATGAAATACCTTGGTCTTTGCAGAACGGTCAGACGTCGATCTCCGTGGAGTGGGTTCCGCCATCTTGGAAGTTCTTCTGTCTTCGGTGTCTTTCCGTTGGAGAAGTGTTAGAAGAGGAGAGAAAGCTGACTTGGAGGGAAAATTTGTGAGTTATCTCTTTCTGTCATGAGGTCGAGTCATTGGCCATTTTGTGCCCTTAACGATACACCGTTCGGCGGCGGTTGACGCGGAAGATCGCTTCCACGAGAAACCGTCTAAAAAGAGGTGGCTTCGTTCCCTTCGTGTAAATCGCGGGCCAAATGAAGGTGTTTTAGTATATTTATATAAACCAGTGGTTACCAAACTTTTATGTTGTTACACAGAAAATATTTTTTACATTCCTCTTTTTACTTTAATATGTGTTAAAGTATCTGTTCTTTTTTGTAAAATATTTTTAAGGGAACTATAAGTTAAAAACATTGACTTTTTAAATTAAAAAATTATAATTGTTTTATTAACTATATATTGTTGTATATAAATTATTATGATATATTATGAAATTTGAATTGTTTATTATAATAATGACAGCTCAGAGTTTAAATATTTAAAATATCAGTATTTTTGTGTTAAAATTTAAAATTTTTAAATAGTTTCGTAAAATTTTGGTCGCCCTTAAGTTGAATATTTTGAAATAAAACAAGGCGGAAGTTAGTTATGACTCGACCTAACGACTTCTTCGGCTTTAAAAGAAATACAAGGAGAGTTCCATTTCGCCTGCACCGGATTTGCAAAAGTTACTTTTAGCTTTCGTCTCGGAGACTCGTTGGGGGTGTGAAGTGGGGGCGGCGGGGGCGGCGGGGTGGAGGGGAGGAAGTCGGGAGGGGTCGTCCGAGTGTCTCACTCCTCTTAGAATTCAAAAAACACGAGTAAAATATCAATTTGTATAATAATAATAATACTTATTATTATTACTATAAATATTCACAAAACTGCATTCATTCACATCTGACACTGTTAAATAGACAACATGTGAACAAACAAAACAAAAACAAAAATCCTTTCGCTTATTATACAAATTATCATAAGTTATATAATATTATCATATCATCATATAAGTACTATTCAATATGAGAGGAACATTTCGAGGAAAACCTAATTCGGCGGTGGCGGTGATGAAAAGAAGAAAGGCAACGTGTCCAACGCTTCCGTTGCATCGGGGGCGTGTAATTAGAGGGATGACGTGGCGTCAGACAGCCACGCTTTTGTAATTCCCCGCTTTTACACAATTCCTTTATAATAATATACACTCATATTACACATTCATATTTTTTATTACATTATCGAATCCAATAAAAGAGATTTCGCTCTCATCTTATCAAAGCTCTCTCTCATTCTCAGGTTAAAATTTTCTTCATTTTGTCTTTGTTTTTTGTCACTCTTAATAAAAAAAACTCAAATAATAAATTATTATGAGTTCATTAAATTTTTCTTTTAAATTTGCAAATTTTTATATTTAAAATTAATGTTTAACTTATGTGATTGAAATCTCAATCGTTATTAAAGAATTAAGTAAAATTATTTTATTTTTTATTGTCCCCCTTTTAATGCGCAACACCTGAAAAGTGTTGTTCACACTCTATGGCGCGCGAATCGGCTCCAACAAATTAAAGAAGGCGGTTTTGTTTTTGTTTTCTTCTTCCGTCAAAAGCAGACCTAAAATCCGGCGAGAGTTCGCTCTTTTCAATTGCAAAAGCGACCGAACGCTTCATTTTTTGTCCTTCGCCGTTTCAGGCCCTCGCGATGGCGTCACTTTTTGCTTCACATCATCCCCCGAGGGAAACAACACCCTTCGAGCGCCACCCCGCTAACTTCACACTCTAGGAACATCGGCTGCTGCGGCCCGAAGGGGTGAGTAACCCCTTAGCTCTTTTCTTCTTATCACCAGCGCCACTTTTGTCGTCTGCTGAGCCACTTTCCGAGACAGAACATGCGCGAGAACAGTTACACACTATGCGGACTCAGACTCACAGTCGTCCCGTGAGCATCGCGTCAATTATTGTCGGTTTCAGTCGGGTTTAATATCGGACGGGTGTTTGAACGATTATGTATTGCTCGATCGTCCCGAGGCAGCGCCGTGGCGGCAGAATGAGTTCGGGGCACTGGCCGGGAGCTGGTGCCACGACCGTGAGTCTGACGTCCGACGAAATGAGTCAACAACGGGAGGGGGACATTCACGCTCTACGTCGTCCCACTCTCGTCCCGATTCCTTTCCAACCTAAATATCCATTTCGGTGGCCAACTAAAACGGGACTTTCGATTCGTGACAAAATCACCTAAATCAGTCTTGTTAAATTCGATAAAATCACCTAAACATTCATTAATAATTAAAGCATAATTGAATATTCGCCTAATTCCTTTCGAACAATCGGAAATTATATTAATCAAATATTGAAAAGGTAACATTGAGAAGCAGATGATTAAGTGACCAAAACCCGGAGAGTCAAAAGTGGAGCCCCAACAGGACGAAGGAAGCATTAGTAATAATATAAGCAACGAACCTAAGCACTGGGGGGCGGAGCCCGAGAGCGACGCGCACCCCGACGAGGGGCCCCCCAACGGCTCCGACGTCGTCCGCGTCACGTCGTCCCGCCGGGTCGCCTGCTCCTTCCACCCCCTGTGGCCGGCCCCTTCACCCTCGATGTGGTTCGCCACCTCCTCCTCGATCTTCCCCTTGCTCGCCAACCCGTTCTTCGCCTTCTGCTTCACCATCTGCACCGGCAGCGCCTCCCCGTTCGGGCTGTCCTCCGTCCCGAAGAAGATCATCTGCCACCCCTCGAATTGACCTGCGGGAGAGATCGCTCCATCAGTGGAAGGCAGGGGAGTCTCGGGGCGCGGGGGGTGGACAGAGGGGGACACCGACGGCCTCTTGCCTTGGTTCTGTCGGTTTCGGAAAGGCATTTTCCTGCTGTGGGCGCTCCCGTCGGCGCTCGTCCGCGGCAGCGAGGAGGTATCGAACCTGTTCTGTCGCTCGGTCTTCTGGGCCCCGGGGTGGGGGCCGCCCTTCGGCTTGGGGAGGTAGTCCTCGCCCTTCCTCGGCACGAGGAAGTTGTCTTCGTGGATGCGCCCGGTGTTCACATAGAGCGGGAAGAGCTGTTGTACCTTTGGGTACTTTTGGAAAACGTCAGGCACTTTCTGATTGGCGCCGGGCCCCAGGACGATCGTCAGGGGCAGGCTCGTCGAGGGGAGCGCGGGGGTGGTTCTGGGCGCGGGGTCCTTCCACCGGATTCTCGGGGTGGTTTTGGCTCTCTGCGGGGGGGCTGTCGGGGGCGGTTTCGTCCCGCCGGACACTTTGCCCGCTCGCGACGCCCCCGACTTTGTTTTCCAGTTCTTATAGCTCTTCCGATTGAGATAGTTCGGGGAGAGGGAGTTTTTAGTGGGTTTCGTTGTGGACTTTGGGGAGGGTTTAGGGGAGGAATACTCGTCCGATGATTCCGCCGGTATCTGCGATGTTCCGTAAAACAACAACGACCACTCCTGTAAATTGGCTCTTCCTGCAGCCATCCCATCCAGAAAAGCAGCATTAAGAGAAAAGAGAGATTCGTGAATAAGGGTGGGTCGAGCGCTTAGAGGAGCAGTGAGGGCGCGAGGGGGCGGGAGTGAGAGTGCACCTACCCAGGTATCGGCCCTCGTTGTGTATCTCCAACTCCCACATGCCGAACGGCATCTCTCCCCAGGTGTGGACGCTCATGAAGGGCCAGGCGTTGAAGGGGTTCCTGGAGGTGTCCTGGGGTCTCCTGGCGAGGAGGGTGGAGCGGGTGCCCGCGGGGGAGGTGAGGTATATCTGGAGATCCCCTCGCCGCGAGGAGGAGAGGGAGATCTTCGCCTGGACGTGCTCGAGGAAGTTGACGCCGGCGCATTCCGTCACGTTCAGGTTTAGAATCACTTTGCTGCGGGCCGGGATCAACCTGGAGAGGAGATAACAGTTAGAAAAGCTCAACTTTTCAAGAACACGTGCCGTCTCTAGGAAAGGAAACAATGCAATTACTTGTCCACGTGCGGGGCGGAAACTTCGCAGCGATGCTGTTCTGGCACTGTCTTCCAATTCCTCGCCAACCTCACCATCGCTGTCGCATCCATCAGTCCGTAACCGAAGGAGTGACTCACTGAAAGCCAACAGAAGAATATGTGAGACTGAACGGAGGGAAAGGGAGGACGCGGGGGTTCGGGACTTACCGTTCCTTCCGACGCCGTTAACTTTCCAGTCGGAGGATTTCAGGTTGGCGGGTCTCGCTGTTCTGACGACGATGTGCTGCATGTCCCGCCAAGTCAAAGCCCTGTTGGCTTCCAGCGCCAACGCGCAAATCCCCGCCGCCAACGGCGCAGACGCTGACGTCCCCGTGTGACCGTTCGTGCATTTGTGCCTCAGGTCGGTCGTCACTATCTGCAAACAAAATCCCCTTCATCACCCTTCCTCCTCTCTCTCCCTTCCCCTCTTTCCCCTTTCACCCACCTGCTTTTCTCTCGCGCCCCCGGAACTGTACGTCGTGGCCAGAGTGGAACTGCACGCTTCCGAGTACCACGGAACGAACCCGTTCTCCGTCGCGCTGCTGATCGACAGCGTCCAGATTGAATTCGTGTAGCCGTCGCAGTTACAGTTGTCGTGCTCTCGCCCGCCATTACCCGACGCCCACACGAAGATGGACCCTTTGCCCTGGCGGCCCTGCAAGAGGACGGAGGGGTGAGCATTGGGGCGGGGGCGGAGGCGGGAGGCCAAGGGGTGGACGCACCTTGGTAACTCCTTCAATGAAAGCCCTCGTGGCGAGTTCTCCGGGGCCGTCGACGGTCTTTCCGTCGTCGTCGGGGCCCCATGAAGCGCTATAAATATCGATATGCTGAGGATTCAAACTAAGCGATCTCGCTTCTACGGCGTCCGTCACGTCGCCATCTAACATCCGCACACCTGAAAGTCAGAAATGTCAGCAATCGGTCGAAGGCCCATGGCCCGATGTCTATAATTTAAAAGCAAAGTTGGAATTCCAATCAAGTGTAAAGGAAAACATGGAGTCAGTGGCGCGGGAGAAAAAATGGGGAACGCCAGCACAGAAAAGAGAGGAAAAACTCACCCCCTACATTGGCTCCGAACGCCACCCCCACGGAGCACAGCGAATTATTCGCCACAGCGGCCACCTCCCCCGCGCACCGCGTCCCGTGCCTGTTCGAGTCCAGGGGGTCGTACCTGGGCATCGGGTCCTCGTCGTGGTTGTTCACGTCGTAACTCGCCTGGGGGTCCTGCAACACAGCCAACGATCAAGACTCACCCTCGCACCCCCCACACCCCCCGCACTCACGTAATTCGCCACGAGATCGGGGTGGTTCTTCTCCAGACCGTCGTCCAGGATGGTGACCACGACGCCCTTGCCGGAAATGCCCTCCAGCCAGGCTCCTTGCACGTTCATGTCCAGCCCTTGACCTCGGTTCTGCGGGGAAAACATTTATTTTCTCGAGTCATAAGTAACTTCCGATCATGCATACGCAATGCAGGAGAATAAGAGAAGGAGAACCACTTTAGATTCTCCGACAGATAAGAGCGCTGATCTGTCTTCGTCAGTCTCTTCCTCATTCTTTCAGGTGACCTTTCCCCGAGATCCCGCTACTCACCAGGTACCACATCTGAGGCCACTCGACGTCGTTGAAGCGGACGATGGCGGACTTGGAGCGGCCCCTCAGGGGCAACAGGTCCCTCTTGGCCCTCCGCTTCACCCGCTGCTGCTGCGCCCACCTGACCTGCAACGGACGCCACCGGGTGAGTCTCGACTTTCCTTTCGACCGTTCCCACGGGACCTCCCTCCCGAATATTATAATCTCTGGGGGGAGAGACTCATTAAGAACTGTCACTAATTAGCGTGCGAGCGGAGGGTTTTTATTCGGCCAAATGGGAAACGTCAGATAAAATTAAAAACAATAAGGACATGTTTGGGATTATGATAATTACTTTTTTTTATGACTGAAACTATTGCTCTCTTTGGGCTTTAGAAGGCACAAAAATAAATAAATAAGCTTTAATTTCCCAAGCCTTAATATATACAATTATAATAATTTTAAAATAATACAATAACAATAATAGTATAATACGTATCTTAATGTAAGGGATCAGAGTGTAAGATCTTTGAACGTTTCAAATTCATCAATTTCTCTATTTTTGTGAAAAACTTCATTTTTAGAAAGTTCTTTAATTAAGTCTCCGAACAAAAAACCCTCATCGCAAAGTGACTCCACTCCGTCATTTCACGCTCTGTGCCCGCTCAAATGAGCTCGAGCGCAATCAAATCCGGTCACTGTTCACTTCCTCGAGCCTTTCGGAATGGCGGTGGAAGGTCGGCCAATCCATAATCCGCAATTGATTAGAATCGCTTCGGATTAAGCGATTAATGCCGACTCCGTAACTTCTTTCGAGCCACCCCAACCGGGACCGATCCCCTTCTCCATCCCCCGGCGGAAAGGCCATAGACGGCGGCCAACACTGTACGTACCTGAGTTTCATTTAAAAGATTGCTATGATATTCCGCGTGAGGCGTGAGAGACCTCTTCTGAAGTCTCCTGTGTTCAAAATGGTAAAAGTCTTCGAATATCTGAAAGAAGAAGCAAAGATGAGCGTGAGAGGGGCGGAAGAGGGGCGGAAGACGAGGGGAGGGGGTGCGGGGGCGAGTTTCCGCTCCGCCTCTTCATCATTTCCGCCATTTTTAATGATTTACACAGAGCTCAAATTTTTCAGACTGGAAGTATCAGAAATCCGCGCAAGGGAAATGAAATTTAGTGAGGGGAGGAAAATCTCTGTACCGTCTCACCCCCTCCGTTCGTCTTTCCGTTATACCGATTCACATAAATATTTAAGAGATTTTGCTGAAAGGGGCGCTCCTAAGAACGCTGGAAAAGGTTTCGAGAGGCAACGCAATCGCCCCCGCCCCCATTAGTCACCCCCTGGGGGCGGGGGTGTTTCCGTCTAGAGCGGATCAAAAGCTGACTTTGACATTCGATTTATATTTTCCGACGCGAAAAAAGAAGATTATAAGAAAGCGAAAGAGAGAGAAGGGAACAAATGTTTGCGTTAAAAATTATGCATTCAAATGGTCGGCCATTTCGTGGCGATATTAAACTACAGCTTCCGATTTTCGAGAATTTGTTTCTTTTTTGGAGGGGGGAGGGGAGGAAATTCCTGCTGACGATCAGATCAGCACAACCGAAGGTTTCGTTAAAAGGAGTATGTTATAGATTTTTTATAACATTTGTGGAACGTGACATTTGGAATTCATTTTGAGAAATTTTGAGAAAAAACTGAACGAATACAGAATTTAATGAAAAGTGATGTAAAGATGAAAGGGAAAATCACCGCGTCTGCTGCCACGAAAGCTCACAAAACATTCAGTCTGGGGAGAAACGCAAACGAGTCCGGACGAGATTTTAAATGGCAGACGATCGCCCGCCCTCTCGCACCCCCAAACCACCCCCACGCACCAAATTGTTTATTTGCACCCCACGCTCGACGTCACTGTCCCAGTTTCCCACCGCCCCGCAAAAATCCAATCTAAAAACGCCGCATTCGCATCCCTCCCCCGACCTCGACCGCCACTATTAAACCCATCCCCGCCACCCCCCACCCCTCATGCTCTGGCTTCGTTCCATCACTTTCCACTTGGCAAGTGAATAAAGAAACAATGATTTATCCCCTGGAATTACTTCCCGTTTCGAATCTCTGCAAATGGAAGGAAACGAAGCGAAATTTTAAAGCAAAGGGAGGGTGGGGGTAGAAAGACATTCGACTGCGCACGCCACCCCCTCAATAAAAATTACGCTGGTCGTCAGGTTCTGATTTGTTGGCTCTTCCGCCCTCTCATCCCTTCGAAATTCTAATCTCCGCGAGCGATCGTTTCATTTAGCCGAAAAATTGGAAACCATTGGAACGCATCCGCTTCCGGTTCGAGATACGATCGAAATGAGCTAATTAAAACACCCAAAAACGAAAATTGGAGCAAAGAGACAAAAATTCATTTCCGGATGTCATGAAGCAGCCATATTGGATCAAATAAAATATAAATAATAAGCGATGGACGCGCCATCTCCCGGCAGCCGGGCAAACGCAGACTCTGGTCAAAGGTTCGAAAACCTCAGAATCGTAAGCCTTATACTTAGCATATGGCTAACGAATATTCTGCGAATGTTCGAGAGACTGTACACCTATACTTCGCTTAGGGCAAAGCATTGTTATTTACGATCCCACTCCCCACATTTGCAAATATTTTTATGATAAATCGTTTTACTGCGACGGCCATATTGAGACTAATTCGACAAAAAAATAAAACATAATTATTAACCTATACTTTATAAATATTTTAATATTCCAAATTTAAAAATATATCAGTAATATTTGCATTTCATATAATTATTTATTTTTATTATTTTTTGCATTTTTGTTTTGCTTATTTTAATCTCCTCTTCAAAAGTTTCTTTATATACAGTTTTGATGACTAAACTACATAAATTTATGTATAATTAAGTATACATAAATTTATGTAGAATGCTGAAAATGGGGAAAGTCGAAACTTGAATCAACTCTCCACCCCTCAACCCCCGAGCATCCCCTTTCCGCCAAATTAAATTCCAACAACCGGCCTTCGGGGGCGGGAGATTTGCAAGATGACGATATGTGGAATAGGATTATGATGGATTGGCAGTCACCCCCACCCCTCGCGGAAAGGAGCTTCACTCACATGTTCCCTTTAATTGGCTTTCTCGCCGAAGGGGATGACTGCGGAGATGTAATTATTGGTTTTCGGATCCTTTCTTCACCCCTCCCTCCCCTAAGACGACTTAGGAGATGGGGGGCTGCCGACTTTCAGTTCGAATATCGGTGAAGGCTTCACGTGGATTTGCGTGCGGATTAGAGGGGGTGGAAAAAGGCAGGGGTGAGAAAGAGAGAGGAAAGGGAAACAAACCCCTAAGACGTTTTTAATTTCATCGCGGCTTATCTCCGCTACCGTTAAAGCTCGATGAGCCATTTCGAGAGGGAGGAAAAGTTAGCGGAATCGAGAAGCAGTTAAGGGTTGTTCCACGGTTGGGGAGTTTTAACTTTCCGGTTCCAAAAGAAGAATCCCAAATTAAGAAAACTCACAAAGGGACAGTGCAATATGGGAAGGGAAGAGACGAAGGGGTGAGGTTCGGACGGATGGGCAAAAGTCCAGTAAAAAAGTTTCTTTTTCCGCCCCCACCGGGTGAGGGATGAACAAAATAATTTTTCTTCCGCACCCCAAAGCGTCTCTCAAAGGGGTCAGACGATGAGAGATTATTCTGCAATTTCCACTTTTTGTGTCTGGCAAATCCAACAACGGGGTCACTTCCTTCCTGTTTACACAGTGTCACAATGTAATACGCATTACATTCAGCCCATGTATGTCTGTATGTTACGCCTTTCCCTCCGTCCAAAACCTCCCCTTCCTTCAACCCCCAACTGCCTTCGCCCAAATAACAAATGCGAACCTTTTGCTTTCACGTGCAGACGCATAATTGCTGAGTGGGGAGGCGTTCAACGGGGGAAGTTTATTATTTTCCGCACCCTCTCCGAACGCTCCCCTTCATTATTTTTTCACCGCATTCTCTTCCACCCTTTCGCAGCGAACGGGGACCGGTGTATTCAGTGTAGAAAATATATTAATATTTCGAGGCGATCGCTTTAATGAAAGCCACAACTTCATAAAACCGTTTCATTTAAACCGAACAAATATTAATTTGCATTTCCCCTCTCTATGCGAAATTAATGTGCGATTTCATACTCTATGGTCATTAAAATGAGCCCGAAATCGACTTCATTTTGTGAAACATTTAACACTGCAGAATGCAGTCACGGAATGTTCCTTTCACTTTAGTGTTAACACTAAAACGACTTAATAAAATCTTTTATTGGCCTTTTGAGACTTATATTATTTTATGCAACTAAAATATGCAATATAAATAAATAAATAAATATAGCAAAATTCAGTGGCAGAAGTTGGATTTAATTCCCGGAAATGATCCGACCAAACCGGAAACGGTTGCACAAATTCGGACTTCATCCCCTCCCCTGGGGATGGAGAGCATCGATCCGAGAGGGCAAAACGAAAATAATCACCGCTGCGTACCCCCCGGGGAGTGGAGGGGTGGAGGGGAAGGAAACAATAACGGCCCTCCACCTAAATTAAATAAAATGAGATTAGAACGAGACGATTAATTCTGGAAATGGTTTCCGGGCAGGTGAACAGCTCCCTCCCTCGCATTCACGTGCACATTTCCCCGGAGGAACGTCTCACTGAAGAGAAAATGGCGGATGGGGGAGGGGAGAGAAAGCGGAAGTGGCTAACAAAGGGATGGAGTCGGGGGGCGGGAGGGGGATGTTTGATATACGACTTTCTGCCGGGGCCATAAAAACGGGTACCCGAATTTCGAGTTCCTCCTTTTGTCCCCGGCAAGTTTCTTGAAAATAAAAAGAACGGGGAGAGGAATGCGGAAGGGATGAACATAAATCATCCCCCGGAGCCTCCATTTATTATCCCGTTTCACCGGAAACTTTTAATTGCACTCTAATTCGGATCGGAGGAATCACTCAAGGATGCAAAGTTTCTCGGGGGGCGCGGCACTCCTTTCGTCTTCTCCTAAAGAATCAGGGGTAGTTCGGGGGGATGAAGGGGATGCCGATGAGAGGATAGCACGTGAGGATGAAGGCATGAGAGAAGGCCTTTTAAAGTCATCGCACCCTTTGGTAATGGGGATGAAGAAATAAAAGTCATGATACGAATTTTCTTCTAAGATCCAATCATAAATAAATTCCGTTTCACCCCCGATTCTCACCCCCTGATCTTCTCTTATTTTATGAATCCCATTTGAAAAAAAAAACTTATCTCCGAATAAATAAAAACCAATTGAAATCCAATGAAATAAACTTCTTATCGTTTTTTTAATTACCCCGGGCGCCTCTTATGCGACCCCCAAGAAGTCGGCCACCCCTCTGAATTCCCACCCCCTCCCTTCAGCTTATCGGCTTCTTCTACATTAACTGACAATGCGGGCGTAAATAAAAAAGAGAAATGGTTCCGGGGTGCATTTGGGGGAGGGGCGGAAAGTCAACTCGCCGCGTTTGGAAAACTCCCGCGTGAGGGGAGGGGGTGAGTTATCTAATTGAGGAAGTTGGGTTTAAAGTTAAATTAAAACTTTTTCAAAGAAGGACTTTTTAAATTTCATTTGAGTGGGGGAGGGGGCGGTGGGGAGCGATAAGGAAGTGAAAACGCGGATGAGGGGAAAACACGCAAAAGCTTTTGCAGACTTGTGCCCCTCCGAGCTTTTCCCATCTCGTCCGTGTTAAATCTGGAGGGAAAATGCGGCGAGAATATCAAGTGGAAAGGGTTATAAGGAAACCCCACCCGCCGAAGGGAGTTTCGGGATAAACATTGGGGGGAGTAAGGAAACTTTCCACTTCCGCCCGAAAACAAGAGTATTCTGGTCGAGACGCAAATAATACATAAAAATAATTACACAAACTAAAATACAAAAACCCCTTAAATGAATAGATAAAATGGTGGCTTATGATTCCTTTGAGACAAAGATTTCCTTTTCTAATGAAACATGCGTTCGAACGGCCGAGAAGCGAATTTCTTCTGCTTTGGCCATTATTATCATTAACGAACGCATCAATTGTCGCGGGTGACGCAATGGCCGTTCGTTCCCAATGAAAATGAGCCGAGTCATCAGAATCGCCCCCCGATAAACGAGTCCAAGATAACCAAATGCCAGCTCGAGAATTCGTCGACTGCCGTGACTCATTAAGGCCCCACCGAGTGCTCGGCAGCTGAATCAGAGCAACTGCTCCTCCTTTCCACAATGACTCCGGTTACTGACCAATCATCGCCCCCGTCGCGCTCACAGAGAGATCCATTTCCGCTTTTCCGAGACTGCCCTCCTCTTCCACTCCGATAATCGCAGCCGAATCATTCCACGGACGACTTCTTTTTTTTTGTCCACCGACAAAAGATTAATTAATCCATTTATTAACGCGACAAAAATAATCATCGGTCACTTCACTGGACTTTCTCTTTTTTTTGCTGAGCACTTAAGAATCGGCAATCATCGAGGGCGGTGCAATGCCCAGCCAAATACAAATGGGAAATAAATCACTTCGAGAGAGCGATCGCCATTTTTCTCAACCCCTCGTCCGTATGATGAAAAATGAACTCCTTGACGGGGGGCCGAGGGGAGAGACCCCAGAGGAGGAGCCCCCGGGGCGGTCGACCGCTCGGGATGCCTTTATTTCCCGGTTGGAAAGGTCATCAGAAAAAATGTCAGGGACGAGTATTTTCCTTTCCTTGGGGAAGGAAGCAGAAGTGGACATTTTGCGACACCCACTTCTTCCAAAAGTGCCCCCACAGAACGCCCTCCCTTCTCGCGGGAGAAACATTCCGACAGAATAACCCTATCGTGTATTTAACGTACATACAAAAAAAATTAAATAAATCATCAAATGAAAAAAGAATACATAAAACCGTTTAATAAAAAAATAATATACAAATAAGTAAATGAACCAAAAATACAATAACCGTAAATAAGAATGCATAATACACACGAATAAATATACATACAAAATACATACACATAATAACAATAAATTAATATAATGTATTATACAATACAATGTATGGTAAACTGATACATTAAAAAAATTAATGCAGTATTTTTCTGAAACTGCATCGCCACATTACATTTGACTGCAGAATCCCCCCCTACTTTTAATCGTTTACAAAAACATTTCCTTCATCCCCTCTTGCCCTTTCTCGGGGGTTGGTCATTCGGACACTCACAGTTTTTCCATTTTTATTTATTTCCCGAAGGGACTGAAAAGGGATGGAGGGGGTTGAAACCAACGAATAAAGCTTCAAGACCCCCACTCTCGCTGTGCATATTATCTCTTTCCACCACCTCCCCACCCCCACTTCCGGTGTCACGAGATGTGACGCCCCCCACCCCCCCGCCAGTCAACGGGTGGGGGTGCATCTCCTTGCATCTCCTCCCTTGTGTATTACACCAATTCTTCACCAACAGTTTGACGAGAGAATTTCCAAGTTGCAATCCCACCCCCGAGGGGTTGTTCATCCCCCCCCTTCGATTGAATGGCCGGGAGGGAGGGTGGCAGCGCCTTCTTATCTTCTGCCGTTCCTTTCCGTCCGTCCGCATTCTCGATTTCACTCGTGAGCGAGCGGATAAATTGAGATTCGGGGGCGGCGATGGGCCCAATCGATCCGCGGATGGGTCCAACGCCAAAGAGATCACTTCTACCGGAATGGAATTTAAATTGCTTCCAATTCGCTTAAATTGGCCGATTTTCAGCCATTTTCTCGGCTCCCATTACCATGATTATGCTGCTCTTTTGAATCGGGCGCTCAAGAAATGCAATTTCGTAATTACGCCTCTTCCCCCCCCCCACTTCCGGGAAAAAACAAAAATGAAAACGATTCGCCTATAAAAAACAAATTGATTCACGCTGACCCCTCTTCGTAAAAATCAATCATTAAAATACATAAATGCATGTGTTTATTAAATTATGTGAGTTTATCTGTCGGGTGGCATCAATTGACGGCGTTCGTTTGGCGAGTTGGAGGAGAAATTGGAGGAATGCCATGAGAGGGGAGGAAAGGGGCGATTAGGGGTTGGGGGAGTGAGGGGGTAATGCGGACCTTCTGCCGGAGGGTGCGGATGAAGTGAATGCCATTTTATATTTATACAATTTACATATTATATATTAATCAATATTTTATTTTATAATATGCAATGTATTACGTTATTAGTATGCATTTATTTTACCTTGACTCCTTATTTCAATTTTATTTATTTATTTTCGTTTATTTTTAAACATCTTAATGAAATTCTTTGTTTTTATTTTAGATATTTGTACTTTTTGTATGTTTGTTTATGGTTATTTTATCCCTCCGCCTGAAGTGAGGCGAACGATGTTCCGAGCGTTTAAAAAGTAATTATAATACAGTATATGCTTTATACAGTGATCTAAAATAAAATATATAATTGTAAAAATTATTCTGACAATATTTGAGTGCAGAGTAATCAAAAATGAAAAAACAAATTCTTCGAAGGCAAAGGAAAATCGAATGAGAATATATAATATTTAGATTTTCAAAAATATAATTTTTTTTGAATAAAAAAGAAAAGAATTTTCATCCCCATCGAGTGATTCTCGGGGTGAGAGAAACTGAAAAATTTTTCTCCAAAGAAACTAATGAGAAGCTAAAAAAAATTCCCAAAGGAAATCAACCGGAAGCAAAATAATAACATTCGCAAAGGACATTTCCGTTACGACCGGAATTTCGTTGAGCGCCATTTGCATTTCTATGAAAAATCATACTTTTTTTTCCTACACAATGTTCAATATTTCTATTATTTTACTCTTTGTCGCCCGCCACGTCTTTATTTCTAATGCCTTTTTATTCGAAACCTAATTGGCCGCGAATTCGTGGAAGTCATCACTTATTCCCCCTGTCCACCTCCCGCCCCGAACCACCCCCAACCGAAGAAAACAGACCCCGAAAATTTAATTAGGTTTAAGAGGAAGGGATCGGCTGGCTCCCCCAAATAAAAACCTTTCCTCGTTAAATAATAAAATCGGATAATGCGCTCAAAGGGTCGAAAGGCCACCCCTTATCTCCCACCTCACCCCCACTCCCACCCCTCCAAGCTTAACCGACTAATTCAGATCAACTTCCCCGAATCGCACCTGTGCTAAGGCCCCCTCCGTTAATCCCATCCCCGGGGCCCTTGGGCGCCTGCGCCTGCACCCTCTCCCACCCCCTAAGTAATCGGAAATGATCATGAATTTATGGAAATAAAAAAACTCTTCTTTTTAATGAAGGCCAACTTAGAAAAGGACTTAACTCGGCGAAAATTCGCTGTAAAATGCTAATTTTTTATCGTGTCGTTCCCTTCCCTTCCGTTTCCCTCGGGGAACTGTTTCCTTTGGCAACGGGACGAGTCCGGCGGGACGGAAACCGTTTCCTTTGGCGATGTCCCGGAAGAGGATCCCTCGGACGTGGTTTCCATTGAGCTTTCCTTTGACCGAGCGACATTCGAGGGGATAGGGCAACCTTTGTCAAGACCTTTGGCCGGGGGTGGGACAACAAACCGCCATGAATTTCATAAAATCTTTCTTGGAAGGCCCTTTGCCTGTTGGCCATTTTTTATCTGTGTCGGGGAGCGATTGGACAGATAAAGCGAGCGACAGCGATCCGAGAAAATAAATTCACATTGTTCCACAGCGGGTCGTCGAAATATATATATACTGGAGCTGCATAATGTATAAGTTTTTAATTAATTTTTTCATTTTTTGTTACTTAATTTCTTTAATATTATATTTAAATATCTTTTTCTATATCTAAATATAAATTAATATCTAAATAACGCATTTAAATGTCTTTACAGTGTAAAAATATACAATTATAGTAATCTTTTTATACTGTAATCTGCTTTATACAACAATCCACGCTGAATATAATATGATTAATACCTAACAGAGAGGATTGGAAGGAAAAGAAAGATGAAGTACAAGGGATGAAGCTCGGGGAAAAGGGTTGAAAGGGTTTCCACCTGGCGACGCCACAAATTAATGATGAGGGATGGAGGGGGCGGAAGGGAGAAAGTTTATACTCGAGCTCCCCCCACGGGGACCTTTATACATAATTTAAAATAATTGCAAGTCTTTTCGGATGTTCGGGGTGAGCCACGGAGGGTAATTATTCTTCGTTTCGCGGATCGTTATCTCCGCAAGTAGGCAGGCCCTGATTTACGATAACCGATAAACGAGTTTATGGGGAGGGGGAGGGGCCACCGCCTTCCGATAACGCAAACAACTCGCCAAATCCGCGTTTTATTTCCGGAACCGCTCCGTTCAGGGGAAAGTGAAAAGGAGAAAACCCCCCGCGGGATGATAAATCACTCCTCGTGTATTTAAATAAAAGGGGGTCCGGCAGAATGGAGGACCAAAGTCAGCAATGCATTTCCGGGGGGTGGGGGTGAGAGGACAGGAATGGAGACAATTTAATTAGCGTGGGAGAAATGATCGATTGGAGGCGACTGAGGGCGAGGGGGCGACATCACTTTCATTGTGTTTTATGGTTTTTATTGTAAAAACAAAATCCTGAAAGGAGTTTTTATCTTTCTGTGGGGAACAAAAGCTCAGATAAGGAATGGTATGTTTGTTTGGGGAGCGGGGGGCGTCACGAAAACAAAAATTGTCCGCTCAAATCGCTCCCCTTTTGTCTGTGGATCCAAGTGGACCCCGACCAACTGTATGCACCCACAAATTTCTCCGATCGACTGGTGCTGAACATCGGTCAGCACTTTCCCCTGCTTTTCATTGCGCCCCGTTGCAGGAAGTTCTTTTCGCCACCATTAGACCAACTGTAATTCAAAACCCCCGCTGTTTGGGGTTGATTTTTCCCAAGCTTTTTCCGAAATGAAATCGAATATCTTTTTGGAGCTGTCTTAAAAGCGTTCGATTTTTACGAGACGACTGGAAAGATTCACGGCCTCGACCTTTGTCCCCCCCCATAAAATTTTTCCTTTTCCGTTTCCGCATTAACGACGTTTTCCCCTGCCCTCAAACCTCGGGAGAATCCGAATCCAAAAACGGTCGAAAACTCCCTTGGAAAAAAGATTAATTCAGGAGTCGGTTTCATTTATTAAAAAGGGGGGTGGAAGTTGGGAGGTTGGTCGTCCCTTTGGGTGCCCAAAGTCCAGCGGCTCTTCCGCTCAGCAAAGGTTCACTCATATTTACTCGCCTTCGTATTAACTTATTCCAGCCGGTGTGGGAATTTCACCCCCTTTCATCCCCTCCAAAGACCGCCATTTTAATGTTCCCACAAGCGCTTCGTTCCCGGAAACAAAAATGGACCCTTTAATCTGCCGCGATTAAAGAGGGTTGACTTTCGAGGGAGGAGACGGGGGCGGTAAACCTTCACATCATCCCTCCCCGGAAGGAAAACAAACGCCGCCATTGTTTCGCTTTTCTAATTTCTTCCAACAGGTAAAAACGATGCAGCAACATGGCGGACACCGAACAAGTTTCCTTTGTCGATGTGAAACTGCCAAACTTAGGAATCAACCCCTTCTCTTTCCCGTCCTCCCTCCCCCCTCAGCATGAACACCCCCGATTGGCAATGGTTGGGGGCTGCTGCCGCTGGTGCTGCCATCTGTTTCCGCTTTTCATTCGTTGCCACTTGTCTTTATGGCCGATTCGCTCTTTTTATCGCCGCGACGTTAAACAGTTTTATTGTTTAATGGCGGTCATTTTCCTTCTTTTACGGCTGTCGTGTCAGTCCTGGCTGGCGATGAATGACTGTGGGGTCACGTGGGCCCTTCCGGGGCCCCCACACCGGAACCGCTCATTCAATCCCCGTTGGGGGCGTTTCGAATCACCAGTCTCCACTTACCTTCCCTAAATTGAGGAAACCGTGCTTGGCGGCTATGCTGTCGGCGACCTCCTGGCCGCCCTCGATGTGCACCGCCCACTGTGACGTGTAGGGTCCGTCACCGCCGCCGCCGCCGACGTCCTCCCCGCCCACTGCATTTAACACCGATAACAGGATCACAACCCAACTACGCCATGTTCGAGGCCTCCAACCCCACCTCGATAAACTATTTACTTTCTTATCGTTCTTCCGTTGGCTATCACATAAAAAGCACCCTTTAGTCCTTCGACACCCGCCGCCCTCTTCCCCCGCTGCCGCCGCCTCCACCATCCTCTCGCCTCACATTGACCTCCTGCAACAGAAAACACAGGGTTACTTCATCCCCTAAAGGTGGCGCTTCGCCAACCCCCGACGGAACCCCATCATCCGCACGAGTGGAGGAGATGTTGATCAATTTATGGGGGCGTCCGGGCGGGGGTGAGTTCCCGCCCCCGACGTACTCGAGCAACGTCGGAAAGAACAAAAAGAGGTGAATTATGCGGTTTATTATGGCTGAGGTCGCAGACTCGTCTTTTGTTCAGCTCCCGAAGGGGTTGCCACCCTTTTCACAGCAGACGACTTTTCCGATGCACCATTAAAAGCCTCGGCTCTATTTATAACTGACTTGGGGGGTTTTAATGAGTTCCCGGCCGCGACAGAACATCCTTTGACTCCATTCACGGCCCCCCATCACAAGGGAACCCACTAAATCACCACCGAATACAATGACGACCCTCTCTTCGGTCACGCACACTGAATCACCACAACCGGGGGCGTTTCATTGAGATGAACTGCAGCTTTTGGGGAGCATCATAAGAAACGAGGGGGGCATTTGAATAACACGAAAACTCCCCCCCTCAATTTGCATTTCTCGCGAAACGTTTAAACTTTAATTAACGCAGAGTCGGAGCTTTTGTCGCGGTGATGAAATTCGTGACAACCGTTTGAGCACATCTCGGGAAAAAAAGCAAAGAAAATGAATATTAATACAGGGCGTCAGCGTTAATTGAATCATTTAAAAAGGCGTATTTTAATTAAGGAACAAACGCTGCGCCCATACGTCATCCCGATCGCTTTAATTGAGGCGCATTCCCCCGCATTCGCCCGGCATTCCTCTCCTATTTTTATGCAGAGGAAAACAACCCCCCCGAAGGGTGTCAAGGACAAAAACATCTCCATCGCACCGTCAGCAGTGCCCCCGAAGAGATGAACCCTGAGTTTTCCATCACGCACCGTCGACCCTCATCCATCCGAGAAACCAATAAATGCATTATCATCTGAAGGGAAACTGCTTCCATTTCGGCCATAGACGATCAATCATTGGTCCGTGGCCGAGGCCGGCGAGCGTTGCTTCCTGCGAGGGAGGCGGAAATCGATATGGCGGGGCTGCACCCCAACGGGGCGAGAGCCTCCCCTGCTTACGTGTCCACACCCCTGGGAGGGGTGGCAAGGGGATGGCGGGGGAGTTTCCGCGTCAGGAGCCGATACGTCTAACCCTCCGAGGCGTGTGGAAAGTGAGAAAATTCTCTTGTTTTTCTTCAGGTTTTCCTTCGGACTCTGAGGAATGTTTGTCTCCTGCGAAGATGGCGAACCGATCGTCATACGAGGAAACCTGTCAGGTATTTATTGAAATTTTTATAATTTTTTAAGATTAAATAAAACAATGCTTCGATTTTAATGTAAACATAAAATTTTAATATAATTTGAAAAAGACAACAAGATAATAAACAAAGAATATATTAAAGTAAAAATAATTATTAAGCATAACTTCGATATCTATTTAATTTAGCTATTGAAAAAAGCAATTTTTTCGGAGGGTTCGGAAAAACAAATTTCCTCCCCCTCTTCGCTTCGATCCCGAAAGAAAACTCATAACTCTTGTTTTGTTATTAATAATAAAAACTCGAAACTTTGTGCTCCCTGCCTCCCCCACCCCCTGCGCCGGAGACACATTTCTCTTAATTGATTCTCTCAAAGTTTTCTTCTCTAATAACCTCCCTCCTCGCCTTTCAACCCCCGCCCGCCGCCCCTACCCCGCTCAACGAACCAGAACTCTCCCCGAAAGTTAAACACGGGAATTACACAATATTAATATTTAGGAAATTTAGAAACGCTGACTCGTCTTCTTGCACCCGCCCCTTCCGCCCACCGTCGCCCCCTCGCCCCCATTCTAAGAGTTGCAAAATTATAATGAAGGCAGTTTTCGATGGGATAAATATTTTCCATTTGGAATGAAACTTTGTCTGCGTCCCCATCGGTCCGATGGAGGAACGTCCGAAACAATAAATAAACGAGCCTCCACGGCAACCGGCCGCCCCCGCCCCGCCCCGCGCCCGTCGCCCCACGTTCCCCCAATCGCCCGCCAACTTGTTAATTATATTTCACCATGTTTACAAAGGCCGGGTACCTGGACCCAGGTCGCCGGGTCGACGGGTACCTGAGCTCGAGACCCACTCCGACCACCGGACTTCTGCCTGTCGGAGACGGATCCAAACTGCCAATGCAACGCACCCACAATGGATGAACGGAGGAGGTCCATTGCGTTCTTCGGCCGGATGTCACGAAAGGCGAGACAATGGCTTGCTCGGAATGAAGGAATTGGGACATTAACTCGGCCTCGGTGGGAACGGGACTTCTGGAAACGCCCGACGTCCTCGTGGGCGACTGCCGGGGGCGATGGGACAGGCTAATTAATTTTCGATTGGCGAAGAATGCTTTGTAGGACTCCTAAATAAGTAGATAATAGAATTAACTGGCATATGTGCACTAAAAAAGCGAACGGCCATCCCCCCCCCCCCAAAGTTTTATATTTTGTCGTATGTTTGAAAACATTAAAGAATGGCTGCCTCCTTTTTAAGAGAAAATTAAGACGCACCCCTTGACGTCACTCTTTACCCCGAATCCACCCCTGAGCGTTTGACCAATCAGGAGCTGACAAAGAAGACGGGGGCGGCAAAACAACAACCGGGCACCACCTGAGCTTGTTCTCATTCGCGGATTAGCATAATCGCAAACAGTGCCTGACGACGTCAGAGAGACGGAAATTCCCTGACGACACTGACTTCACTTCCGCTGCGACTCACTTCTCAGGTACGCAATGCAACCCCCCTCCCCCCGCCTTTTTCCCTTCGGAAAAGGAAACTGCCAACTCTGTTTTATGGGGCCCTTCGCGGGGAATTGGCGAAGTTGGATGTTTACGAGCATCATCGGCGCCACCATCGGCAAACATCATTAATTTTTTATTGGGATTAAACAATAAAGCATAAAAAAATAAAAATTAACTAATTAAAAACGGGTAACGTGACATTAAACGCTTTCGCCATAAATCTGGCAATAGCGAAATGCGTTTCGGTAACGCTGGGGGTGGAAAATATCTTCGTCCTCTTAAGGTCAACTGTTGGGGGGCAAAACCTGGACTATATTATATACTGCATATAAATACCGGTACAGAAATTTACGCATTAACTTTATACAATGAAACAATAATAATTTAATGTAATAATAATAACTTCACCTATATTCATTTAAAAATGGAAAAAATTCAACTTGATAAAGAAATCCGACAATCTATACTGAAAGCTGTGAACCGAATCGGACCTTCGCGAAAGGACCTTTCCATGTCGTCAAAGAAACGGCTGGGGCAGCCATTCTCCCCACAATGGCCGTCTTTGACGACAATCACTACACGCGTGAGCGATTCCCCGGGGCCGCCACTTTCACCAGCAACCGCCACGGAAAACCTAAAAGTCCCGCACGACTCCGACCCACTTTGACTGCGACGAGTTCACGTTCAGGGTCTTCACTGGCTAAAGGGGAAGGCGAGGTCGGAAGGCGTCCGAGCAGGAAGATGGTGAGCGTGGAAGAGAGTAACGGCAAGAAGAAGAGGAAAATAGAGGACAGAAACGGGAAGAAATAAAAATAAATTATACAGGATCTCAATCCAGTAAAGATGGCGGCTATCGATTTATAATGCCTTAGTAGGGACTTACTTGTCAGCTGCCCCCAGTCCGTCGAGGACTCCCAACTCGATCGCACCTTTCGAACCTTCGTATCCCGCCCTGAGAGCAGCAACCAAAGCATGAGAACCTCTTCTGCACAGGACTCGCCTTCCGCCCCCCGAAGACCTCAGACAACAACCGACACACTGCCTCTTCCTGCAACACCAAAAGACCAGAAGACAAGGCCGAGTTGGGTGCGGCCCAGATATTCGGTTCCTGACGATCTTCGACCACTCAAGGACAGCCATTTCACGACCGCCTCATGGATTGTTCAACGGTGAGCAACCATTGTTGTAGTTGATCCGAGCCACATTTCGTGGGGGCTCAAACACCCACTTTCCACCCCCTCCGAGGGGTGACTGTCCAATAAAGCCAAAGTCAACAATGAAGTGAGTCCGCGTTGAAATAAACATAACTGATAGGGTTTGAGCAAGAGAGAGGCCCGGCCCTCGGGGCGAATAAATTGCTCCGAGCTCTTTTTCTTCTGCTTCCCCTCCGACCAAATAACAACCCCTAACTCAGGGGCAACGCAAAAGAAAAACACAACGCGGAAAACTCACCCACTCGAATGCGAACTCCTTTCAAAGCTCTTAGCATCCATTTATCAGAATAAGGAGCTTTCGCCTCCCCCGGCCTCGTTAAAAATTCCCATCGCAGCGCAGAAAAACTCCCCGGGAGGGAGGCATGGCGCCTACCTGAGCAAGGAACGGCCGAGACGATCGCCTGATGTCGAGTGCCTGAGCAGGGCCTCTTCTCTTGCTCTTCTGCTGCCGTCACGTCATTGTTGACACAGTTGTCCCAATTAATTTGATAACGAGGCCGATAGGAGAAACACCCGTTTCCTTCCTATGGAAACACTGTCCGAATTTCTATTCACTTCGTCTCTCTCTTCCGTTTTTTCTCTCTCTATATCTATCTCTCAATATCTCTCAATTCCTCTCCTTCAACGAGCCAATCGAAAAGGGCAGGATGGTGAAATAGGTGTGCGGTGATTGCATGAAGTGCTGACGTCATCAGTGCTCAATATTTTCATTCTTTCGGAGACAGAGAGTGTCTATTTCCGAAGAATCTCCCAGGGGATTCAATTACAGGTGTTATCGACCTTTGTCAGCGATATTCGACAACCTGACACCTCCAAGAACAACCTCCCCTCCGCCCCCCAAATCACAAAAATACTTTATTGCTTCCCATTCATTGCTCACTTGGAATTGGCCGCAAACGCAGTGGCAGAAGACCATTCTCCCGCCACGACACTTCCCCCCGAATCTCTACTCTGACCCCCTCCGGTTGCTTTTCATCATTTCGCCACAATTGCAAAATGTCGTTATTCGGGCAAATCGAAATGAATTTAACACGGGCAAAAAAGCAGAAAAACGGTCGACGTCGTCTGCTGCAACGCTTTCATTCCTCGCCCAGTTAATTATTTAAATCAGTTTTTGTTTGTTTTAAAATTACGTCATTTTTAACGGTTTTCATTATTTTCGTTGCTCTAATGAAAGGCCTCGGAGGCCATCGGCCCTTTCCTCTCCCGTTTGCTTTCCCCATTAGCAGCAAACGCAGCAAAAAGCTCAAGCCGAAGTAACTCATGAATGCCAACACCACAGCAACAACAAAGTGCTCCAGCGCCTGCAGGAATGAATCCATTCAGGAATGAGAGTTGGCTGTTCATGTCACTTGCAAAGCACGTTGCCGAGCAGAAAGGGGAGATGCAAAAGACGACAGAAGAGCCGATAAAACATCCGTCCCGCTGTCTCAGCGGCCGGGGGGCAAAACATACACGGTTAATAAAGACGAACGTGCACGAATTGCGAAACACGCGGGATCCCAACCCCAACGCGGGGGATGAATCCACCCTCGCATTCCGCACATAATTCATCTTCGCACTCTCCCGCTGTTGGCCCTCGCCCTCGAGAGATACGCATTATTTCCCTTTCCGGCCTTCCGCGGAGGAAAGGCAACGGTTTAAGCACAACAAATCTGCCATTTTCAGCATCGCCCCCCGAGACGTTGCCCAACAGTTTCGCTGTTTGAGGCTTTCGAGGCTCTCTCTTTGCTTCTCCTGTCGACAGCAGCGCCGCCTGGGGGCAGAAGATCACACTCCTCTCTTTCCTCTCAATATCCATAAATATCCACAAATAATATACATTTATACTGAAATTTATTTTTGGAATCTATTCTTAGAAATCTATTTTTAGAAATCTATTTCGGTTTAATGAAATGCCTCGCTCGAGATTGTTTTTCTGAAAAAAGCAGAAGACGAAATCACGTTTGTCTTTCTGGTATTTTCTGAACAAAACCGTGCGACTCAAAGTTTTTTCCATAATTAAAAACTCGGTTGTAACTGGAAACTTTTTTTAATTATTTATAAACTTGTCGGAGAGGAATGTTTGTTCAGAAGCCGTGGCCACAAAGGAATTCCTTTGGCAGAGAACGCCATTGTTCTCGAGGCATCATTAGTCACCATTTCGTCTAATTGCTGTTCCTGGCCACAATTTGTTTTTGCCCGTGCGAATCACCCGCCATTATCTCACATTTTACTGCCTTCTGCTCAAGAGTTATGGCAGAGGGAGGGCACAGTGAGGGAACACTTGCAAAATGGAAGAGTTGTTAACAGCAGGGAAAGGGAAAAACAGGAAAACTGGGGAAAAGAGGAAAATGGAAAAGAAGGTAAACAACGAGAAACAGGAAAAAAAGGGAAAAACTTTGCACAGGATGTATGTCTTATGAGTGTCACGTTTGCGTGACGTGAGTATCCCAACATGAAACCCCTGGCGTGACCGAATTCCGACAACGTCCACGAAGAGCGAGGATGTCGCCATGGCAGGGGCCCCAGGGGGTCACTGGGGCTGCCCGGGGTGCGAGGGGGCCGCTGATTGGGGGCGGAGAGCGGAGGCGCATAGGGAATGAGTGCAGTGAAAGGGAAAGAAAGGGTGTGCGGGCCTTGATCTTTCGTCCCGTGAACTTTAAAACCTATCGCCGCCATCTTGTTTAATTGAATTTCCTTTTACTGGCCTTTGGAGTGGCCGACGGTTGGGAAAGACAAAGGACAGTCCTTTGCGACGACGGTCGCACCTCCCATAAAATTTACTTATTTGCGCGGTAATAAATGCAGTTGATTTATGGTTATTTTATGGGCGAAGAGGACGAGAGTGGAAGAGATTGGCTGATGAATGGGATGAAAAGGAGACGAAGTTATAATTATATTAAAAATAATAATATAATATTTGCAAAAGGATATGAAATGCAAATTGAGTTCGAAAGGTTTTTCTGCCGCACAGAACAGTGGATTTCTTTTTATTAAAGAGATGGTGGGAAGCGAACCTGGAAAGAGAGAGAGAGAGAGATTATCAAGGCCAAGGTCCGGGTGCAAGCAACGGAATCGTAGATGGGCGCGCACTGTTAATCGTTCACGGGCGCCGATTCTGGGGATGTGGGTCAGCCTCTTCGGATGTTTGCGTAACTGTAGTTGTGAACTGCAACTGTGGTGTGGTGTGTGGGGTGAACGTGGTGGGTGCAGGGGCAGGCCTCCTTTCCCGGTCAGAGTAATTTGGTTGAGTGCTGGGAGAGACGAAAGGTAAGCTGAGCACCCTCTTGGGGGTTGAGGCCCCACTTGAGGGGAGGAAACAAGAGAAGTGCATCGCAAGATAAATGAACCTGATTAACTGGAGTGACTCATCGAGTGGGATGACATGTGCGAGTTCTTAGGGTGAAAACAACCCTCCGCCACTTGAGGGATGTCTTAAGAAATCCCTCTCCCGATATCGATTCCCTCGGTGATCGATTGACTTCGGGAGAGGAGCAGCCACATGTGATTCCAATGGGTTTCAGCCAATTAATCTGCAAATTGTTTCCAAAGCCGGTTGGAGCTCCATGTGCGCCATGTTGGAGCTCTTGGAGTAAGGGCGACAGTCGTTCGCCCAAAAGGCCGCTGTCGCGTATTTCAACGCTCGACAGCACTAAAAGCACGAAAAAGCGCCCTTTCTTTTTATAACATTTTTCATTCCCTCCGCGTAATGCTTTTAAATAATTCAACCGCTTTTATTCCGGAATTTCTTTCTTTTGAGCCTCTCCCCAACCCCTGACAGAATCGGCCAACCACTCCTGCTCAAAAGTGCAACCCATTTGCATATCCATCGCGTTATGCTTTCCCGATCAAAACAAGGGGAGAGCAAAGCCTTCAGAGGTCCCTCTGCCAAGGGGAAAACCACCCCCTCATCCCCTCTCATCCCCTCTCATCCCCTTCTGCCCCCGCTCTCCTCTGCGATGGATGTTCCTCCCGGGATGGGGGTCGCAGTTTTCGGAGGGTGCGAAGAAAAGGAAACGTGCACATGGCACGTCAATCTATTTCGTTTCCATTGTGCTCCAAAATTGTGTAACCTTTGATCTTATTTGAAAAGAAAACCTCTGCGCCAAAGAAAAGTCCCCAGGAACGACCGTTATTTTTCTCTTTTAACTTTCTTTCTTTTTCAATTTTCTCTCTTTTATGTTTAACTATTCCATCTTTTAGTTATTTTTTCACTTTTTCTTTTTTTGCTGTATTTCCTTTTTTCTCTCTCTTTTTTTATTTTTTCTACCTCTTTATCTTTCCCTTTTCTCTGTCATACCCTCCGAAGGCCAAGAGGCGGAGCGGACAACCAAACAACAAGGGCAACCAAAGTCCGCCCTCAGCCTATGACGCCACCAGAAAAACCTAACACCGACATTATGGCTTCGCGCACGGGAAAACCCGATGCGGACTCTCCACCTCCAGAGGGAACTCTGCAGGTGGACACAGTTCCCGACGTGCAAGACGACGATATCCAGGGATTAGATAGGCAGGAGGGGATAACGCAATTGCCTGTCCGGGAAAGTCGGGAAGCTCCATTTCTCTCCCTAATGCTCCAACCAAAACCCTTTAAAATCCCTAAAATTCCTGGAAAATTCCCCAAAAGTATTATCACTGTAAAAATAATTAACTTTAAAATCAATATATAAATCACAGATTCTTATTTTTAAGTTAAACAAAATTTGAACCCCTAAATTTTGGGGGAAAACTCCGAAGTTGGCAAAACTGGAATGGTCAACGGTCAACTGCGCCCTCTGCTTCTTCTTGACCAATGAGATGATTTATGATGACTTCCGGAAAATTCCGAGTTATAAACTTTTAATGATAATCAGGCTCGTTAAGAGGGCATTTCGTTTAATATGAAAAGAAAAAAGTCATAACGGTGAGGTGAAAAAGATAAACAAAGGAAGGAAAGCGGATTGTTTGGGGAAAATGTTGACGCTCTGCCAAATAAACGGAGGCAGATTGGCCGTCCCACGTGTTGATATTATAATAAATACATCACGGAAATCAAATGACGGCCTGCTAATAACATCGCCATAAATAACAATCGAACGCTCTCATGTTAATTAAACGATCGTCACGGGCTCTAAAGGGGAATTTCTCCCTTTTCGCGTCCCTCCACACAAAACTCACAATTCATCGCCAACGTGTAACGGTTACGTGGACTTAACGAAGATAACGCGAACGCGTCAGCAGCAAACACAAACGGTTCATTCGGGGATTCAGAGAACTCCGATCATCGATGACAAGTGACGCCATCAATGGGATTTCTGGAAGGCGACGCAATAGGTCGCGGCCGTAATTGTCGTTGAATAACATCCTCGGCGATACCTGATCCGGGCAAACAGGTCCGGAGGGAGAATTTCTCAATGGGGAACCTGTTCTGGGCGGAAGACGCCGACGATTCGCCACTCGGAATCCGTTTGTCGCCCAATTGCGAAAACTCATTTGTCGGAGGATGGGATTTGAAACAAGATGGCGGCGAGGGTCGTTGGAGTTTTGCCGCTTTGCCAAACAACAAAAAAAAGATGGCGACGACGAATGCACAAAGGGACAAAACCACACGAATCGTAGCGTTGATAAAAATGTTTTTAAAGACCAATCGACTGATTTGATAAAAAAAAAGTTGCTCCCCACAAGAAATTATGAGAAATTCAGTATTGTCTGAGCGGCGAAGTGATTTTAAAAAGTTCATTGCTGACAGATCAAAATTACTATTTTTTAAATTCCTCTTTAAGTGTACTTTCAGTTATTAATAACTAAAAATAAAATTATAATTTTCATATTTTCACTATTTCTCACAGAAATTGCTGACATTTTATTTTTACTTTTTTAAAATTAATTATTAATGAGTTTAAAATTTAATTAATATTTTTAAAGATTCCTCTTTGTACTCTGAGTTTTTTAATAATTAAAACCAAAATTAAATTTCATACATTCTGATTTTCACTTTTCCCACAAGCAAATCATATAATTTAATCATTTAAATTTAAAATTTTAATTTAATTATTTTTTTATTGATTCAGTTTTATTAATCGAGTGGAAGACAAAAGCAAAATAAAATCTCAACAAATTGAAATTTTCACTTTTTTCCCTATAGAAACTGCAAAAAACATTAATCCCACCATTTGAACAGTCAAATTTAAACAATATCTATATTGTTTATAGTTGACTTGTTTTTTTTAAACAAAAATATCATGTTTTACATTTTTAAAGCTGACAGTACAATTTTTTCAATTCTAATATTCTTCACAATCACTTAACTGCCAAAAATACAACAATAAATACCATAAAAACAAATCTAAATAAATAAATTAGCAAGAAAATGTAAATAAAACCATAAAATAAGTCCATATGGTTTGCTGCTGGCCGAAATGACAGAAAAATCCACAAAAATAAATAAATAAATAAATAAATAAATGACATTATGATTTTAAACAATACATTAGTTTAAACAATATCTAAAATCAAACTATAAATTTTAGTTTATCCCAAATTATTTCCTTTTATTCTTTCCCAATTTGTGAGGCTAAAGTGAGTTAATTTTCCCAATGAAAACCTTCCAACCTTTGACACACAATTCATTTCATAACTCTTTGACATAACCTTTTTCTCCACCATTCATCATTATTTGTTAATTCCATCAATGCAGTCCTTCAATTATTAATTAATTGAATTGATGCTTCATAATTGAGAGAAATACAAAAGGCAAACACAAACTGTGTCACCTCAGCTGCAGTGTCAAACCAATGAGATAACAACTGAGAGCAGAAAGACAAAAAAATCACCAGTAAATGACCTCAGTCTGAGTACTCTCTAATTACCACTCATTTTGAGAAGCCTGTCCCTTTGACTTAGAAAAAAAAGAAAGAAAAAAACCAAGCCAAAACAATTTACAAATCACTAACTGTCACCATAAGATGGATATAATTAGATCAAAAAGATGGGGAAAGGAAAACTCTTTCATCTCCATTCAGTTCAAGTGAACAAATTCATGCACACACATACACACACATACACATGCACAGACAATCTCAACCTGTTTTCTAATTCTTTTTTTTCTCTGCTTCTTCTTCTTCTTCTTCTCCTCCTCTTTGAATACGACAAATCAAACAATGAAAGGAAAATGCGGAAAATTGAACGCTTGCCAAAACGGGGCTTTCCAATTTAATAAATAATCGCGCGAGAGAAGAGGAAATCCTTTGGAAGCAGAGAAAAACCGTTAAATACCTTTTCTTCTGCGAGGCGACGAATCTCCATACAACGGTGAGGAGGAGATTTCAGAAGAGCGACTGCATCGGAGGTCAATACACGTGTCCGTAGAGGTTATATTTGGGGAAGAATTCCAGGTCGAGTTGGAGGCGAGGAGGAACGGGAATGAAGGGGAACGATGATGAAAATGGCGGAGCAAAGGAGCGCGAACGATAACCGAGGTGATTTCGTCTCGTTAAAATTACAATTAAAAGAATAACCGAGATAAAATAATATCCAAGATGTCCGCGATGCTCATTTTCACGGAATAAAAAGGCAAAGCATTGAATAAATGCTTTACTGACAACTTATTACTAGGAAAACGCAAACAGAGTTTGATTTACGTGGACGCACGCCGGTATTTTAAGTCATTTTACAAATCTAATAGGAATTATTTTTAATTAAAAATACAAAAACATATATACAAAGAGTGTCACGATGTACTGTGTCGAGGACCGACACACACATTTCAACCGCACCACGTAACTCGGCGACTGAACATTGCCGAGGACGAACTCCGGAGATCGCCTTCGGCCGACTTCGGCCGTCTTCGCGCTCGCTCGCCGCTACTACGTGAACCAATTCAAGGCGAACTTTTACGCTTTTCCGACATTTTTCTCATATTGTTTTCGCATTTGGAAATTCACTCCTTGAATGGGAGAGTTTATCCAAAAAATTATAATAAAAAACAATTTCGCTGTCGGCGTTCAGTCATTCACTGGCGTAATCCCGAGATTATTCTCCCAATTACCGTTCGGTTCAGGCCTCAGTCAACGGTTTTCTGTCGCTGCCTCCGCGATGACGAGTGGAGGTTGGAGAGGTCCGAGACGATGCCTCCTTTTGACGTGACGGAGAAAACAGAATGGGATTTTGAACCCACTAATTCCGAAGGCATCCTCAGCGGGATGCCGAGTTATGAGTAACTCGTACTTTTTATCAGTTGTTTTCCATTTTTTTCTGTATTTGATTAATCGGATTTCCTGATTTCAAAGCGATATTGCGTCATTGGCAAAAGGGAAAAGCCGCCAATCCAAGTGTAACTTATCAAGTACTTTAGGTTTATTCAATTTACATATTTATATTTATTTATTATATTCATTTATATATTACATATGATATAGATACATTATTTGTATTCAATATACATATCCATTTAATTAATGCTTTTATACACATTTCCTTATTTATTAATTTAGTTATTAGTTTATTTTGTTTATTTTGTTTGTCTTACTTATCTATTTCTTTATTTATTTGGTTACCTTTTATCTATTTATTTACTTAGTTATTGGCTTATTTATGTATTTGTCTACTTATTTATTCAGATATTAGTTTATCTTTTTTTTGTTAATTTTTCTTTAGTGTTTCACTTATTTTAATTTATTCACTTTTTTCTTGGTTTATTTATTCATTTAATTATTATTAGGTTTATTTATTTTCTTATTATATATTATCATTTTTGTTTATTTATTAATTAACTTATTTGTTCATTTGGTTATGTGTCTCTGTTTATTTACCCCATAAAAAACAGAGTTGTACTTGTATAGACAGCTGGACGAGAGGTCCAACGCGAATGCCGGGGCTAAAAGGCGAACTATAAAACAACAACAGAAATAAATAAAAAAATAAATAAAGGGTTGACCTACCTCCTCTTCCTCGGGAAGAATGGGAAAAGGGAAAAGGGAAAAGGGGAAAGGGGAAAGGGAGTCCACCAACCGATGTCGTCTTCCCTTCGGAGTGTGAGGATTTCACGCGGGTAAGAATTGGCAACCACAACGCACAAGAAAGAATGGATCCGTCTTCGGCGCTGTTCGTCGCCAGAGTGAGAAAGGAAGCAAAAAGGCAATTCTCTATGACAAAGGTTTGCGGAAGTTCCCGCCAAACCTTTGGCATAGAGGAGATAAACTATGACACGCGTGGCGCGAACAATTGCATTGTATAATTTTTATTTTTTTCTTATCTATGTATATGCAATGTTCAGATGCCAATATGATGCATATACAGTTCTTTCTTTCGCTTTCGTCTTCATCGGAACAAAAATTAATTTGGTTAATTAAAAATAAAACTTTGAATCTCTTTATTTATATATTCAATGCGCTATTTGTCTTTACTTTTTCATCAACTACAGTGATATGTATAATTCGATATACTGCATATTTTATTTTATGTATTAAATCTTTCTGCTGCATCTCAATATTGTCCTTTTTAATCCTTCGCCGTTAAAAACTAATAATTACCTTCTAATTATTGCTTTCGACAACAATTTACGCACTTTTATGTCTTTCCAAATGAGAGAGGAACTGAAAGGACATGCGAAGTGAGAGGATCGGACAGGCAAAGCCTCCATCCAATTAAAAAACTTTTCCCCAACTCCAAAACATTAAATTCTGCCCTTTCGACCACCGCCAATCACATTACCTCTTCCTCTTGCAACCGTTTCCCAACCTCCTCTCGGATCAGAAGCTGTAATTTCCAATTATTCAGCTTCACGGACCGAAGGCTTCGTTGCGTCACCGCCAATTAGCCTTACAATCTCAGGTAAAGGCCGGGCGTTGCGTCTTTCCGCCCCTTTCGCCCTTCCGCCCCCAACGACAACGCACGCGGTTGTTGACCACCGGCCAAATGTCATTACACCCGGCTGCAATTAGCCAAATTGCGTCTGGCCGACGAGTCACGAGAGAACAAACCTCGACAACTACAAAATACGCCATTCACGCTCGATGTCATCTATTAGCATTGTTTACGCCTGTTTACGCCATTGTTTGCTCGGCGAGCCTTCCGCCCCAGCATGGTGTCCTCAAGGTCGTCCGACAGCACTCCTGTCGGCTGTGGGGGCGCTTCAAGCATCCACTTCTCCCCTAACGAGGGAGCCACCGAAACAGATAAACTCATTAAGTTACGTAAAATGGCCGTTTCCGGAGTTAATCGGAATCGTTTTCCCTGATTCTTCACCGTGAAATCGATGATTTTCCTTTGACTTTCACCCTCAAATCATCTCCTCTCCTCCCCCCCCCCCCCCCTCGCACGCGACAGAACATCCTGGATTTCGGTGAAAATACACCGGAAATGGAGTCGAACCTTTCGTAACTTCCGATTCCGTTGTTTTTGTCTATGGTTCAATTATATAAAGACATTATGTTTTATAAAAACTTAGTTTTCATTACACGGATGAGCAACCTTTTTAATGAATGGGGTAATTTTAAATTTGGAAATTTTCTCACCGTCCGCACATAAAGTAACACTTATTTATAATTAATGTAAAAATATAAATTTATAATAGGATTTCATTTGTAAATAAAAACGAAAACATTTTATAATATAATTAATTCCATAAAAATAAATATTTATGGGAGAAATTCAATATTAAAAAAAATGCCTGGCGCGGCGCACGTTTTATATTATTAACTCAAAATGTTAGTATGTAATCGTATACATATTTTATTATTAAATATACAGAATATAAATTGTAAATTAATTCACATATATGTATATGTATACATTATTTTATATTTAGTTCTATTTAAACCATAGTTTATTTACAAAAATATTAATATAATATACAAAATATTCAAAAAGCAATAAACAATTGATTTTATAAAACAAAAACAATTATATAAAAAGACCGAAATGGATCGTAAAATTAAATCAAAATTAAATCGTAAAAACAAGCGGAAGTTACTTATGACTCAACCTGTAATAACTGATATAATAATGTCGATTTCTACAATAATATAAATAATATAAAATAGTTAAAACGAAGGACATCACAGACGGAACAAACGAACAAAAAGTGAATCATAAAAAACGGAAGTTACGAACGACTCGACCCGATAATCGGCGACAGAGCATTTGCTCTGTCCCTCCTTCGGGAGCTGCAGCAGCCCACAGGATTAATTAGATAAAGGAACGCGAGCAGACGACACGTCAGTGTCAGCAAAAAGCCCCGCCTTTATTTCCCGGGAATATTCAAATTCGAAATTTATTCCGCCAAAGTTTCCCTTTCGCGGTTCATTAACTGCACTCCCTTTCATCGAGAGGTCTTTCAACCCCCCAATCCTTCGCCCCCTTTCCGCCCCTTTCCACCCCCTTTCCACCCCCTTTCCACCCTCTGTTATCTTTCAAGTCCGCCCCAGTTCTTCGAACGCTGGCGTTCAGTTCAACGGCCCGAGAACTGTTCTTTTTGCGACGTGGCAGCAGCTGACCGTTGCTGACCGGCCCTCACAGCAGGGAACAGGAGGACTTGCTCTTCTGCTTCAGCCTTCCGTCCTGGTTCAGGCTCTTCTGCAGGGCGTCTGGAAGACAGCGAGTTATAATTGAATAAAGTCAGTAACTATTTTATTTTCCTTTAGAGAAGAGAATCCGGAGTTCCTCCGCCGCTCAATCGGATGCTCATGCGGCAATAAAAATAAAATAAAAGGCGAGTGGAAAACAATAATTTGGCCTCAGTTAATGACGCTGACCTTGGATCTTTGTTTTACTACTTGACGGCCTCCCCTCTGCGCCCCCTGCGCCCCCTGCACCCCCGCCCCGCCTTTTTACCTGCCTTCGATCGCCCTCCAGAATTTTTCCTAAAATATTTTTTCTTTCTGTTTCATTCAAAGAGTATTATTAAATTATTAATTCAGAGCTTTTATCAAAAAGATATAAATTTAACATTATGTTAATTATAATTTTGACAAAATTTAACTTTGGAATTAATTTATTTTAATATTAATTATTAATACAGCCAAATAGTTTTATAATAATATTTGCATTATTGCAATGTGTGTGCATACGTATTGTCTAATATGAATACTCAATAATCAATAAACTGCACAGTTTGTGCATTTTCCCATCTAAAATGGCCCAATTACTGAATGCCTTCTTGCTCTGCTCAAAGAGCAGCTGACTCTTTCATAATTCCAACAGCACTCACCTGCTGCTTTCCTGTTCCCAACGGCCACGAGCGCCTCCTGCAGCTCCCTCACAGGGTTCACCCCCGGCCCCAGCCCGTGGGCCCAGATCAGCATCATCCTGAACCCGTGCTCCTTGTAGCTGGCCGCCCCTTCGACAAAGCACACCTTGAGCCCTCCTCTCGCACCCCCACCCCACGCCACCCCTACCTGTGCACTGGTGCTCGATCGCCCTTATCTGCTCCTGGGTGAACGCCCAGTGCTCGGCCATTGCCTTCCACTCGCCCTTCTGCAGCTGCTTGTAGGCCAGGCTGTAGAAGAGGCCTCGAAGCATGTCGTTGTTGTCCTGGGGGGAGGACGGGGGTTCTTTGCTGTTGGGCTGCTGACGGGGTTTCCCCGTTCGTTTGACGGCGAGGGGTTTCACTTCAGTCTTGGATTCTTCTTCCTTGAGCATAAAAGAGTTTCAGTTTTTCCAAGGGGTTTCCTCTTTCATCTTTACAAAATAAGGGGTGTAAATGCTTTGGATATTCACACTCCCTGAAACTTACCGAGGAGTAATCCAGCCTGGCCGTTTTGATTATCATATCCACTATCGCCGTGAAGCTGCCCCTGGCAGCCACATAAAGAGCCGTTTTTCCTTCCTTCGAAATAAGTTAAAACAATTTTGAATTAATGTAACGGTTTTTCACGACAGGGGAAGAATCAAATCCTTCGGTTTCAGTGACATCTGTCGGGGGATTCGTCAAACGGAGATTTAGTTCGGGAACGACTCACAGATGTCAGCGCGGAGCCGATGGCATCCGAGGGACCAAATTTAATTTATTTAAATTGCTGACTGTTTGGATACTTTATGAATTTAATTTCAGTTTGTGTATTCAACTTAAGCCCGCCGGGAATACCTGCTCTTTTTGCTCTATGTTGGCTCCAGCGGCGAGCAACAACTGGCAGATCTCATCCAGCCCGTGCTCCGCAGCCACGTGGATGGCGGATTCCAGCCTCAAGTTGACCCTGTTCACTTCAGCGCCCCTCGACAGCAAAAGCTCCACCACTTCCGGTTCGTCCCTTCGGCACGCCAGGTGCAGGGGCGTGTTCCCCGTCTGAAAGCCAAAACCCCTCAGTCCCGTCCCCCTCAGCCCCCATTGCATCCTACCTTCGTCTGGACGTTCACAACTGCTCCGTGACGAAGCAACGACTCCATTATCCCGCGGCACCCCAAATCGCTCGCCAGGTGGAGAGCCGTCTGCCCCTTCTGCAGAACACAAACCTCGTGAGGGCGAGTGGGGGAAAATGGCTCCGACAGCGTCACTCACGTGATTGGGGATGTCCGGGGGGCTGTCGTGGTTCAGGAGGAGCTGCGCCACCCCCGTCTGCCTGGCAAGGGCGGAGAGGTGCAGGGGTGCGTTGCCGTCCTTGTCGAGGGCGTCGATGGCGGCGCCCTTGAGGAGGAGGACCTCGGCCACGTCGGCGTGGCCCTTTTCTGCGGCGCAGTGAAGAGGGGTTCGGTTTTCCTTCGAGGAGAAAATACTCCGATTCACAACCGACATGCGTCAAAGATGGCGATCTGTGATTTAACTTCTGAATGTGTTCCAGTTTAGCTCCTATGAGAAGACATTCATCATATTGTTGCTGCGTACCTTATCAGGACAATCCACCGTCGCCCCCATCTCGATGAGTCTTTTCACGCTCTCGACGTGGCCCCCCGAAGCCGCGTGGTGCAGGGCCGTCTGCCCCTCGGCGTCCACCTCGTCCACCCTCACGTCCCCCAACGCCTCCTGCAGGTAACTCATCACCTCCGTCCTGTTGTTCTTCGCCGCGCACATGAGCGCCGTGTACTGCTTCTGGAAACGACAGTATATCGAGGCAAATTGTGTGCTCATTAGCCACGAATGGGCTGGGGCCTGCCCCGGGAAATCGATGGTCGGCCCTGGGGGCTCACCTTGTTGACGGCGTTGACGTCTGCTCCCGCGTCGACGAGGAGCCTGGCGGCGTCTTTGTGTCCGTGCCAGGCCGCCATGAGGATGGGCCTCATTCCGTACCTGTCCTGGGCCTCGATGTTGCATTTGGCGTCGATGAGCATCTGCATGATTTCGGTGGAGCCCCGGGAGGAGGCCCAGTGGATCGGGGCTCGTCCGTACTGAAATAGAGGGTGGTTGTTTGTGGGGAAGCCGGATGGAAGTAAAGACTTCTCGGGGGTGAGAAAGAACAAAGAAAAAAAAATCAATGAAAAAAAAGAAAAGATTCTTCTGAGAGAAAAATAACAGAAAAATACAAAGAAGAAAACTGTTATAACAGAAAAATAACGGAAAGGCGCAAAGAAGAAAAAGTCGGAGAAATGATGTGCATATTTTCTTGAAAAGGGTTATGTTTTTCTGTTGGGTTAAACGTTGCTGTTGGGGGCGAAGGGGAGGAATTCGTAAAGGAATTGGCAAAGGGGATCAAAGCCCCGGAAATTTGAAAATAAGCCGATGAAATCGACTTACATTATTTCTGGAATTGACGTCTACAGGATCCTTCAGGATTTTAGCTACAGTCTCGGCTTCGTTTTTGAGGACGGCCTCGTGCAGCAGAAGATCGTTCTGGAGAACTGCAACAAAGCGGTGGATGCTGCAGCCTCATTTCCTGTCGCCCTGGGCCAACAGCACACCCACCTCTGCTGTTCCTCCTGCTCGAGGCGATGCTCGCCCAGCTCTCCCTCCTGCTCTGCGCGGAGGGCGAGAGGTGCTCTGTCGTCGTCAGCATTCCCTCGCTCACTTCCTCCTGTTGCTCCGCTTCCTCTGTTAAAAATTCAACAATGAATCTCCTGAAAGCGGTGAAGAGTCGGAGAAAGGAAGCCGAAAGAGCGGAGGGTTCCTCCCGCCCCTCGCCCCGGGGGAGACTTTCACCCCAAAAGCCCCCGCACAAACCAGAATGTGGAAACTTTCAGTGTTCGCCAGCTTTTTGCTTCCAACCTGTCCTTTTCCTTCGCGTCGGGGCCCTCAGTGCGGATTGCTGTTGCATTTCCTGAATGGGGTCTTTCAACACTTTCCGCCGGGAAAGTATCAAAAACTAAAATACAGATGTCAAAATGGCCGTTCCAGTATTAAATCTTCCTTTGTGCAGTCGCGCCCCTCAAAAAATAAGTTGAAAGTTGCTTTTGAATATTAATTAACTCCAACCCCCCGGGAAAAGCCCCAAGACGAATCTGCACCCACTCTAAGAAGAACCTCCCGCTCGAAATGCAAACATCGCTCACCCTGTCTTCTCCCATGGCTAAAAATTCACTTTATGGGATCAGATCTGCCATTTCCCGCCCTCCGCCCCCGCCACCCCCAGACGCGATTAACCTCCGATTCTCCTTCCATTCCAACGCATCAACCCCCACCACCCCTTCGCCCTTCGCTTCCGATTATTGCAATTCGACTAACCTCTTTTTTATTTCCCTTCCACCCCTCCGTTTCCGGTTCCGCCCTCCGCGCCCCGAAGGGGTTCAAGTTTCTCTTCGGGAGTGACGCACGATGTTGGGGTGTCAGGGGACCTTCCACTTTCTTTTCCTTCTCCTAATCAAGCATAAATTTGGGGGATGAATATTAAACGGAGGTCGTTTCCTTTGGCGGAGGGTTGGGGATGTTGGGGGTGAGCATTTCCTCCCTCTGTCTGTGTAATTAACTGAGTGCAAACCTGTTGGAGGCTTCGTGGTCGGAAGGGGAGGTTTCCTTTAATCGTGTGAACTGTTTTTGGGATCGACGTCGAGGGTGGATTCCACGCGCGAAAGGGGTGGTTTTTGCGTCTCGGAAACGGCGAAGGTTTGTGCATTGAAATTTTGAAATTTAATATTTTCAAGGGCAGGCCGTTCTAAGACAAAATGGCGGAGTTAAGTAACGAGAGAAATAAAGAGAGAGAGAGAGAGAGAGAGAGAAATGTTAGAAATGGGAGAGATAGAAGATAAAAACGCAAAGGGAGAAAGAAAGAAAATAGAAAAATCGAGGAAATATTGTATAAATAGAAAGAGAGAGATGTCAGAAAGGGTGTAAGAAGATAGAGAGTGAGTAAAATCAAATAGAGAGAAAATAAATTAATTAATATTAATATTATACATTATATTATTAGATTATGCATAAAAAATGAATTATTTAATCCTTTAGCAAAAGTAAATATTTATTCTTATTTAGATATGCAGAAAGTTATCCCTTTTAACAACCGCAACTTTGCCTCCCTTATCTTTTGGGGGTGAAGAAAGAGTTCAACCCTCCACCGCCGCCTCTTGTCTTCTGCTTGAAAGGCGAAGCGACAGCGCATTAAAAATGAACTCACGGGGAAAGGATTAATAAATTCCGTGAAAAAAGAAAAGAAAAGTTGTGCTGTTGCTCCTCCAACATTTTCCCCCACTTTAGCCATTCGCCAAAGGAAACGCGCCGGAATTAATGTTTACTCATTTTCCTTTGAATTTCGACCCCATTGCTGAACGGGGCGCACTAAAACTGCTACAAAACTGCTTCTGCTTGCATTAAAAATTTATTTTTTAATCTTTGCCAGAAGTAAATATTTGCTCCCATTCGACTTTGCAACCGCTTTTTTGTATCATTTCACCGCATAAATTCCAGTTTCTTTTTCATTTTGTTTCGCTTAAAGAAAGGCAAAGTCTTGAGATTACTCAACCCCTGCCCCACTCAAAGGCATCATCAGTCAGCAGTGTGGCTTTTCTCGCTGGAAGGCGGCCAAAGCGAATCCCAAATGGGGGCGAGCGATGGGGAGAGGCCTCGCGAGAAAAAGGCGGAAAAGCAATTTCCGGGTGGTTGGGGGCGTTTCTCCCCCGGCCTTTCCTCCCTCGTTATTCGGCTGCCCCGAGGGTTCGCAGAAACAAAACTTAATTAAGGGACAAAGGTTTCGTTTGTTAAAAGGCAGCGCCTTCTTTATTATTTCCCGCTGCCAACCTTCGAAATGAGAAAAGAAAAAAGCCAGCGGAATGTGGAAGAATGAGGTTTTGTTGTTACAATTTGGAGAAAATACAGTATCTAAAGTGGTGTTTAAATAAAATAACTCAATCTAATCTAAATGGAAGAAGCGAAGAGAAACTTAGATAAACTAAACATTGTTTGTCATTGTGGTCGTCCATAATTTCGATAAATTTGAAAATTATTTTAGATAATTATTCAATTTTTAATAGTTCGAATATACAGTATTAATGTAAAATGCAATACATCGCCAACTTTGTATCATAATATCGTTCAGTAAATTTTTTTCTTTTATTATTTGCATATAATATAAATATAAAAATGTAGATAAATAATGTATAAAATAAATAAAAAAAGGAAATATTATGAAGAAATGTAAATATATAAATAGATAAAATATAGAGATAAATATAAATAAGATAAATTTGATATTTATTTTATTTTATATTTATGTAAATTTTAATTAATCTACATCTCTCTCTCTCTCTCTCTCTCTTTCTCCTCTCGGTTCCACTCACCTGCGTCCAACCGGCATCAGCAACTCCGCTCTGGGCCCCACCGCACCCCATCCACTGTCCCCTCCTTCCTTCTCTTCCTCTTCCTCTTCCTCTTCCTCTTCTCCTTCCCCTCTCCTCTCCTCTCCTCGACACTCACACGCCCACCTGGCACCGCATCCACAGCTCCGATTTCCGCGGATTCCCTATTCGATTTCCCCGACTGGTTCACTTCCACCGAAGACTTGCCATGAATTAGTAATGGCGGGCTTCCGACAGAGACTAACAGTGAGGCTGGCGGTGTTTTCAAATTTTGGCGCAAGCTCAGTGCCGGCGTTCGATCCGCTCAGCAGTCGCCCCTCGCCCTCCCTGCTGACACTGTATTATTCCACCTGTTCAGAATATTATTTATTATACATTCCGGCGGCAAATTAAAATGAAGATGAAACCGCTTTCTCTTTTACCTCCACGTGTTGCGCCGCCTGCGAGTGTCCTTTGCTGACTTTTATTCGGTTAATTGGAATTTCGTTTGGCGGTTTATCCCTTCGGTTTAAACATTTTAATTGGCTTCCTCATTAAAACGAGAAAATATTGGACTGAGAAGTTGGGATTATACGAAGAGAAGAATAATGACGAGCAAACGACAGAAAAGATGTAATTTCCTATTGTATCAATTTCTGTTTCTTTATTTATCTAATTTTCCATTTTTTATTATTTTCATTTATTTTTAATGTTTAAAAAAGTACAACTTTTCATTTTTATTATGATTGAAAAAGACTGCTCACCCCTGTTTTAGAAATGAAAGGCAAAGTACAAGTCACTACATTCCTTCACCCCCGGGGGAAGTGTCTCCGGGGGGGTAATTATTTTCCTCCCCTTCCGGTGCTGTCTCTTTGATTTATGGGTCCCCCGGCGGGCGACGGGGGCGGATTCGCCCCGAGGCGGAGGGGAAGACGGCATCGGACAGCGCTGCACCCCGAGGTGACGTTCTATTGGAAAACACGAAAAGTTTTTTGTCAATTTACGAAGGTGGGGAGGTTTTAAATATAAAAGTTATGGCGGAGTGAGTCCGTTGCGATTTGGAATTTGTGGTCGTTCGGATCGCAGTTTTTACAGTATAAAAATTAAATCTTATTCTTCTATTTTTTAGGCTCACTTCACGCAGGCAAGGAAATACAGTTAATACTTTACTTTACTTTACTTTTCTTTAACCCGCTTCTCCGTTAGGGTCGCGGGGTTTTTGCAAAACACTTTGTTCGCTTGCACAGCGCCTGACTCAACTTGTAATGTACTGTAGCGGGTGGCGGGTTCACTGAAGTGTTAATAGGTGAAGGAGGCGGAATTTCGTATTGTCTTGTCTGGCAAAGACAAGAAGAGAAGACGAGAAGACGAAATACAGTTAATTCAAACCCATAATAACAATATAATTTAAAGATATATAATAATTTATAAGGAAGAAATGAATAAATAAATGGATAAAAATTAAGAGAAAAGCCTCTATTGGCAAGAGAATCATCGCCAAAGGTACTCCAACCTGTTCAGAAATTTCATCCATTCGAATTTTGAATCCCCCTCGAAATCTCCAGGCATTTTCCTGTGAACTCTGTTGTAGTCATCGTCGTACTGTCTTCTGCCACTCTCGAGGTACCTGGGCCGCTCGTACAGACCGTGCAGATGGAGGGTGAATTTCCCGATCTTCCCCTTCTGCCTGGAAGAGCCGACCTGCGGAAAAGGTTCCTGTCAGCCATCTCTCGTGCCGGCCTCGCGGGGCGCGCTTACCCTGTCGGTGACCAGAACCCTCCACACCCCCCGGGGGTTCTCGTTCCAGGTCAGCACTGACATGAGCCTCCAGTTCCGGAAACCTCTTCTCGAGCCGTCGTTTTTCCTTCGGTTCAGCAGTTGAATGTTGGTGCCTGAAGGGGACTCCAGAAAGATTTCCAGGTCTCCCCTCACGGGATACGCGATGTTGATCTCCAGTTCCACGTGCTCCAGGTAATACACGAAATCGCACACGCCGGCATCGATCCTCAGCTCGACGTCTTTCCCAAAGTAGAGAGCCTCGCCCCTGAAAGACAGGACTCCTCAGACAGAGTTGGCCGTCCCTCTCCCCTCCCTCCCTCCCGCCCTCTCCCACTCACTCCTGTCCCGCCTCGATGGAGCAGATGTACTTCTCCGGGACGTTCGTCCAGTTGGCGGCTGCCCTGACGAGGCTGTCGGCGTTCATGAGGCCGTAGCCGAAGCGGGTGTTCACCCAGTAACCGGCGGCGTTCATGAGCCAACCCTCGTTGTCGCTGAGGGGGGCGTACTCGGAGGTCCAGACGACGAGGTGCTGGAGGTCCCTCCAGGTGAGCTCCGGGCTGTGGGGAGTGTCGTCTGTTAGTTTTCCGCGCAAAGAATGTACAGAATGTACAGTTGTCTATCTTCCGCTCAATATCTGTACGATGTGGAGGACATACTTGGCCTCCAAAGCGAGGGCGATTATGCCCGCTGCCAGCGGCGCCGAAGCCGAAGTCCCCGTGTGTTTGATGGTGCAAGTGTTCCCTATATCCGTCGTCGCCTGAAATTGTTTCCGGTTCTCAGAACGGCTTCTTTCGGGCTCACTTCCCTCCCCATCGCTTACGATCATCTGGTCGGCGTACGCCCCGCTCGAGTATGTCGTCGCCATCGTCGCCGCGCACTTCTCCCCGTACCACGGGAACTGGCCGTGCTGGGACGCGCTCCCTATCGACAGCGTGTATATGCTGCCTATGTAGCCGTCGCACTCGCAGTTGTCGTCCTTACTTCCGCCGTTTCCTCCCGCCCACACGTATATCACTCCCTTTCCGTTCCTCCCCTGCAGCAGCAGCAGCGCGTCAGCCTCTCGGCAGCAGCTCTCCTCCCCCAGCGTTTACCTCTGTTATGCCCCTCTCGATCGCTTCCCTGGCCAGTCGCCCCGGCCCCTCGACCGTCTTCCCGTCGTCCGTCGGCCCCCAAGAAGCGCTGTAAATGTCCACCTTGTCGTGGGCGTAGCCGAGAGCGATCCCCTCTATCCTGTCGTTGACCTCCCCGTCCAGCAGACGGATACCTGCAAGAGTCAGCTGTTGGCGACGGTCCCCCCCCGACGCATCTCTTACCCACCGCCCACTCTGGCCCCGAAGGCGACGCCCACTCCGCATTTGCGGTTGTTCGCTTTCATGGCGACCTCCCCCGCGCACCGCGTCCCGTGGGCGTTGCTGCCCTCCTCGTCCATCCTCGGGAAGGGGTCTTCGTCCTCGTCGTTGGCGTCGTAGCTGATGTCCGGGTCCTGCGGGAAGAGGGGGTGAAGGGAGGCCAGGCTCGGGGAGGGCGGGCACTTACGTAGTTGTCCCGGAGGTCCTCGTGGGTGTACTCGATGCCGTCGTCGAGGATGAGGACTCTGACGCCTTTTCCGGTGATGCCCATCTGGTAGACGGGGAGGACGTGAAGGTCCAGCTTGGGGAGGGTGGCTTGGGTTCTCGTGTCTTGCTGAAACGGCCGCTCGCAGTTAAAAACAAAATGTATATATAATAATTAAATAAATGGATTATTCGTTAATAACGAAGCATCTGAGTTTCATAGTTAATTAATACTTGTTAAGATCTGAGCAGATTAATTAATTATTTTTTTTGTACGTCAAGCCTTTTCTGACTGGCTCTGTGGCCGCAGCAGCAGAGAAAAAGCCATCGCTCTGCAGAGACAAAGTGGCCGAGTTTGGTCAAACAGGGATCCGAGGAAAGGAAAGGAGGCAGAAAGACCGAAAGAGTGCAGACAATTAGACAGATATATTGAGTCTTCGTACCAAATACCACTGCTGATTCCACAGCTCGTCGTTGAAGTTAACGCTTTCCGTTCGGGCGACGTTCTTCGGCTGCTCCACCGCCATTTTAGTTTGGTTTCCCGAAGACTCCTCCTCTTTGAGAAGTCTGTGCAGGTATTCCCGAATGTCCAAAGGTATGTCTCTCTTCTCCCTCCGCTTCGCGAACTGTTGCTCCGCCCAAATCACCTGTCGCGCATCAAACCCCGTCAGATTATCTCTCTAGCCCGGACGGACGCGACCCCTGACGGATTCCTCACCCTCGAGTCCTTGAGAAGTCGCTCGGTGAGAAGAACCTGGTTCCTCTTCCTCTGCACGGGGAAGTCGGCCTTGGTCAGCCTGTAGGTGTCCTTGAACCCGGTCACCTGCGCCGACAGCAGACGATGAGAGCGTCCGAAGGGGAAGCAACCGCCCCCCAAAATAAATTCCCCGTTGACAACGTCAACGCCTCGGGGTTACATTTTCAGGGTAATTTGCCTTCGACCCTCATCTGTCGTCGGTTGAATAATTCAGAAAGCTTTCAGGTTTCTCCGTCCCCGGGGCTTTTGTTTAATTTTCGCCCTCGTCCGTCCCTCTTGGCTGGCGAAGGGCCCGACTTTCTAGAAGACTCCCCTCGGGGTTTCGCTTCCTTTTGTGCCGTCGCTTTGGCTTCTTTCCCGAAATTAAACATTTGTTCCCATTTACCGCCACGGAAATATGCATTTTGAATAAATTTATTTTCAATCCTTTTCAACGAGTTTAAAAATATTTTAATTGTAAATATATGTTCGCGTTAAGATTATAAAAAATAAGCCATTTTGTTTAATATTTGTTTGTGGGGGAGAAGTGAAACCTTTCATTTGTTAACCTCTCCTCATCATCCCTCCAGAGCCTTTCTCACCCCCTGTTCCCCACTCACCTGCCCCAGGCACTCGTAGCCCAGTTCCCGCGACACCATCCGGGCCACTTCCGGCCCTCCTTCCACCCGGACGACCCACTCGTTGGAGTAACGTCTCGTCCCCTCGTTCCCGCTGTCGCTGACCGCCATCTTCGCGCACGTCAGCACTATCCACAGCGATGCCAGAGGTGCCCACGTCATCGCGTCACAGTTCGATCATTGCGTCCTCAATTTCCACGCTGCGGTCCTGCCGAAACCAATTCTGTTAGGAGAACTTGTGCACTGCTGCCTGACCACATAAGCAGAGTTTGTGCGCCCCCCAAAGTGACCCCTTCGCTTTCAGAGAAACGTTCAGCAGAGGCGGAAAACTACAGCAAAGCCACAGGAAAGAAGATACTAACACCGCAGTGCACAAACAGAAACCACCGACACTACAACAGATTGGAGAAACCCTAGAATGACTGTGGAATTTCCGAAATTAAAGCCGCCCCCTCCCCCCGCCCCCATCCACTCAAATTTTCACCTGAGTAATGAATTCCTCGTACAGGTTCAGCAGCAAATGAAGACTTATTCTCCGTAGCGGTTCTTTTATTTTACCCTCTCCTCCCGCCCCCTCCCGCCCCCTCTCGCCCCCTCTCGCCCCCCGAATGCTAACGTCGATTTAATGATTCTGACTGATTCTCTGCCTTAGTCCAGTTTCCTCTGTGACAATCACTGACTGTTGCGCTTTCTTTTTTTCAAGTTTTGTTCTCCTTTGGCGGAAAATTCCCGTTTCGTTGGGGAAAAAGGGAGCGGAAACGGGAGGAGGCAATTTCCGGTGGGGCGTTCGGGGGTCCCCGAATGAATTACTTCCTTTCACTCGGGAAAGGCGTCGGCTCAAAGGAAAGGTTTCCCGGTGAAATTCTGTGCTCACAGTAAATTCTAATTTAAATTCTAATTCTATTTTCGATCTGGGATTCGGAAAAAATTGGTGAAACAGCGCCGACAAACGACAGCGGGAAATTGACTCTTGAAATAAAACGGAATAGATTTCACTTACGTAAGCTAAACATGGAGTGTTCTTAAAAAAATAAAATAAAATAACAAAGCAACAGAACAGTTGAAAATTTAAAATTGAGATGGAAATTTTAAAATGACATAAAACTCAAATGATACTAAAATAATTATATAAAATAAATTATCAAATGTATATAATAAATAATAAATAATTTAAATTATAAACAATAAAAAATAATTTTCATAAAAATCTCGAATAAAAAATGTATTTTAATCGCAGTTTAAAGGAAATCTGATTAATTATTAAAAAATATCAAAAAATAAAAAAGCTGAAACTCTAAAATGGGTGAAAAGGTTAAAAGTGACTTCCTTCCATCAGAGCCCTCCCTGACCACGTGAACGATCCCACAGGACCAAGGAAGAGGAAGTTTCACAGGTACTTCTTCCCTTTCCGCCCCCGAATAACAACTTTGTTTTATTTCGCTGTTGACGAAACAGAGAAAGAAGTAAAAATAAGGAAGAAAAAGATTTCTCCTTCGGTTGTTTAAATTATAAATTAGCTCGGAAAGGCGATGTTTATTTTTTCTTTTTGGAAAAATTTAACTTTTTCCTGAATTGAACCCATCGCACTTTTCCTTATCCCTCCTCCTCCCTCAGGAAACGTCAGAAACCTCTCATTCACGCTCTTCCTGTCGGGAAAGCATCAAATCCCCGCTCTTTCATTTAACACTACAACTTTTCAATTTCAACCGTTCATTCTTTCCAAACTAGGCCTAATTAAAAATTTAATCAAAATCTGTTCCCCTCAACATACTATGTCCTTCCGTCCGTCCGTCCGCGACTTCGGTTCAACTCGGAATTGTTCGCAAGTGTTCGTGGTCAAATAATAAAATGGCGGCAGCTCAGTGACTGCTTTTTCATTTTTTCAGTGCTCCAGGTGCGAACACCCCCACTCATTGCACCCGCAATACTAATCGTGCTTTTGTATTCTCATTGTATATTCCGCGTCCTTTATATAACTCCATGCATTAAATGCATTTGACTGGTGGAAATGTACTTACTTGAAGGCTGTGACTCCACTGCTCTGAATAATCAGCCCTTACACTGATTGTCTGAAGAGATCCGCCCGTGAAACACAATGTCGGGCCCACTCAGAATGTGCACTCATCACCCAGAGAGGATATGAGCCGCTCCATAAAAGTTCTCTTAATTAACAGATGTTTTACGCTTTGACGTTCGACTGATAATCTCCTCACCCACTCTCTTCATCCTGATAACCTCCTCTGCACCCATATGCTGTTCCCAACATCGTCTGTCCATCTCTGCCTTTGACGCCTTTCGAAAAACCGTTGCCCGAAGTGGAAAACCGTTATTTTCGTTGGAAGTGTTAATCGCTGTCATTTTCCTAAAATAAATGTTTCATAAAAGTTTAACAAAAGTTTACGTTCCTAATGCTTAAAAACTGCCCCTGACCTGACGATATAAGAAAGGGGAGGTTTAGATAATTATGTTTTTCCGTTTTTAATAATTTGATAAACAACATTATACAGTTTTAATTTTTTCCAATTATAAATCGGTACTTTTGAGCCACAAACAATCATGCTGTGAATTAGAGCTGTTGGCCGTTTGCTGTGATTTTCCATTTTATAAACGTTTGACATGCTTTGTTCCAATTCATTTTGTGCAAAGCTAAAAATGTTTACCACCCCTTACTTCTTTCTCTGGAAGAAACCATGTTTTAACACTGACCTATCTGATATTAAAGCACCAATCGTGAAAAAATGTGACGTGCGAATTGTGTTAATTTTTTAAGACAAGACTTGGAGTTTTAAGGCTTTTTAAGCTTGAATTAAGAATCTTATCAATGTTAAAGGCTTAAAGCAGAGTTTTTTATTAATAAATTATGTAATACTTTGAAATCAAATCGAACTAAAAAATTATTAATGTATAAATTTTTCGTCATCTTAAATAAAAATGGGTTTTATTATTCGTTAATTAATTTAAATGCCCGGAATTTCTCAGCGGGCAATCCCTAAATTTTAAATCATTAAACTGTTTTGGAGCTTTTAGTCGAATAAAAATTCATGAGTTCATTTCAGTTTTTATGTCGTGTCTGTAACGTTTTTCTATTTCCACGACCGTGAATTTTCGAACAGTCGCAGGGATGTACACATGGACGTTGTAAACATTTTAATTAAAATGATTATTTCTCTTTTAATCTGATCCGAATTGCTGATTTTTATAATTTCTGAATTTGATCAGTATAGATGTTATTATAGTCCGCTTATCCATGAGCCTGAACAAAAAAGAACTGAACAACGAGGTAAAATTCATTGATTTTTTGCGAACTTCGGAAAGGAGTTCTGCATGCAATTATCGTTTTGTTCCAGATCATCCTGTGCAGGCCGGCCGTTCGCAAAGCCAGGGTGATCGTCATTAGGAAAATACTAAAAAAAATGAAAATTCTTAAAAGTTGCAAAGTCGAAAGCACGAAGGAAAAAAAGCTGAGGAAATGGGAAAGATTGTTTAAAAAAGTTCAGCTGATGAAGGTAAAGCCTTTGCCTACTTATGTCTGAATGCATGACCAAAAACTGAGAGTAAAAGATTTTAGAAAAATCATCAAAATATTATTTTTACATAAAAATATGAAGCCATTCGGTGCAGACTGATGCACTGATTCTATAAAATCTGTGCACTGTGAAAACAAAAGATAAATTCCTTATCTTATCTCCTCTGATGACTTCATTCATCTGATATCCTAATATACTCATTAATGCTTTTAGAAAGTGAAGGATGATGATGTGACAAAGTTTGCTCTGAGGAACAGCAATCTTGAGAATTACCTCCATGGAGCCAAAGTTCCACCCAAAGAAAATGCCCTGGCATGTTTAGCCAAGCATGAAGCAGTTGCCAGAAGAGTTAATTCCATAAGGGAAAGGATCCAAAACTGGGAAAGTGATCTGCCTATTATGTTGGATTCTCTAGGAAAGAGAAAAAAATCAGCTAAAAAAAGTGCTACTAAAAAAAGGACAGAAGCAGTTACAAAAAAAAGTGAAGAAAAGAAAAAAGCTGAGGGAAATTTTGTGAAAGTTTCAGCTGAGGAATCTGAGGTTAGGCAGGTGGAACCACTTGAAAAACCAGTCATGAGGACATCAAAGAAATCCAGAGATGGTGACAAACCCAAAAATAGTGATAAAGACAAAAAAGAGTGCAAAATTAAACCAAAGAATGATAGTCCAGTTGAAATCAGTGAAAAAGCAAAAAAAGTAGATGATCCATTTTTCATTGATAAAAAAGTGATCCAACCTAAATTACTCATGGAAGATGTGTCAGTGAGGGAAAGCAGTAAAGAAGTAGAAAAAGTCAAAGGGAGAAATGAGACTTCAAAGTTCCAAAAGAAACCCTTCAAACCAAAGAAGGAATCAGTGTCATTCAAAGCACAGAAATTAAAACCACAGCCTGTTGAAGATCAGTTACATCCTTCTTGGGCTGCCAAGAAAGTCAAATTAATTAAACCTTTTGAAGGGAAAAAAATTGTATTCTCAGAGGATTAAACTTTGACAATGTTCATTGATTTTTGAATTCTGATCACATATATTAAATAGAAAGAATCAGAGTATTACATTTTTGCTCAAAAGGTTTAATTAAAATTGATTTTGTATAAGTGTAACTATTTATTCTCTTATGGATTAAAAAAATAATAATTTCTTCATAAACAGCCTTCAATGTTACCTTTAGTTAACAATTTTCCACCTTTTTGAGTAAATCCTTTGTTTGAATTCCTCTGAATTTGCTTTTGGGGTTTCAGGTTCAAAAGGTAACCTTCAAAAATGAAAATTCTTTGATTTAAAAATCTGTGTTGAAAGAAAGAAAATACAAAATTACATATGATTATATTACTGCAAATCCATTGCATAAAATAAGTTCCATATGTACATATCATCTAAATAAACTTTATGCCTTTAATACAATAATAATTCATTAGTAAATGCTAATTGTATCTATGGGTGTCACCTCATGTCAACTTTCTTTTCTTCAAACATTTTGTCAGTTTCTGCCACTGACATGTACAAAGAAATATATGAAAAGTAGTGAAGAGAATGACATGTCAATTCTTTACAAAGAATTCTCTCATTGTAATCACTGGTTCAAAACTTTGGTTGAGCCTTATTTGCCACCTCCATCCAAAAGTCTAAAAGTTATCTCACTGAGAAAACTTTAAATGTGACTGGAATGACATTACACAAACAGATGGTGGAATCCCTAGGATTTTCCCCTAGTGTAACGTTGCCTTGCCTGAGCTTTTGTGTACCTTGTCCTTTGCTTTTCTTTATTTGAATTTTCTGCATTCTCTTTTTCAAACTTATCCTGCAGTAAATTGAGAGGTGGCTCAAGTAAAGCCATCCTCTGTGATTTTAAGTAATTTCGTAATGATTTGGCTATTACATAACCCAAAATGGCTACTGTTATTGTTATCATAACCATTAATATTGGATGCTGAAATAAGACAGAATGATGAGATTGATGACTTGAGCATGAGTTCATATTTTTTCATTCATGCATTACTCACTCCTAGCACAGGTATGTGGGTGTATATCTGATCTGCAATCACTATCAGTGCCCCCACAAAAATGCCAATGGCGGCACCCAGCCATGGGACTTGGTTATCTGAAGCCTTTTCCCTCCTCAAAGCCACTTTTGTCTTTCTGACTGCTTCTACTAAACTAGGATCATTTGGCTGCAATGTCAGTGCTATTTTGTATGATAGCAAAGCATCAGAAAAGTTAAATGTCTGGAATTCCACCTGAAAGAAAACCGCTTTCAAATACTCAATTTGTCTCTGTGTTACAAAATTATTCTTATCTAATGTGGAAAAAAAATTACAAATAAATGTGTACCGAAAAGATTAAAATAATCAGTTTTGAGGAAAACTCAAACACTTGACATACCTCAGCTTTTCTAAAGTAGCCTTTGGCCCAGTCCGGTTTTAGCCTGATTGTTTCCTTAGCATCTTCCAACGCCAAATAATACTGCTGAATTTTGAGGAATGCCAGTGATCTGTTACTGTACAAGGAGAAATTAGAGGGATCCAGTTTTATGGCATGACTATAATGCAAAATTGCTTCTTCGTGCTTTTCGGACTTAAGGCAAGCATTGCCCTTTTCTTTCAGGGCCAACACTTCCTGGAAAAATCCAAACAAATTAAACCCATTCAAAACAGAAGGCCGTCTGCCAAAAACCGAAAACGTGTTTCAAACTTAAATCGATTACCTCTGTCATTCCAAAAAGTTTCCCAGTTCAAAACGAGACACCCGTATGTGAAAACTCCAAGGCAGTATAATCAGCCACGATAAAGTCGTGGCAGGAGACTTTGCAAATCACAACCGATTTGTTTACATTTGGCTGCCCGCCTTCGGTAATTTAAGCCAATTTTAGTAGAAATAATGTACGATCAGGATAAAAGACAAGTGGAAGAAGAAGAATGGAGGAAAATATTCAAAAAGGACTTGGAACCGGCGATTATACAATGCTCCAAAAGGGGATTGATACACACCGCCAAATGGTAGGTTTGATTCTTGACCGAAGTTTCATTCGGTTTTTAACGAAATTCTCTCATCCCAGAGAACGTCTTCTGGTGAAAAAGCTCAAACAGATTTAAAATAATAGTCATAATGATTACGATTATATTCTACCGACGAAACATTATTAAAATATTCAAAAAAAATTAAAGTCAAACCACCCCTTTATTTTTAATGTTGACAAATTCGAGGTTTTGGTTGATTATCAGTATGTCATGCAGATGCTCTTATATTTTAGGTTGTCAGAGTTAAATTACACTCTAAGGGATGTGAAAATAGATTCAGGGGATTCCATTCTGTCAACCCCTGAATTGGATCAGAGTGAACAAGAAGTCTACTACATGTCTAAATGTTACTTTGACTTGAAAGAGTATGACAGGTGTGCTTACTTCACTGAGAAATGTCAGACTCCCTGTGTCAAGTTCCTCCATTACTATGCAAGGTATTTGTCCCTTGAGAAAAAAAGAGTGGAAAACATGACAGAGCAGACTTGCCTCTTGGATCCCTCACAAACAGCCATCATCAACCAGCTCCAAAGCGAGCTGGCCAAAGAAAAGTCACAGAATGGACTGGATGGCTACTGCTGCTACCTCTATGGGGTCCTCTGCAGGAGGCTCAACCTCCACCAAGAAGCCATGGATTCATTGTGTGAGGCTGTCAGGTTGGAACCCCTCCACTGGGGCGCATGGAAGGAGCTTGCCTCACTCATAAATGACCTCACACTGGCAAAAACCTTAGATGTGCCCCACTCCCACTGGATGCACACCTTCTTCCTGGGTCACCTCTACCTGGAGCACCAGATGAACCAACCTGCCATTCAGCTGTACTGGTCCCTGAGGGAGAAAGGCCTCCAGAACAGCACCTACATCCAGGCCCAGCTGGCCATCTGCTACCACAACCACAGAATAGTGGAGAAGGCCATCGCCGAGTTCTCCGCCCTTCAGGCGGCCGACCCCTACCGGTTGGACAACCTCGACATCTACTCAAACCTGCTGTACATAAGGGACAAGAAGGCGATGCTGTCCCATTTGGCCCACAGAGCTTGCGAGATAGACAAGTACAGGGTGGAGACCTGCTGCATCGTGGGCAACCTGTACAGTTTGAGGGCGGAACACCAGAAGGCGGTGGTGTACTTCCAGAGGGCGCTCAAGATCAATCCGCAGTACCTGTCGGCGTGGACCCTCATGGGGCACGAGTACATGGAGATGAAGAACTCGATGGCGGCCATTCAGAGCTACAGGCAGGCGATCGAGGCCAACCGAAGGGACTACAGGGCGTGGTACGGCCTGGGGCAGACGTACGAGATACTGAGAATGCACTCGTACTGTTTGTACTACTATCAGCAGGCGCAGTTGTTGCAGCCCAACGATTCTCGGATGCTGATCGCCGTGGGGGAGATTTTCGAGAAGCTGGGCCAGAACGAGAACGCGATGAGGAGTTATAAACTGGCGAGAAACGTGGGAGACATAGAGGGAACAGCTTTGATTAAGCTGGCCAAGTAAGTCTCAATTATCATTAGTAATGTTCTTTCAACATTAAACTCTATGAATAATTAAAAACTAATAAATTTAAAGCTTGGAAACTATAATAAATGTTCAATTAAATAAAAACTAAGTAAAAATGAACCGTTGTTGAATCGTTCTTTAAACGTTGCCATCTTATTTCAGACTAATGCAGAAATTGGGCATAGCGGATGCAGCGGCGGGGCTGTACAAGGAGTACGTGGCCGACTGCGAGGCGAAGGAGACCTGCGACAAAGGAGAGCTGTGCAAAGCGTACAAATTCCTCGCGATACACTGTCTCAGGTTTCAGGAGCTCTCGGACGCGTATCAGTACGCGCAGAAGTGTCTTTTGTACGAAGAGGTAAAAGGGGGGCCGAGGGGACCGGCGGGAATGAGCAGAAACGGAGTTCATTCCTCGGTTGAATGCTTTCAGACGAAGGAAGAAGCGAAATCGCTGCTGCGCGACATCGCCGTCATGCAGAAGAACCCCCAGGAGGAGACGGAAACGTCCATGGAAGAAGAAACTCAGGACTCGAGGCGGATCTTGTTCTACGACTCCAACCTCCTCTGGGACAACCAGAACTCGTCCAATCAGAACTCGTCCAACAACACTCCTCCGTAGCAGCAATTCATTCGTGTGCTCAAGAGGTGCTCAAGAGGTGCTCGATTCGCCGTCGCTTCGAACTGAGTTCAGTCGGAGACGTCGACGCTAAGACAATTGACAAATACTGCGAAAATTTTAATATTTCTCTAAGGACGGCTTTGTCTTTAAATAGTGCAAAAATATCAAATCGAGTCATAAGTAACTTCCGTATTTATGGGGTATTTTCCGTCTATTTATTTCTAATTAGTTTTGGAAAGCACCCAACAATGTGTTGTTACATTTCCCTTTCTTCTCGCTTTTTTTTACCTTTACTTCCTCACATCTCCTTTTATTATTTTTCTTTTAACGTATTTTCCTTTTTTATAAATATAATTATATTATTTTAGATCAAGTTAATATGAACTTCACGACTGTGTGTTTTCTAATCAGTACAGTGTTGCCAATTTCTGTATATATATATGCATTTGTACATATATCTTTTTGGGGGTAATGTGGAGGAGAACAACTTTTATCGGGTCATAAGTAACTTCCGTTTATTTAAAGTTCTTTATTATAAAAGATATGCTGTAGATTAGGAAGAAGTACTTTTAAAATTTATTGTTGTCAGCTGCTTCGGAAGTTATTTATGACGAGGTCATTTCATGAAATTTTCCACATCGTTGTAAATAATTATACAATTGTAATATATATTTAAGTTTTTATGATTGGTTCAAAGCGTAGATTTGGCACAATTTATTTTAGTTCCATGATTTCCAGAGTAAGCGCTGTTTTATTATCCATCCCTTCGGCCAATAATGCAGGTGCATGCTAAGAAGACCTGGCCTTGAATCCAAATTTTAAAGCTCCGTCGGGTTTGTTTATCAGGTACGATTTAGAGTCTAAAACCTCCCCGTGCCAACTTATCTCATAGTTGCGACATACCTGAAAACTCGTTCGCATTAATCCCCTTATACTCATACACACTCACTAATATTTCTTCTACCTTCATCACCAACGTCTGCATGTTCTGCTCCGCCAGTCGCCTCGCGATGCACGTCCTCGGCCCGTGCCCGAACGGAAGCACCAGGTACGGACTCAGGTACGGACTCATGCTCTCCTCGCACTCGCCCCCCCGCAGCCACCGCTCCGGCCTGAACCTCCTCGCCTGCGGGAAGTACTCCTCCAGCCGACACGCCACCTGGTTCTGCGTGACGACGATGTTCTGCAAGAGAGAGGCGCCTGAAGAGACCTCCTCCCCTGAAGAGGCGCCCTCGGGGGCTGCACTCACCCCTCTGGGGACGTGGTACCCCGAGAAGATGGCGTCCTCGGCGAGGACTCTTCCGATGCCGACGGAGACGGGGTTGAGCCGGTAGGATTCTTTCATGACGGCCCTCAGGTACTGTGCCTGGGCGAGGACTTGGGGCGTGACGGCCGCCCCCGGGTGAGGAAGGAGTTGTTTCGTTTCTTGGTGGAGTTTGGCTTGCTTGTCAGCGTTGGTGGCCAAGTGGTAGAGGATGAAACCGGTGGTGTAGGTGATCTGGAGAGAGAAAAAGACAATGATCGAGCGAAAGCAACGGTTAGATGATGTTTATTTGAAGTGGCAACAGGTCAACATGACCCCTTTGTCCGTTACAGTGCTGATAATCGGTCACAAAATAAAAAAATTTAGTTGTTCAAAGTGGATCCATACCGTATCGACCCCGGCCAACAGCATATCCGAGCACATCCCGACCACGTCCTTGAAATCTATCTCAACCGCGTTCAGGTACATCTCCAGGAGCGACAGCTCCCCACTCGCTTCGCAGCTCTTCATTTTCTCTTCCTTCGCCCTCACCAGCTCCATGGCCACCCTGCAAGGACACAATCCACATCGCAGCTCCTCACCACCCGCCACCCCGTACTCACCCACCTCTCCATGTACGCGTGGCCACTTTTCAGCTTCTTGTAGAGCGGAGTGTCCCAGTACCTCCACAGCCTGAGCCCGTTGTCCGTCTTGAGAATGCTCGAGTTTATGTCCTCCACCGCCCGCAGCAGCCGACTGCTCCTCGACTCGGGCCTGAGTTCCTCTCGGGAGAAGCTCTGCAGGCGGTGGTCGAAGGCCACCAGCCCTAGCACTGAAAGCAAAGGTTAGTGGGGGTCGAGGGTGTGTTGAGGGCGATGGGTCGTACTTTCGAGGTAGGCCCTGGAGAGGTCCGGGAGATAGTCGAGAGGTCGGGGGCGACGATGGGCGATGTGGGCGAGGAACTCGTCGATGACCTCGTTGACGACGGGGAGGTAGGCGCGGACGCTGCTGGACAAAATAAGGCCTTTCTGGAAAGCCGACCTCAGCCGGTGCCATTCAGGGCCGTTCCTGAAAGCGCAGAATACATTGGCACCAAATCTAAATGAAGGTCGCGAGCCTTTTAAAATTAAAATATTTAAATATTTTAAAAAGATGTCTTGGGAGTTTTCAGATAATATTAAACAACCCTATACAAAATTTGGTTGTCAGCAGAACCACTCACGTCGGCAGCAAACCGCCGCTGTTGTACAAATCCCGGCGGCTCAGCCTGTAGTGATCGACTGCGAGATGACTCCTCCTCTGGGGGTGTCTGCCCTCCTTTCTGAACAGTTCCTGAACGTCCTCGGGGGCGAAGATCCAGACCACCTTCGCCCCGGGGACGATTTCCTCCTTCACGACCCGACCGAATTCCCTGTACTTCTTCAGACCGTTCAGGTGAAGCTCGTCGAATCTGTACTTCCCTAAACATCCCCGCACGGATCAGAACCCGAATGAAGGCGCCGGTCCTCACTCATAATACTCACCCACCACGGGGAGGTAGCTCAATAGGGTGCCCACGATTGGGTACGATTTGGGCCCCGGAATCTCCTCGAAAGATTTCACCACTCGCTTGGCCATTACCACAGACGTACACTTCGATGGCCGCAACCTGACGGAATTCGCCTCCCCGCCTTACCCCTCTATGGTCGGTTAATATTCATCAGCTGACGTGCGCACTTCCCTCTTTGAGAGTGAAAAAGGCACGAGTGAATTGACTAAACATGGAAAGCCGACCCTTTTTGACATTCCGTCTCATCACCTCCGCGCTCTCCTTTCTCAGAGACAAAAAGACACAAGTGAATGCACTTGACATAAAACTCAGGCCCTCCTGACTCTGTTTTGTTGCCTGACCTTCGCGCCTTCATTTTTGGGAGTTAAAAAGGCACAAGTAAATTGACTTCCCATAAAAACCCGAACCCTTTTCACTCTTCATATTGCCTTCCATAACGGTCGTTGACAGTCTGAAGTCTGCTGTGTTTCGACAAGAAAACTTCCCGAAATTTGAGCTTTTTTGAAAGGAAAAAAGACTTAAATCCACGTCGATTTGAATGACTTTGAGAAGTGGATAATCCCTTGTGGCAGTGAGCTTTTCAGGTACTTAATCTCATTTCTACCTGCTATTTTACTTTCAAACTCGAGTTTCTGAATTGGAAATGTTCTCTTCGTTTTTTCTGGGCGTGGATTCGTCTGTCGTTTTCTCCCCGAAGGAAAGAATTACTTGTCGATTCTTTCGAAATGATTTCAAACGCAGTTTTGCACCAGCATTCGAGTAAGCTCTCATAGAGGGGAAAATCTAAGTGGAAGCATTTACTTTTTGATGTCTTCTGCTCTTCGCTTTTCGTAACGGTCGTGTACACTTGTTTCAAAAATACTTTTTTAGATATTTATTTATGGGAACTTATTTTTGTGAATATATTTCGTACGTTTTTTTCAAGTTTGTAATTCGAAACTTATTTTTCGGTTCTTTTTTTGGAAATTTATTTTTTGAAACCTTTTTTTGGAATCCTGTTTTTTAGAAATTTAATTTTATAAAAATGATTGGACGTGAATAACAGTTTTTTGCTTGTATATTTCTTTTGACTGAATTTAATCTCCCCTGAGGGCATTAAAAAATCAATGTTAATAAATGAGGAAAGGATGGATTCATCTCTTCTCAGAGCTGCGATCACTTACTTCATTAATCTCACAACTACTGGTTACATAATTACATTTATTTTAAATAAAATTAAATCATTCATTCAATCACTGACTTCTGGATTGGGTGACGGTTAACTGTTACATTAATTAAGTTTCCGCTTCAGTCGGGAGAGGCCCAACTCCGCTTCGGAACCCCTCCGATGCTCAAGCCCTGAAACAACCCTCTCTCAATTAGACTCCCAAGGCAACAACCCTTCGCCACCCCGACACATCCAACCACTTACATTAATTAGTACCTGTTGGCTTGCTGACTTCCGCCCATCTGGGCCCTCAGCGTCGCTGCTGCCACGTCGCTCGCAGCGTTCCTCACGTGCTCGTTCCCCAGAAACTCCTTCGTGAACTCCTGCTGGGCCTTCGCGAAACTGGCCCCGGACGAACGGTATATCGTGTGTACCTGAAAGACGAGGGCGTTGGAGGGCTGCGGAAGGGGGGAGAGGGACAAGGGTCTTACCCTGGTCAGCATCAGGATTTCACCCGCAGCGAGGACGATATAGGCGAAAGCGACGATGAGGACGATGATGCCGACGACTATGTCGCCCGCGGTGACGGGTTTCCCGCCGGAGCCGGTGAAGCAGGCGATGGCCCGCATGATGCCGCTGAAAGAGGGGTGAAATGAGAAAGGGAAGCTTTGGGGCGGGGCAAGCGGGCACTCACCAGGTGCCGGAGCCGGACATCCCGATCGCGAGGATGACCGTCACGACGAATTGGAAAAAGAACACGAAGAAGAAAACCATGAAATTGAAGGAGCTGTCGCTTTTGAAAGCTTTGTACGCGGGCCGGTACCAGCAGAGGAAGGATGCCGGGGTGAAGATGAGCAGGTCCATGACGCCCAGACCGAAGGTGACGAAGTCCCCGAACTGGAAGAGGAGCGCCAGACCCCCGATCACGTTCATCACCATGACGCAGCTGTGAACTGAAGGGAGAAAGGGGCGTTAGGGGACGTAAGGGCGGGGGCGGGGCGGCAACTTACACATCCAGATGTAGTACAAGTGCCGGACCACTTTCTGGAACTCCGGAGGGATTTCCACGTTTATGTCCTGGTAGAAACACGGTTGGATGCAGAAATTCTCCGGCAGAGGCGGCCAATTGTTCTTTCTCACTGCGAATCAAAAGTCAAATATTAGTGTCTTTCCTGGAGACGTCTCTTTATGTCAATTATTAGGTACACTCATTGGACACTTCCTGTTTTTATTAAATCGAGTCAACAGTAATTTCAATCAGCAGCTGTTGTTTGCATCTAAACATTTATATGTTACTTTACAACATCTATGTTTATGTTAAAGGATATATCTCAACGATAACAACAACAATGCAAAGACTGTTTAGCAGAGGAAGTTACTTATGAGTCGAGCCAGTAAATGGCAGTTGAGCCTCGCATCGAGATCTGGTCACTTTATCAGTTTGGCTGCATCAGAATACTTAAGGAAACAAATCATTGAGGTAATCTGCGAAGACCGCAGTTTCCTGTCGGGAAATCGCGACCGCAGTCGGCTCCTCAAGGTTAGAAAGCGACTGACACAATGAAGGTCAAAATGACCACCGTGGGCGGTTTCAATAAAATATCACATTCGGGCATTTTTTGAATTCGGTGTTGCGGTGCATGCAAATCCGCGCTCCACTAATTAGAACATTTCCGCGAAACGCCCCAAAAGAACAAGAGAAATTTCACACCTCTCCAAGAAGAAAAAAACCCTCTTGAGGGCCCTCATGTGCGGACGAGGAGTGGTGTGTTGGGGTGGGTTAGGGGTTGTGATCAGTTGGTCTAATTGGTTTGGAAAAGGAAAATATGTTGCTCACCATTCAGATTTGGATTCCTCAACTCTGCCTCTCTTCTGTCTAAATTTGCTTTTCTTTCCTCTAATTCTTTTCTTTGTCTCTGAAAATAATTAAAGAAACGATTAACGCCAAAATTAAAGAACGGCGACAAAAAGTCGTTTGACTCACTCATAACTTCGACGGAATATTTTACTTATTTTTAGCTTTTTAAATAAAACTCCAAAAGATTTACATATATTAAAAGTGATTTGCTTTACTAATAATTTTTGATTACAGATTTTTTTATTTTGACAATTCTGCATTTTCATGAGCAGATGACAATTTGGTTTTCAAGTGATAACATTTGTTAAAAACCTCCTGAGGACTCCCAAGTACTCACCTCCAGTTCTTCAATGGTGTACTGGGGTGTTTGCTGGGCACTCTTTGTGTACTGTGGAGGGTTTGGCGATATATCTTGGGTTGTGGGGTGCATGATGGCAGGACTGGCTTGAGTCCCCCCTGGTGAGTTACTGTGAGGAGCTGAGAAGGGTGCATAGCCTTCCAGGCCTGTTTGGTTCTTTCCTGTTTGATGTGTTACTTCCTTAACTGATGGATCCTAAATCACCAAAACCAAATCTTTGTCATAAACTCGTCTTATCATTCAAAACAATCGAACTCATTATTCACTCTCTTATCAATAAAGATAAAGACAAAACTTGGGAATTCGTGAGCGTAATTATTTTCCACAAAATTTTCATTCTTCTGCATCACACAATGTCATTAAATAATGCGGCTATTTTGATTTCCCCCATTTTGAAACGCTCGCGGAGCGGAATTCTCATAAATAAATACATTCCAGTCGGGTTGAATCATGCGACTCTCTTTTGTGGAAATGTCAAATCGATAACATATTTCAATCAATATGCAAAACACTTTTTTCATCAATACCTGTTCGAAAATACTGAGTTATTATCATGCGAGTGACAATTAAGTCACCAGATGAGATTTAAATTATTTATTTCATTCAAATACCTACATTGAATGGGTTATTATCGTCAAAAAAATTGTCTTCGAATTGCGACATTTTGATTCTGCAGCTTAATCGTAACTTAAAAAGAGTTCATCCTGTGAAGGAAAAAGGCGTAAATACTCATTACAGACCGACACTTATCGGCACAATTACACAAATGTATAAAAACCACACACTGACAATATGAGCGACGTCATACCTTGAACACCCAAAGGAAAATGTCGCAACTTTGCAAATGATCGATAAATCGACTCGTGCGCCCCGACCGCGCGTTCGAAAAGTCATCGGTGAGTCTCCGCGGGATGAAGAGTGCGTTTCAAAAACAAAGCAGTCGACAATTTCGGAATTGGGAAAGAAACAAACTCAATGAAAACATCTGAAACTGAATTTAAAATTTTTTTAAAGTTAACAACTTCTTATTTTCCATGTCTTCATTTAATGTTATTTCATTTAAATTTCATTAAAATCTTTTCGACACCGTTTCTTTGAAAATGTTTTTTCAGTTGTCTTTCAACTCTGTTTATAGCCGTTCTTTTTCTTTCTATCTTTTTTATGCACTCCTTTAAAATTTAACGTTGTAAGGTATAAACATATTGTGGTTTTAATAATTTTTATGAATTGAGAAAATTTGAAAAACAGAGGAAAAAATATTTAAAAAATAAACTGGCGCGAATATTTAGGCGCGCTCATAGATTTGTAGCAAAAGTTGGCAAAGCTGTTTTAACGTGGAACAAGAAAACATTGACTTCTGATTCTTATTAGTCTGCTGCGAGAATGGAGTTGATCAGAATCACTTCGAGGAAACTGTTCAACCCCGTTTCCTTGCTAAAAAAACCCTTACTGGCCCCCGCCACTTCCGTCGACGTCTTTCGGTGAGTATCGCAACGAATCCTTTCACTCGCCATCATTTCCCATTTCCTCAACGTTTATTTGCACCGTTTTCCTTCCAGCAACAAACGTTATGGCCACAAATGGTACCCCGACAAAAAATTTATAAACGAAGAGTCCTACAAAGAGTTGGATTTCATACCCAAGGAATTGCCTTACTTGCATCCGATGGTGAATCCCGATGCTTACGAGGAGAAGGTCGAATTCAAAACCGTTATTTTAAATTTTGGTCCCCAACATCCGGCCGCTCATGGAGTGCTCAGATTAATTTTGGAACTGGAAGGAGAGGTGAGTGACCCAAACTTATTTCCTTCATTTGTCTCCATTTGTGTTTGCACTTCCCCACAGATTATTTTTTATCTTGGGGAGGAAAATTCTTTGGTGATTCTGTTTAATCCTTGAAATGATGAGCAGAAACCAAAGAAGCAGATTAGTGATTTGTTTTTTAAGAAAAGGTTTCTCACTCTTTTAAAATATTTTATCAGGAAGGCTGTGTAATTAAAGAGTAACAAAACTGATACAGCACAACTGGTGAACACTATTACAATTACAATTAAAAATTTTTACATTTTTGTATTTTTATCTGTATTATTTCCTGCAAAGATAAAAATATCTTTTTGTTTTTGAAATATAATAATATACTGAGTATGAGTCAGAGATGTACAAGAATTGTTTTCCATTAGCCTGAAAGTATCTAAATTGTTTCATTTGAATTCAGCAACTGGGTGAGCTATGTGATATTATTTTGAAAGGTAATGGACCTATGAGAGTACATTTGTACTGCATTTCTGGGACACATCCCAAATTAGGATGTTTCAAAGTGAAAATTGTTACATTCATACCATTTTCTCATTTGATTTGATCACTGACATACTTTTCTGATTTTGTGTTTGCAGAAAGTTTTAAGGGCAGATCCCCACATTGGTCTTCTCCATAGAGGAACAGAAAAGCTGATAGAGTATAAAACCTACACACAAGCGCTGCCCTACTTCGACCGCCTGGACTACGTCTCCATGATGTGCAACGAGCAGTGCTATTCGCTCGCGGTCGAGAAGCTCCTCAACATCGAAGTGCCCCTCAGGGCGAAGTACATACGAACCCTCTTCGCCGAACTCACCCGCCTCCTCAACCACATGATGGCGGTCGGCACCCACATCCTCGACGTGGGGGGCCTCACCCCGTTCTTCTGGCTCTTCGAGGAGAGAGAGAAGCTGATGGAGTTCTACGAGCGCGTCTCCGGGGCCCGCATGCACGCCGCCTACATCCGCCCGGGGGGCGTCAGCCAGGTGAGTAGCCCGCAGCCCCGACGCCCAACGCCGCTCACCTCTCGCTCCCCCAGGACCTCCCGCTCGGCCTCATGGACGACATCTACGAATTCCTCAACAAGTTCGGCAGCATCCTGGACATGGTCGAGGACCTCATCACGAAGAACAGGATCTGGTTGTCGAGGACCGAGGGGATCGGGGTCATCTCCGCGGAGGACGCCCTCAATTACGGATGCAGGTGAGGAGGCAGGAGGGCGCCAGTTTCTCATGCGAGCGGAAGTGGGAATTTCCGTTTCCGTTTTGTTTCAGCGGCGTCATGTTGAGGGGATCCGGGATCAAGTGGGATCTCCGTAAGAGCCAGCCGTACGACGCGTACGACTTGGTCGAATTCGACGTGCCCATTGGAACGAATGGAGATTGCTATGACAGGTAAGGCGGAAGTGAGAGAGAGATGCAGCGAGAGAGGGTAACCGATAATGGTTTGGTCAGGTACCTTTGTCGAATGGAGGAAATGAGGCAGAGCATGAGGATCTGTTACCAGTGCCTGAACCAAATGCCTGCCGGGGAAATAAAGACGGACGACATGAAGGTGACTCCTCCGTCGCGGGCGGAGATGAAGAAGTCCATGGAGGCGGTCATCCACCACTTCAAGCTCTTCTCCCAGGGCTACACGGTGCCCCCCGGGGCCACGTACACCGCCATCGAGGCGCCCAAGGGTGAGCATCCCCGCCCCCGGCAGCACGGCCGCCCACTCACCTCTCCCTCTCTCCGCAGGCGAGTTCGGGGTGTACTTGGTGTCGGACGGGGGCTCGAAGCCGTACAGGTGCAAGATCAAGGCGCCGGGATTCGCCCACTTGGCGGTCCTCGACAGAATCGCCAATCGTCTGCTGCTGGCGGATTTGGTCGCCATCATCGGGACTCTCGACATAGTGTTCGGCGAAATAGATCGCTAACTTTTGTATAATTGTGTAAATAGAGCCTCGTAGGCGTTCTTTTTGAGTTGTTTGTTGAGGCGGTAATTTATACTCCAACTGCGGGCAGTTCTCTTGTTTAGTTTTCCACCACCAGAGGGCGAGGGAAAGAAGTCATTATCGAAACTTACTCCCTTTTCTTTGCCCGAAGCTTTTCTCATTTTATACTTCTTACACAAATATAATCATTTTTATTTATCTAAATAATGTGATAAGTGGCGAGGAAAGAGGCGGCAGTCCCGAAGTGTAGACTTGACCAACACGGCTCCTATAATTTTTAAAAGGAAAGACATTTAATGAGGAATTTAATTAAAAATCCTATTTTATTTGTGCGTTTAATTGCTCACCTCATTTCCGTCTGTCACTTGTTTTTCTTTTCCGGAAGCAAAATTTGGTTGTAGACTTGCTGTGCCAGTTTGTTGTACACTTTGACAGGTATAATCCTGAAAAGATATTAGAAGAAAACACATTTCCAACTTTAGAGAATTTGCCATTGTATTGTTGCTCTGAACAATACAAATATTTTGCTAAAATACGCATTCCTCAATATCATTGTAATGCGTGACTCAGTTCCAAAATTATACTTATGGTTGTAAAACTAAAATGTGCGTTTCCGCCACAAAAAGCGCTAATTTTCATTCCGTCGCCGGTGAGCGATGGAATATCTCGTTACCCCTGCACACCTGGCGAGAGAGAGGAACCAAAACCCGGTTTCGAATCCAGGCACGGTGAAGTTGAAGTACTCCCTCCTGATCCCGCAGACGATTTGCCGGGCGGCGTCCTCCACCCTCATCAGCAGAAGTCTGCTGGACAGCGGCTGGGCCTTCAGTCCGTCCGTCCCCATGAAGAAAGGGTGCACAGAGGAGATCTTTATGTTCGAGCAGCTCGGGTCTCTGCTGAATTCGTCCACCAAAGCAGCCGACAGACCTGCAATGCTCCCCGGTTATCCGATGCTGTCTTTGCGCTCGGAGAGGTTCTGTATTTCTCACTCACCCAGTAAGGCGTATTTGGTTATTGTGTACATGGCGGCGTCTCCCAACGGAGTCAGCGAAGCAATCGAGTTGATGAAAACGAGGTGACCGTCGTTCCTTTCCTTCATGTCGGGGAGGAAGTTGCGGACCATCTGCAAACCAATCATAATTTCGTTTTGCACATTCGGGTGGCCGTTGCCGTGGCAGCAGAATCCTCACCCAGTAACTGGACATCTGGTTGACGTGGAGCACCTTCTGCACCATGGCCTCGTCCTCGTCGAGGAGGGTCTTCCCGTAGATGAGGCCGGCGTTGCTCACGAGAATGTCCACTTGGGCGAACTCCTCGAGGACGTCTTTGGCCAACTGCTTGATCGCTTGCGGGTCGGCCACGTCGCAGATGAAGGATTTGGCCGCGTTCGGGTTTCCCGCGGCTTTGTTTATCTCCTCGACGGTGTTTTCGTTGGCCGTTCGGTTGATGTCGACGCAGATTACTCTGCTTCCTTTCCTCGAGAACTCGAACGCCAAAGCTCTTCCCAAACCGTTCGCCGCTCCCGTTATCTGAAATAAACGGAAAAAGGTCTTCGTTTGACAGCATCGGATCGATGTTATACTTTTTTAATTATACTCTCAACAATTTCATCAATTTTCAGCTTAGGAATTTAAGTAATATAATATTTTTTAAGAATGACAAATATAATTATTTCATAAAAATTACCTTTTCCTTAACTTGCGTTTATAATTTGGTTATGAAAATTATAAATATATACAGTATGTTTTTCTTTGGTGGGAGAATGGGAGTTAAATTCTGTCGGTGAGTGTAATTAACTGAGATTTAATTTTAAACGAGCATTGACTTACCAAAACATTTTTCCCCGCAATTTTCTTCCCTTCCTTCGGGAAAAATTTCCTGAAGAAAACGACCAAGAGATCGGGAACACTGAGCGCCATGAACCAGAAGAACTGCATAATCCGGGAGAAACTCAGCAGTATGCTGAAATTCCCCGGCACGTAATGGAGCTTCGCCTCTTCCTTCGCGGTCATCTCTTCCTCTTCCACAGTCGATCTCCCCTCGAGCACAGCCAAAAGTGAGCGCGAAGACGTTACACTCCGACCACTGATTCCGCCATTCGGTAAATAAACTTTTTAGACTCAGGGTCGGAATAAGGAGATATGATTTCGTTATCTCTCAATGAGAAAACGGTTTACTCGAGCTGTTGGAAAGAAACTCACATTTCCTGCGGTTTCCGTTTATTTATTTATTTTTCTTTCAAAGTATTCGAAGGAAAGTTCCCAAATATACAATAATATACTATTATTTATTTGTATATTAAAATTTTAAAGCCATATCTGTAAATCAGTGATGGCCAACCTACGGCCCTGGGCCATATCCGGCCCATGAAGGTGTTGTATGTGTCCCGCTCTTTTATTATGGCCCAAACATTTCAATTCTTTCTTACCTTTCGGCAAACAGACTAATTTTAAAAAACCCATATTTAATATTGGCAAAGTCAACTTTCGTCCCCATATTATCAAAGGTTGGCCATCACTGCTTTTCGAGATTAAGCGCAACACATTTAAAGAGTTCGTGCATTTGTGTACATACTCACGACTTGATCTGATATTTAAAAATTTCTACTGGATTAATACAGTGGTGTTTGAGTGGCTGAATTCGCGCCTGAAACTTTCAAACTTGCACAAGTGAAGACGTCATTGATCCATGGAGAGTATGGACACTCATTGTTGCCGTCTGCTTGACCCGTGACTCAGCACTGCATCGCCTGTGCTCCACGTGGGTCCGGGGAAAGCCGACTTTCAGTGTATTGTCTCGCAATACATTGTATTTCCTTTACGTAATTTTCGCAAATGGATTTTGACTTTCTTTTTTTAACCGAAGAAAGGAATTCGCGCCACCGAAAAAAATCTATGTCCGATTCAAAGGAGATTCATTGGGATAATAAATTTCCTTTTGATAATAATCGCTATATTATGTAAATTCTGATAATGACTCCACTCATTCCTTATCGACGTTCTCATGTATGTTCTTATACGCTTTGTCGCTTTCGAATGTCGTCAGATCGCAGCTGATTACGTCTCTGAACATTTGGAAGGTTTTCGTCGGAAGCAACCTGCGAACACAATCTGAGATTGGCAATTGTTGTGCTTCGCCATTTTTTATCTAAATCATTCAGCGAGTCTTTCGGGACTTCCGGTTTCATTTCGAATTCAAATCTTTCTATTTTTCGCTCTTCAAATGCGCAAAATCCCCATATTTCTTTTCTATGTGCAAATTAAGCTTTTTTGGGGCTTTCGAAGTTACAAACAGACGTTGATTGCGTCCTAAAAACTATAATAACGCTCCACAATTATGAAAACAAAACTTTTATCTCTTTTTAATGAAATATGGAATCTAAATATTTAAGTGATTTTTCAGTGAGATATGAAATTATTTTTATGAATTCCCGACTCGGGCAAAGAGAAAAAAGAGCAAACAAAGACTTGGATGGCTCTCCACTTCAATTCAGATTTAGAAATCTCTTGGCCGCAAACATTGCGCAATCAAATTATTTAATAACCGCCAAGGAGCCGTTACCTCAACCAGGAGGCCAGCCAGAATCCCGTCTCGAATCCCGGCACCGTAAAGTGCACGTATTCCCTCCTTATCCCCGTTATTATGAGCCTGGCCGCCGTCCTCGTCCTCAGAGGCCTTATCCTGATGTTGAACAACTGGTTCGTGTACCACTCCCCCGTGTTGATGAAGTAAGGGTGCGCCGAAGAGACCTTGATGTTGGAGCAGGACGGCTCTTTGCGGAAATCCTCCAAGAGGGACATCGCCAGTCCTGAAATGGATTCCACTGAGTTTTGCTCTCATTCAGTTGAAAACGCGTTATAATTTACCCAAGAGGCCAAATTTAGTGACGGTGTAAATAGTCCCTCCTCCGATCGGAGTCACCGACGCCATTGAATTGATGAACACTATGTGACCCTCTCTCCTCTCTCTCATCCTCTCAGCGAACGCCCGCGTCATCTGGAACAAGCTGACCGTCAGCAGACGAACAGGCACAGCAGTCCTGGAAAAGCTCACCCAATAGCTCGACATGAGGTTGACGTCAACGACCCTCTTGATGTTGTTCACGTCCCCCGTGAATATCGTGTTCCCGTATATTATGCCGGCGTTGTTGACCAAAATATCGACGTGTCCGTATTCCCTCAGGACTTCTTCCTTGAGCTGAGTCACGGCCTCGCAGTCGCTTACGTCGCAGACGAAGGACTTCGCCCGGCGATCGTTCCCCGCTTCTTCTGCTATCTGACGGACGGTTTCCTCGTTGTCCCGTTGTCTGATGTCCACGCAGATGACGGTGGAGCCCAGTCGGGCGAACTGGAGGGAAAGCTCTTTTCCCAGGCCGTTCCCTGCTCCTGTCACCTGAGGGAAAGACAGGAAAGGTAATCACGAGTTCAACACCCATTGTTCAGTCGTAACTCAAAAAGTCAACAATCGGTAATTGGAAGAGAGTCAGAAAGCGATTACTGATTTATTGTTTAGAGAACGGCGGTCGAATTGGGGCCGTTCAAACAAGAAAAGAGCGAAAAAAGAGCGAAACTCACCAAAATAATTTTGCCGTTGAGATGTTTTCCCTTTCCGGGGATCCATTTCCTGTAGAAAGTGTACGCGAAAACGGGCAGGCTTTTGGTAAACACCCAAATGATTTCTAAAGCGAGTTTCAGTTTGAACAAAACTCCGCCGCCGCATAAGGAAAATTTTTTCCAAGCCATTTTTTCATAAATTTGTTTGCTTACTCCGTTACCGGTATTTGATCGAGCAAATGAGCCGTGGCAGCCAAGTCCATTCTCTGGGTTCGACTGAATCTGTGTTACATACTGAAGTTATTCTAATTGTCAAGTGTATTAGACTGTCTTAGTTTGGAGCCCGGCAGGGTCGGATCAAGGGCTGGAAGGGTTGAATCATTCGGTGGTCTTCTTAGTAAGGCAAATTGCACGTGATGAGCCGAAGCAATTTTTCGTGATCGAAATGCTCTAAAAAAATCTGTCCCGAAGAACCTTTGGGGTGCAAATCATTGGTGACAAATACGAATACTTTAAATGCATATTTCCCCCATAAACTTAGTAAATTCCAACTGAAATAAAGTGACTTTATAATTTTAAGCGTTTTAAGTGATCTAACGAATCTAATCAGTGGATCTTGAAAATTAAAATCATTTAATAAAACCTAAAACAGTGACCAAACGAAGTAAATAAAGATTGAAAGAAACCTATTTAAAAATACACAAAGCACTTTTTAATTTTACTCCGCCCCTGCGATATTACGATTGGTGAAAGAAAGTTATTTTTTTCTTTTAATTGCGAGGAGTTGAACAAGTTTTCGTCTTGAACTCATTCGGAAGCCTTTTTAACTATTACAATCAGACCTTATTCTTTATTATAGAATCAAAGCGTCATCTCATTAGCCTTTACTAACTCTCTTTTGTAGGAAAATTTTGTTTGTGTTATGTATTCATTTTATGAGGAAGAAAGATGGAATTTGGAAGATTTGAATGTGTGAATTGAGCTTATTAACTACAGAGATGACTTTTACTGATCGTGTGTAACCTACTGTAATAATTTTGACCAATTTCTCAATGATTTTGCACAAATCTACTCTTATTTGTACACATGTTTAATTCTTATGTATCATTTTAAGTAAGTATTTAATTGTCATGACTTTGATAATTCGAAAAACCCCGACTTGTAATAAAATATTATAACGGTTTTAAAAGTCAATCCTTCACTGAAATTCTGTACTGATTACTATCAGTAATTACAGAGAACAAAATTTAATTTTTTTTAAATACTATTGACTCTTTTTTTCTAAGTAAAGAAATTCGGTTTAGTTGTTCATGAGGAAAACCGTTAAAAGTTTTGAGTCAAACGTTAAGTCTATTGCCACGACAAAACTTTTCCAAAGCTTCATTAGCTCGAATTGAATCTTTGAAATAAAAACTTAAAAATTTAGCAAAGAATAAATATTTAAAAATTGGATTTCGAAAAGTTTTAATTAATTTTGACCAATTTATTGCAAAAAATTACGGAAAGTTTTTAATTCAACCACTCAATTATTTACGCAGTGATTTATTGAGACTCTTCCATAAGGCGGTGGATTGTTTTATAAAAATGGCCGGTCGTCTCACAAGTAAAATTGTAAGTGTGTGACCTTTTCTTAGCACATCTTAACTTTTACCTCGTTTATCAAATACAATAAAAAAATTTCAATTAATTGAGGAAACTGTCTATTTTTAGTGTTACTCTCAATTCAAGAGCATTGCATGCCGAAAATATAGCTCAGGGACTCGAAAATGTACACTTATTCCAGGGGATGGTATTGGGCCTGAAATTTCATCGGCCGTCCAAAAAATCTTCGCAGCAGCAAAGGTATTTAATCGACGACGACATGGCACGGTTATCATTGATTCTTTTTGCCTTAAAATACAGTCAGTCGCGGCGACCTTCAATGAATTTTATTTCCATCCATATTGCGATCCACATCATAAATCACTCACTTCGAAGGACATATTAGAGTATTAATAATGAAATTAATGATTGTTTTTTATGTTGAAGGTACCAATTGAATGGGAAATAGTTGATGTGACTCCAGTTAAAGGCCCTGATGGGAAATTTGGGATTCCTCAAAATGCTATTGATTCAATGAATAGAAATAAAATAGGACTGAAGGGACCTTTGATGACACCAGTGGGGAAAGGCCACAGATCCCTCAATCTTGCCCTTAGAAAGTAAATGCAGTTTTCACTTAAATCTGCCACTTGCTCTCTGTCTTTTATAAAAAAAACTAAATTAAAAGCTTTTTGCAGAGAATTTAATTTGTATGCCAATGTCAGACCTTGTAGGTCTCTTGAAGGTTATAAAACATTGTATGATGATGTGGATGTGGTGACAGTCAGGGAAAATACTGAGGGAGAATATTCAGGCATTGAACATGAAATTGTTGATGGAGTCGTTCAAAGTATTAAATTAATTACTGAAGAAGCATCCAGAAGGGTGGCTGAGTTTGCTTTTATTTATGCAAAAGAAAATGGAAGGCAAAAAGTCACTGCAGTTCATAAAGCCAACATAATGTGAGTATTTATTAATAGCATTAAATAACAGACAATAATATTTTTGTATTTATAATTAAATGATATTAAGCAAACTGTTAAAGAAGTGATTGTTCCTACTGTAAGAGTTGGCTAATTATAATATTTCCATGGATTATGAGTGTAAAGGGTTAAAAATCTCTCTTCCATTAAAATAATTTTTCTGATTACTTTTATGATAAATAATGTAAGATATGACAATTCAATTTCCTCTTGCAGGAGAATGTCTGATGGTCTTTTCTTGAGATGCTGTCGTGAAGCTGCTGAAAAGCACAAAGATGTAAAGTTTGAGGAGAAATACCTGGACACTGTCTGCCTGAACATGGTCCAGGACCCCTCTCTGTACGACGTTCTGGTCATGCCCAACCTGTACGGCGACATCCTCTCCGACATGTGCGCCGGTCTGGTGGGCGGATTGGGGCTCACGCCCAGCGGCAACATCGGCCTCAATGGGGCATTGTTCGAATCTGTGAGTGGGACTCAAAATGGCAGCTGCTTTCTTGCCCATTTTTTTCTTTTTCTCTTAGAATTAGCTATTTTTTTAGGTGTGCTCTGCTCATTGGAACTAAAAAAGACAATGGTGCATAAGTTAACCCTTAACGCTCGATAAAAATTGTTATACTACATAGCAGCAGATCAGAAATTATTGCATTACGTTCGTAACAAGAAAGAGATATAAATAACATTACTATAGTCACTAAGATTGTTAGAGTTGGTACCTTCATTTGTACTATTGACACTTACATCAAATTCAAACTCACTGTAGTTTTTTACTATAAAATAAATATATTTTTTATACACTACACTAGAGGTTTATGTTCGTCAAATTCAAATATTATGCGAATGAAGGCAATAATATACCTCTCATTAGCGGACACAACAGAAGTGATTATTTGAAATAACAAAATGTCCCTTGAGTGGGGCCTTTCGAGCGTTAAGGGTTAAAACAGAGAAAGCTGAACTGAAGAGTGCGCGAGATAATATGAAAATTGAAAGTGTTTAATCATTCGCCCTGATTGAAGTTTGCGTGTTTCAGGTGCACGGCACAGCTCCCGACATAGCTGGCCTCGACAAGGCCAACCCCACCGCCCTCCTCCTGTCGGCCGTAATGATGCTGCGCTACATGAACCTGAACAAGTACGCGGAGGCGATCGAGAAGGCGTGCTTCGACACGATCAAGGAGGGCAAGTTCAGAACGGGGGATTTGGGCGGCTCCGCCAAGTGTTCAGAATTCACGGATGAAATCTGTCGGAAGATAGAGCAGGGCTCCAACTAGCGCCGAATAAGTGCAATTATTTGAACCGTTGTTATTATTCCTATAGAATTTTTATTTATGGCGAACCTGGAAATGTTTCTCTAGTCAGTATGATGGTGTGCTTTTCCAAAAGCGAAAATTCCGAATCAGCGAATGATTGTCTTCTTTAGCCGATTTAACGACGAGTAAAAGTCACTATTATTTATTTTTTATACGTGACAGTTGATGAGGGTTCGAGGATTCACTCACAATGGAAATTCTCATTTTAATATCAACTCACAGTATTTTAGGAGATGTCAAACAAAAGCTTTATTTACTGAACGGGAAGAGGAAGAGGAAAAATGTATACATTATTTTTTGTGTTCAGTATTGACGAAATGAAGAAGTATTCAGTTATTTGGGTTTTTTTTATCATAAGAATTTATTCGATGCATGCGCATTTTCTGGTCTTTAAATTTTATTTTTTGAATAACTGATTGATTTTCGAGTCGTTTTATTTAATATTTTGTTAATTTTTAAATAAGAAATATCGGAAGTCAGTGCAGAGCTGTTCTACTCTTAATACTTTCAGTATTTCTGTAGTCATTGTCATCACATTGCATTGAGCTCAATCAGGTTTTATTGTATAGTTTCTGATTCTCTGCTCAAAAGCAGAACATTCTGTTGCATTCGCCTTTTTACGAGTCATCCTTCCAATTCAAAATGGCTTCCAACCGCAAATGTCCACTGCACTCTCTCAAAATGAATCAGCAGTATTAGAAATTTGGATAACTAGTCGCGCAAATGAGCTAGTCTTTGGAAAGTTCCCTCCATCGGCAGTTTTAGTTCCTTCGAACCTTCCGTCCAATCATTTGCTGCATCTGTCGCTGCTCCCCCATTTAGGATTAACCTTCTAACGGTGTTCAAATTCGCATAATAAATATAATTATGTTAATCTGTAAGATCAATACGGTATTTGTTTTATCGATCCATAAAAATTCATTGTAAACAAACTGTTTCGTTCTTTCGTTCGTCTTAGAAATAAGAGGAAATGAAAAAAAAAGTACACTGGGCGAGATTTTGTTAAAACCGCCATTTTTCCACAGAGGAAAATTTGAATAAATAAAATAATGCTATTAAGAAAATAGGAAAATAATAAAATATGGGCGGAATTGCACGGGAACACCGTTGGAAGGTGAAACAATACAGAAAAGTATTGTTGCCTTCTCTTTCCGCCACAACCGCAGAGATTCCGGAATCTCCAAAGTTTTATTGTTCCTTTGAAGTCTTTTAAGTTTTAATGTTTTTTTGGGAAAAGTTTGTTTTATTTTCAATTTAAAATTGTTGTTTTTTGGACAAAGTTGAAATATAGACATGTCTTCCTTTGATTTGTATTGACTTAAGGCTCTTTTTCCTGATAAAAATTCTGTTGTTGTTGGAATGCTTTTGTGTGGTTACTCACCTGTGTATTTTGACAGTTTAAGGGTGTCTGCGTAATGGAGCTGATTGTAACGCATCCACTCATTCATTCATTATCTATTAATATATTCATTCATAAACAAAGGAATTCATAATGAAATTTTTCTGAATGAAGTTACTTATGAGTTATTTCCCGTGTTCGACTTGTTGTCCAAAATTTCTGAAAGCTTTACCGAAAAAATGTCTGCACATTTCTTAGACAGAATTATGCGTGTTTAATGAAGTCTAGCGCAGAAAAGTGCATGAAGTGGCACAGAAGAGATTAACCTTTTCAAAGTCGTTCTTGGTGGTTTATTTCGGGCAGGTTTGTTTGAGAAGTGAGGCCAAGGTAGCATTTATCCCTCTGAGAATGGAGCAGTTTTCAACCCCCAAAGGGGAGAAGGAATCCGTCGAACAAAGCGAAAATCGGTGACGTGGAAAGGCCTTTGTGGTCGAACGTTAGCAAGGTGTGACGTAACAGATTAGTAAGAAGTGTGGCGTATAAATTAAAGGCCTTATTAATAAATCCGTTATTCATCTAATTTAAATTAAACATAATTACTCCTTTCATAATTAATCACCATTAAGTTTGCTAATTATGCAACTCAGTGGAAAAATAATTTTGACAGAAATTATACCTCGATTGATGCCGCTCCAAAAATGTCAGCAACGTTCACGATTTGAAGATTTGTTTTTTTTTTCAATTTGAGAATCGCCTCAATGTTCGCCATTTAACCGGAATCAAACCCTCTCCTTCGTCAATATTCTATCTACCTTTATTTGCCCTCACAGTCCGAGAATCCACGTTTGCCAATTACGGTTGCTCAATTGCAATGTCAACTGTTCAGCCGAGTTCCCTCTCCGGCGATGACACACCGCAAACATGAGCGGAAAAGCAAACAGGTTCGAGCAAGGCGGAAACCCGGCCAAGTCCAAGCAGAAGATAAAATCTTAACCGGAAACGCAAACACTCCCTATCGCGAACGTGGCCGGGATCAAATAAACAAATTTCTCGCTTATCAGCGACCCTAGGGTGGCTCACTCACCGGGAAATCCCTCCTGGGTTATTTCTGGCCACACCCGGGGAAAACCTCTGCCGCCACCCCGAGGCCAACCTTTACCAAAATAGCTTGAATCTGTGAGGGGTGAAAGTACCATTTCCGGTTTGCTTTCGGAGTCTTTTCACCAGAAATGGTTCAATTCAATTTCGTTTTCTCTTTGTATTTTCCTTTTTTATTCATTTTTCCATTGGCAGCCATTTTGGGAACCACGCAAATTCGACACTTGCCTTTTCTTTCTCTCTTCTGTCTTCCGTTTTTTCTTTTGTTTTGTGTCTTTTTGTGTCTTTCTCTATGTCAGACTTTTTGTCCTCGTAAAAATAAAACGGGAAGACGATTAAAGGACAAAAAAGAAAAACAATAAAAAGAATTTAAAGTATTATTATTGTTGATTTATTAATTTTATAAATATTATACAATTGTTATTACACAATTTTATAATTTTATTAATTATTAATAATAATTAAAAAATAATTAAATTTTTTCATTAATTTTTAAATTCTTTTGCTATATTATTTTCAAATTTCTATTAATTTGATATTATTTATATTAACTACAAAAATGTGGAAACAGAAGAAATGGAAGAATGGAAAAAATGGAGAAAAAGAAAGAAACCGGCGACCAAATAACGGTCGTTAAATTTATTTAAAAACCCGAAAAGTGAGTAATTTGAGGCGAAAAATGGCGTTAAATTGGAGCCGAGTGTAACGCGATCCGCGAAAAACGCCCCCGAATTCCCCCATAAACAAACTTCCATGTTCACTCCCCCGAATCATTTTATTTCCAACGACCAAATAAATACATTAATAAATAAATAAATAACCCTTTTCGTTAATTAAAACATAAACGGGAAAAGTATTCGTTGGAAATTACGGAGAATTTCATGAATGCGAGCGCGGTCGCCATCCAAAACCAGCTACGTCCTTCCCGCGAGGGCTCGCCTAAAGGGGTGATTTGTGCACCACCCTCGAGGATTAGAACGCTCACCCCCTTTCTTCCGGTCTCACCAGTTACTGTTCCCTGATGCACGAACGCTCAGATTCAGATTTCAGTTGAATTTCGTTGAAAAGACAACCGGTTAAAGAGTATGAATGACGAAGATGAGTGAGTTTATACTGAGAAAAGAACAAACTGCGAATAATGGAGGGAGAGGGAGGAGCTGCTTTCCTTCGGGATGTTCCCCTGGTGTTCCCTGGAGCGGAGGAACCGACAGAAAAGCAGAAAATGCTGTGGCAAAATGGCAAAACCGCCATTTTGACGGTTAGCCTTGTTTAAATCTGCGCCGCTGCGCAGTCGCCTTGCGCGCATGCGCGTTGAACACAATAAGAGGAATCTTACGTGTTCACTCTGTGGAGCTCAGTTCGTAACATGTCGAGGAGGAGTGTGTTCTCGTTTCCGGTGGTTCGGTGTTTTCATTTTGTTTCGTTTGGTTTTTGTTGAGAAATCGTTGGAAAGTCGTTGAAAATGGCCGCCTCCGTCTGAAAACGATCGCTCGAACGGATCACAAAGGTAGCCGAGGAGGAATACCGTTAACCCATTTTCAGGTTTCTCTTTTGTCTCGCAATCCGATTGGAAAGTGTTCTCTTTTCTGAGCCCAATGTCACTGGATCACCGTGCCAGAAATCCTTGTGGGCGTTCGTTCCATTTCGTCCGTTGGCGAAAGCTGCCATTTTGAAAAACGACACTCGGAGAATTCGGCCATTCGTCCAAGAATCTGCTTCATTGTTGCCGTTTAAATGGTCAGGTGACCGCTGGACCGATCTTTGACGTAATTCCTTCTGACTAATATCCAATCGCTCTCGTGATTCTCACAAAATCACTTCATTCTGCTTTCCACTCGTTCGATTCAGACAAACCGACATTCCGTCTGATTGGGGATTTTAAACAGTGAAAACCTCATAGAGAATACACTCTCCGATATCCTTGACATTTTAACTGGAATTCAAGCTTTGTTTCTTTAAAATAATCCATTGCGGTTTTGGCATTTTCAATTAGTGTTTTGGCGTTGCCGTTTGCAAAAACGACCCGCATGGAAACTCCACACGTTTAATTATTAAACAGTGCAAGGACACGAAGAGTGGGTTCTTGTTGAGAACACATGGTGCTTCCCACCAGCAGAAACCGGAGACCTAATGAGTAAACGTCAAAACAGGTTTAGCTGACCAATTTAGAGGAGAAAGACGAGCCAGGTTTGGGTAAAAAGGGGAACGTAGGATGATCGGGTCGAGATGTAAAACTGTCCCAAGAGGAGTCGAAAAAACGAAAGTGTTCGCATTTATTTATATATATTACCAGGAAAAGATAAGGGCGTAATAAAAATGCAGTAATAACGATAAAAGTTTAAGCAGATGCGTGACATCTCTAAGAACAAACCATCTTGGATGCTCACCCCTGTCTTTTTCTTGTGCATTCGGCCACAATTGGGAGAGCGATATACGAGAGAGGTGACACGCACTTGTGCACATCCTTCATTCGAATTCCTCTCGGATGAGAGAGAAGTCGACAAACTGCCAAATAACGAATGCAATGGCGTCCAATGTGTGAGTGCGGAATTCGATTACAGTCACGGTCTGTTGTCGCAATGGCTCCCAATGAGAGGCATCGAATTGCGGCTTCAAAGGGTGGACAAAGAAGAGCCTTCGCCTTTGTTCCGGAACGGGGATCACAAGGCGACTGATAGAGGCCAGCCAAAGGAAATCACCAAAGGAAATCACCTCGGCAAGTGTTCACAAGTGTCAGGGAAGGGAGCAGGGTGCTGTAAAACATCCCGAAATTCACAGGTGACAGTTGAAAGTAAAAACAACAGCGGTATAACAACGCCTGTTTGTTTCTCTTTCAAAGTTGCCAACATGACTGCGAAAATGGCGGCAAATTCAAATGTTGCGGGCGTTCCAGAAGGAACGCAAAGTCAAATGATTTACATTTGAAACATATGACAGATTTTCAAGGCAAAAACCGAAACAAAACCGCGACTAGAATTCCTGGTCGTTGTCCAATTTCTTTGTTTTCGGTCATCAATTGAATGAGGATGTAATCGAAGAATGAGGAACATCCTTGAACGGTTTCGTCGTGGAGGAAGACAAGACAAGAAGACAAGAATTGGTCGCAGGTGAAGTCATTGAATGATGTCGGATGGCGGCGAAGAAATGATGGAGTAATTGGCCTAATTGGCGAGGGATCAGCTCAGAACAATGGCGACAGGAATTATGGCCTTCTGTCGCTGATTCGTTTTTCTTAGAGTTGAAGAAAATAGGGCTCATTTTTACCCTGACGGACTTTGATGATATATAATATATAAATGTCTTTTTTCTGTCACAGTCGCTCAAAATACTGCTGAATTAATATAACAAATTAATATAACAAAAAAACTGTGTGAAGTTTTTCAAGGAATAGGAAGAAGAAAAAGGATAAAAACGATAAAATGGAAAAAAGGAAAAATAAAAGCAATGGGGCAATTGAGGGAAATGCGGGCAGTTGCACACTGGAAATGTATATCCGATTGATTGCACAGTATATGTGCATTCCTTTCCAAGTGAAAATACATTTCATTGACATGATGAGAAGCAAAGAGGCGAACAAAATGTAATTTTGATTTCTTCTTGGCCGTTCCACTCTCAGAATATAATTCCAAGTGTAGTTTTTGAGGGAAGGTTTAATTGTGCCATATTTTCCGACTCCACTCGCCCCTGAACCCACGAATGCATCAATAATGGATGATTGTCTTCCCCCGTTCCATTATTATCGATTGTTTTTAAATTCCATCCTCGGGAAATCGACCGAGGGCTTTTATCTGAATTCTTTCACCTTTCTTCATATCGATAAGGTGAAAGAATTGTTTGTTTTAATAATGTCGGCTGCGCATTGTCTTAAGGATCTCCGAGGGAAAACCAAACAAAAAGCAAACGGAAAGGGACTTTGTTGTTGTTGTTGTTGTTCGTAGACCCTTCGCGATGGCGTGCGATCGCATAAGTTTTAAATAAAAGAAAGCCATTCTCATTTTACAAATGTAAACATTCGGAGTCGTGCGCTGACTTTCGGTTTGTCGTGGCCTCTTCAAAAAAGTGTATTCTTTGCAGCTAATTTGGAGTGTTTCCAGTCAAAATTAAAAGCAGTCAAAAACATAAAATTAATGCGGAACATTAAAAAAGCGGAAACTCCCTCTGATAAAAGGGACAATTTTTTGGGGAAATTTTTAAGGGTGAAGGCGCAACAGGAAAAGAAACGCAGTGAATAATAATGAATAAATTAAGAGGGAGAGAGAGAGAGAGAGAGAGAGAGAGTTAAATTGGACAGTTTATTAAATGCAGAATGTTCGGTAGTAAAATTCGAGTCACACCTTTTCACTTTAACTTAACATGAAAGATTATATTTTGATCTTTGCTTAAACAATTCAACTTATTCACGGGAAGAGATCAATTAAATTTACAAAAAAAATTTATGATATTATTTACTTTTTTCCAAAAATGTCTTCATTGAGGATGAGGAAATTTAATGCACTAAAATGTCTTTCGGGACACAAGATTAGGGTCTCTGGCACGTGTCAAAGTGCTTAGATCGAATGTCAGGAAAGAGAGAGAGAGAGAGAGAGAGCGCCGAAATGTCGGCCTGGGGAGAAGACGAAGACGAGAGGAAGAGATTTGTTTCATTTCCATTTCCTTCGGCGTCACAGAAGGGAGGGACGACATGTGGCGGATCGTAAACCGATGAGGGCCCAAACAAAAACAGATGACAGCCACTCGCAGCCACTCGGGGGGAAACACAATCGGCAATGTGGCAACTGGTCGAGCGAACTGATACTTTGAGAGGCATATTGCGCGGGTGAGAAGGGGGTGAAAGGGCGGATGCATCTGCCTTTCGATGACAATCGTCTTGGATGAAAGGTGGTGTTGCTCTTTGAGCCACATCCAAAATGGCTGGGGGAGGGAAATGAGACCACCTTCCTCTATCAGATAAATAATATAATAATCTGCAGCAAAAGGGGTGCGTTTTTACTTAAGAAGATTTTCTACCGGTCAGTTATGTTTTGTTGTAAACATTTCGTATTCAGAGAAAATTAACCTGCACTTAATATTTGACTTGAAAGAGACAAAAAGGTTCCATAATTGAAACAAAACTTGTTATAGTTCTTGAGATACAATACAATGTTCAGGCCATTATTTGAAACCTAAACCGTTACGCGAGTCATCTTCGTTGTATGAATGCGTGACCTCTTGAGTTTTCTCCTCATCCTGAAAAAGACGTCGACCCTCCCGAAAAAACAGAATCACGGGAAAACGATCATTAAACACTCCGACAATTTCCTTCTGTCAATCAGTTCGAGCCTACCAGTTTGGCCAGTTTTCGAATCTCTCAGGTTATGAACGCAAAACGATTCATTCAACGACCGCTGCAGGTGCATTCCTGCGGGGGAACGGCGGGGCATGAGGGCAACAACAACAAACAGGTCATTTTGCATTTCTGCTTAGTGGAACAACCCTCGACGTTTTGGTTCCTGTGAGCAAGTGAAGAACGCCTTTGTTGAAAGCAGATCGAGAAAAGAACCTTTGGGGCGAGGAAGATGAACGGACAGAGAGGAATGAATGAATCACTCCAAGCTGCGTGCCCTCTAACAAAGGAATAAATTACGCTTGAATTTTCATGTACCTGACAATTTCCGGTTTAGGTTCGGTTAAGGCTCCTGTGATTATCGACGAGTATTACGCAACACAATGAATTGAGTGTGGTTTACCGTTGAGTTTTTTTCAGGAGGGAAGAGAGGGGTAAAAGAAGGGTAATAACAGCCGCATTCAGTTTTTGTCAGTTACGATTCAGGTTCATTGGCATGGGCTCACTAACCTCGTTCCTGGTTCAAAGAATTTCATTTTGGCAATGTATAGCGCGTTCAGGAGTTTGAATTTGCCGCTGTTTTTACAGTAATGTTGGCAACTTTGACAAAAAAAATTGAGGAATATTTGAAATCATAAAAACGCTTTATTAAATCTTTTAACCCCGTTTTTGTCAACCTGAGTTTCTACTTTTTTCAGTGTTGCCAACATTACTGAGAAACGGCGGCAAATTAAAATTCTGTGTTATTTCTGTGCCTTCAATGCAAATTAAACAGAAGTTATCGATATTTAATAAATAATAAATAATGATCATAAATTTTACATTTTACTTTCGACTTACAGTTTGGCAGAAGTCTTAATTAAGAGTTCAGTGGAATGAGGAAGAATCCGTTTCCGGTTTCTGGAGGAGAACCTCTGAAAGGTCATAGCTGTGGAAAACGAAAAAGAAAAATCATCAAGTTTGTTGTTGTTTATTTTTCTGATGATTTATGAACTCGTAATCGGCGGCCGTTGGTATTCGTTCACTCGATTTATTAATTTGTTTATAGAAACTTTGGTTTTAAAGGAAAATCGCTCAATTATTGAATTACGTCAGTTCGCCCAATGACTCAACCGGAGTTTGGAAGGGTAACCCTTTCGTGCCCCTTCCCTTGCATGTCGGCTCCGCCCCCACGAACGCCCTCTTGTGCCGTCGTCATTCACAGGAATCCCTCAATTCATTTTCTTTATTGCTTCGGAACTCCTTTTAGGGAAAACCCCAAAGAAAAGGCGAAGGGTGCACTGCGAAGGCGTCGGCCTTTGACCCACCTCAAAGACGAGGCAGAGCCCTCTGCCCCCTGCACTCCACCCCTTCGCTGATGGGGCCGAGAACGATGAACGCGGTCGCCGAGAGATCGCACAAATGCAGGCGAGTGACGATGTGTGACGTAATTTAACGGGCAATTTGCGTTCCGGGCTGACATTTAAAGGGGATTCTGTAAGCGGTGCAGCCTGTGGCGGCTCATGAGATGCAGAGCCTCCATTTTGAATTTTTAAAAGTTATGCTAATCATTTCCGTTTTTGAGGAGTTGCGAAAAGTGAAAAATCGTTAGCCCGAAAATATAGCGCGGTCGTTGCCTCCAAAGGAAGAAATTTAACGGCGTGATTTTTCGCAATCAAAATCCGTTGCGGCTTTGCATTTCCTGAATTGAGGCGCCTTTACACTTTTCCGGGAATGAGAAACCCCGAAAGACTGGAGTCAACCGGGAAGAAGTTTTGGGTGAGGGCAGCAGTCGATCTAAAGACAGCATTTGCCGATAAAAAACAGAGATACAATGAATTAGTATTTATTATGGCGATCAAACTAAAGGTGCATTAATGAGTAAACAGATGAAATTAAATATTCAATAATGAAATGAGGTTGTTCTATATTAGGGCGTTCCATTTTCGTTAGCCCCAGACTTTCAACTGGCAAAATTGCCAACCGACGCCACTCCAAAAACGGCGGCAAATTCAAATCTCTGCTCAATTTTGGTAATAAACAGTCTCTGAATGATGGTGCTAACACTTGCCTGGTTTCTCACTCACTTGCACCGCTTTATTACGATCAATTAAAACGATTATCATTCTCGGACACTTTCTCTTCCCATTTTCTGCACTGCGTTCTCTCCGATTTTCCTTTGATCAGTCAACATTCAGTGTGTTCTGCGCCTCCGAAGAGTTCAAAGGTCGCAAGTGTGGACCTTGACGGAAGACGATCGGCAACAGGTTCCGGGCCCTCGGGCCCAAGGACCGCCCCTCCCGATCCCCCACGGCCCCGAAGACACCTTCCACCCTGCGCGGTGCAGTGCCATTTCGCGAGGGCGGGGGCCGTAGGGGATCATCCGACACCGAGTTTCCTCTTCCGAGTTGGTAACCTCATCCCCTAACAGATTCGGTATCGCTTTTCACATTCTCCTTTCGATTTTCCTCCGCCATGTCGCGGCTTTAATTACCAGTTAATTTGGAACCGCTTTAGAGATGACACAGTCTTTCATTCCCATTTACGTAATTGGCATTTTGAATGGGCGACCTTCAACTTGGAGATTCAACCTGAGAGTGGCCTTCCCTCCGCCCCTCGAGTGGGGCCCCGTGGGGGCGCTCAGGGGTTGAGTCGGGGGGGTCAGGGGCCTCGGAAGACAATCGCTGCGGGGGTGGCCTCTGCGGGGGAAACCAATCCACCTCAAGAGCTTTTCCTAACTCGACTGAGTTGGCTGGTGGTTGAGCAAATCCGAATAAATTGTATCGATTTCGAGTGGGCGGTGGAAAGGTTTGCGAGACCTTCGCTTCCGCCCCTTTTCTCGTCTCGTTCCCTCTCTCAGCGTAGGGAGGGAAAGGCAACAACAGGCACAGCAACAACCTTCGTCGGCAGCATTGGGAGGTGACCCCCACCGGGCCGAACTGTGGCCAACGACCAAATGCGGCGGCCGCCTTACGCAAGTGGCATTCGCCGCGCCAATTAAAAGCCTGCTTGTCTTCCGGCAAACGAGTTGGTGTCCTCCTCGTCCGTTCCAGGTCGGTCTCTCCTCTCTGAGGCAGACGAGGTCCCTCAGGAAGCGGAAAGTGGAGCGGGGATCTCCGCTCTTCCCAGACAGAGTCAACAGAAGGGGAGAGCCGAGATAAGATAAAGCAAAATGGAAGTGACAACCTCATTTCGCGGAGAGGAGTAAAGAGAAAACAAATGTGGGGATTTCCCGGAGGACTGTTTGTTGTTATGGATTGTTGATGGGGGGCGCGGGGGGCGCGGGGGGCGCGGGGGGCGGAGACGCCTCAGAGCTCAGTCGCGAGTCTAAAGGTTTTCCCGCGGTCGATGAGGACACCGATCGACGCAGTTTTCCTGGCACTGATTGCATGTGAGGTTCTCATTCGAATTTGGTTTCTGCGGAAAGAAGTATTCTTTAATTAACCCTGATTGAATAATCTCGTTAATTAAAGCGCAATATCGAGCGTGAAAGTTGATTTCCCGGATTGGAGACCGGCAGGGAAGCAGAACAGGTCGACTGAGGTTCCTTCGGACATGTCGAAGCTCGGCTTTCCATTGATTTGTTTACAGAGCGACGTCAAGTGGCTTCCTCTGGCGCTGTGAATATAAAGGAGCCACTTTTAGGCCTTCTGCTTCTTTTTTCCTTATAAAATCCCTTGAACTCCCTGGCAGGCCGAGGCCTCGCTGTCCTCCAGGCAACGATCACTTCAAGTTGGCTCGCAGAGAAAAGAATCAGGAGGCGGAAAGTCGTGGAAGCAGAAAGGAAATACAAAATGAAATAGATGGACTCATTTTTTTTTAATTTATGAGAGTCTTAAGCAATAGAATACCCAAATAGATGGAACAAAAGTGGTGGGAGCAGAAGACATGCATGCAGGGGTGGAAAGGAGCTCAGAATCGAGTTCAAGGCGCAAATGATCAATATTCGTTGAATTTTCGCACCGTTCCGCCAACCGTTTTCACAATTTAACAAAGAAAAAAGCGAATTAATAACGAATAATATTTTTAAAGAATTTCTTTGTCATTAACTTTTTTAATTAGGGTAATTAAAAAAAAATTTCGGAACGGAGAGTTTCTACGGCGGTCGACGTCACAAACTGCTGAGGGATGCAGGAACAAGGTTCGTTCCTGGAATGATTTGTAATTAACTCAGTTGGCAATTAACCGCGGCACGACCCCAATTAATTACTCCTTCCCATTCTCCCGTTGGAAAGACGGGACCACGTGCTCACGTTGTCACAGTATTAAGATTTACGTAGGAAAACTCATTTCCTCGCTTGTAAATCTCCGGCATTGTCAGCCGCTTTCCCCTTCTTCCGCAAAGGGCCGCAAAGGGTGAGGGAGGCCATGAAAGGGCAAAAGGTCAAAGAAAGGGTTGGGGGGGGCGTACGAGTGCAAAGAGTCGCTCTCTTTGATTACATTTTGTGCATGCGAAACTTTATACTTTATAGTAATTATAATTGTAGTTGTATTATAATTTAATTCATTATTTACTGAAATGGACGTGAGGTGCAAACACAGTTTCATATTTTTGGCAAAACGGCCACTGGTTAACAATAAAAACAATTTCCGAATCATTTGGCGGCGTTGGCCATTACTAAAGTCGGGTCTTTGAGTGATTGTCTTTTGAAGGCCTTCTATTCGGAGCCCTCGGGGGTGGCAGCCGTGGGAAAGAGTGTGGCCACCCTTACAGAAGACGGACCACCCCCGCGATGCCTCGAGGACTGTGCCTGGAAATGCTCATTCATTCTGTGGCCGCACGTGGGATGCGCTCTCGTCTTTCTTTTCTCTTTTCCTTTGTTCCCGTCATGTTCATCAGTGGATTATCATTAACGGCACCATTTTGTGTAGCTGCCGAATCGAGTGCTCACTCTCCGCTCCTGTTTTTATTCTATTATAATATTTGCAGTCCTTGGAACTTCAATTAGCGAACGTTAATTCAGGTCAAAATATATTTGGCAGAGCAATTCGGTTCTTTTGGGACGACCTCACGAACAGAAGCCACATTTGTGTCGATTAAGAAAGCATTCGCTCCACAAACCGGAAGGAGTGCCTTCGCATGGTGCAGTTTCACCCCGTTGAGCCCCAAAGGGTCGGTGCTTGTTGGCGACGTTGCAGCTGAAAACTCGGTGTTTCCTCGGGGGAATTCATGCGGAGAAAACGAAACCCGGGGAAAGAGGAGGGTCTGATCTGCACGCGATTCCGAGATGAATTTCCGCCGCCCTCTTCGACTCCCCAACAGAACTTCAACCCCCGTTTGACCATGAACTCGGGCGAAATACAGTGTATCGATTGAGCGATTAGTCATTGCCTCTGTGAAGTGAGGCCTCGCTGGGAAAGATGTCTGTCTGTCTCGTTATTTCCCACACAATTAACGGCTGTTTAATTCGTTTCAGGTGGCAAAGACGCCGGGGAAACGGCTACAATGTGATTGTTCCGAGTCACCGGTTATTTTCAACCCTTTCTTCTCTTCGCAATGGACAGGAAAATCATCATTTTATTAGGTGAGTCTTCTGCTGTCGTCGGCATTTTGACATTCTTTTTTTGATTTCTGTCTCTGTATTGAATAAGAATTGTTCCAATTCAACCCGAAATAGAAAATTGTGTCACATTTAAAATCACCTTGAAGAAAAATAATTTGTTTCTTTCGTGTCTTATCAAGTGTGACAAAATTTGAAGTCAGAACCGTTATTATCCTGAATTTTTTCAGTTTTAGTGGATCTAATTATTTCTTTGAATTTTTCCTCGCCAAGAATTAAAAAAAAATTTTTTTTACAATATTACAAACTCCGAAAATCTCCTCTCTAAATCTATTTAAAATTATTTTATAAACTTTACTTGGATTTGACCAATTTCCTCGTGATATATCCGACGAGACCGAAGAGAATCCAAGAGGCAAAGTTAAGCTCTCTCGTTTAAGGGCTGAGGGGAACTGAGTAAATCGCGGAGGCTTTGGCGCGAACCGCCAAATTGGCAATGGGGAGTAAATTTGATTGGCTGAGAACGGAATGACGTGGGAGATTTTGATTGGGCCGTCGATTCGAGAAACGTTAAATCCTTGTTTACGTTAGTAATTACAGAGGTATGAATTCGATAAGCCAATACTTGGTCTTATTCGATCTTATAAGTATTCTTTTGTAAGTATAATTCTGTTTTAAGACGAAGGTGCGCCGGTCGAGTTGGTCTAACCGTCATGGCCGCACTCATTAACATTAATTTTTAGCGACTCTTTCAGAAAGGCACGCCCGCGATCGAAGCTCTTGACAAAAACACATCAATCAAATTCTTGCAATAATGCAATATGATATTAAATAAATCCTAATGAAAAAGGAAATGGAAGAAGAATAATGAGGTGTGGCGAAATTATATTTGTTCATTTCTTCTCTCTTAAAATGTCTTTTCCTCTCATGGCGGTTTAACGTTCATTTATATATAAAGAAGACAGGGGGAGGAAAGAATAGAAACAATTTTTTCGCTCAGTTCTTGTCACCCAAATTCCTCTCTTTCAGATCCCATCGATGAGTTGGCTTCTGTTTTTCGCCTCGTACCGGTTCGTGTAAACAATAAACAATAATAATTCTCATTAACGGGTTTCTAATCCCACGACACTCGGAAAACGCTTTTATAAACGTTCTTTAATACGAATTACATGAAACGGTACGTGAGAGAAACGACATGAAGTTTGCCCCATTGTTTGAGTCGGGTTTCTCTTTCTGTTCTGCCTTTTGCCTGGCTTTCCCGTCAGAGGGAAAACATTCTCATCCCCTCGCGGGTGGGGGCAGAAGTCGTTCCGTTCGGGGAGGCAGCCAACGGAAATTCAATTTTCCGGCTCCCAATCCCCGAAATGGGAGCAGAAACAGAGCGAGGAAAGATGTCGACTAATGGCTCGAGAGCAGAGAAGAGATGAAGAGAAAGAAAGTGAGGAGGAACAAAGGAAAACAAAGGAAGGCTTTTCCTCGATCACTGGCTCATGCATAATAAGAAAGTTTCGTGTAATGACAACAAATTTTTTCTGCATTGTTTCCCCCTCCGAAGCGATTCAACATGGCTTCTGCCGGCGGTTCCTTTTTCACGTTTCACAAGAAATAATTGCATAACTTTCTTCACGAGAGATCGCCATCTTTATGTTTTCTTTCTTTTCACATTCGGGTGAAAATTGTTTCTTTGATTATTGTTTGCGCTTTTCGCGGGGGGAATCAGATGTGACGACAAGAATTAACGAACTCTTTGTGGCGCAAAGAGAAATGAAGGAGGTCGAGTCTTAAGTAACTTCCGATGTAAACAAATGAACTGTCGTTGAAACGAGACAAAAAAAAATAAAACGAATAATATATAATAAAAAATAAGGCATCACAAGCGATTCTGCGATGCTTGTGAGGCCATTTTGTAATGTCAGCCTTGGTTCGAGTCCACGTTGGCAAATCCTGATAATTTAGTTTCTACTCGGCTGCCCTCACCCACTCGCCGTGACTCTCCACTCCGTTCGGCGAGGAATCAAAACTATTTTATCATTTCCAGGTATTTTGACGTCATGCGTGGCAGCAGCGGCGTCGGACGTCCCCGAGTCCTCTACCTCCACGTCGGTTTCCGTCTCGACGGTCACCCGGAAAGTGACCTCCCGCTCATTTTCCCGGGTCCCGCCCTCGGGGCCGACGCCGAACGACACCCACCCCACGACGGAGGACATGTTGAAGGTCCTCACAGCAGAAAGACACTCGGCGGAGGAGAGCGACGCCGTCACGAAGCCTCATAAAATCAAGAAGAAGATTCTCGCCTCGAATCTGAAAAACGCCAGCGAGAAGGTGGTGTTTCCGGGCGACAAGCACGAGAAGCCCGGTAAGCCGCTCACGAACGCGACGGAGGTGAGCGACGGGGGGCGGGCGAACGCGTCCGACAGCGCGGAGGACGACATGTTGGAGGACGTCCGGAACGCAACGCAGGTCGCCGGGAACGGGACCGTCGGGGCTGCGGTGGACGCCCGCAGCTTGGAGGACCGTTCCTCGGAGGAAAACGTCCACGTGAACCCGAAATCAAAGACTAAAGTGCCCTCGAGCACAACCTCGCGAACGAACGAGTACCACGAGGGCCTCTCCGGCGTGCGGAAGGCCCTCAGCAACAATTACCTGAGCAACAGCGAGGGCCACGAGAAGGGAGCGGCCCCCGCCGTAGGCCGCCCTTCCCCGCCCGCGACGCTCCCGCCCAAGAACCCGCCTCCCGTCTCGAGAGATAATTCCCTGAAAAACGCGGTCCGTTTCGAGGGCGACCACTACGGGCCGACGGGACAGACTGAGTGGGTGGCCATCGTGCCGGAGAAGTTACCGGGGAGACACCCCCCCAGTGGCGGACATCACTTCGGAACCCGAGTGAAGTCGAACAGAACGACGGAGAGAAAGCCGATCGTGTTCCCCTCGGATGGGGCGCAGTCCTCAAAGGACACCGCGCAGACGACGTCTCGCGTGAGGAACAGCGTTCGTGTGAGCTCCACGACGGAAGAACAGGGGTTGAAAGACCGGGTCAACTTCCGGGGGGCGGTGAGATACAAGTCTAATTCCACGACGAGATTTCAAAATGAAACCGCGGCAAAACGGAACATGAGTTTGGAAATCCCCGCGACGGGCGTTCTGTGGAAATCGAGGGCGAAACCCGCCCCGGAGGAAACGACGGAAATATCCGTGGTCAGCAGTACGAACCACACGACAAAGTTCCAGAACGCGGTCGAGGGCGGCGTCGCCATCCCCCCGGAGAATGTTAAGCCGGGGAACGTAACCAAAGAGCCGGACGAGGGGGGGAAGCAGAACAAAACGGAGGCAACGCGGCTGGACAAAAGCGAGGCAGCAAACCAAAGAAACGAATCGGTGACGGAGGCGATGAAACCTTGGACGGATATCGAAACGACGACAGAGGCCGCGACAGAAGAGACGACCGCGACGGAAACCACCCCGGGACTCACCACCCTCCCCAAACTCGCAAGCGTCACGACAGATGCGTCTAGTCACACCCCCGGGGACGAACTCCTGGAGAGCGAGGTCACCACAGTGAGCACAGAAGCGAATGCGGTGGGTTCTCCGTCGCCGATGCCGACGGCGGTCGCGGAAGAGCAGCCGACGGAAGAGCAGCAGAGCCACACGGAGGAGCAGCCGGGGAGTACACGGAGTACGACAGCGGCGTACACCGAGGCAGGGATGTACGTTCCGCTGGCGACTCAACGGATGGAGGTGGAAACCACGTCGACGACTACAACGACTGCACCAACTTCTGCCCACAACGTCACGAATCCGCCCGTATCGACTGAACCCGCGACGACGATGGGTACAACGCGTGCTCCAACGTCCACGACGACGACAACCACGACCCCGACAACAACCACGACAACCACGACCCCGAAAACAACCACGACAACCACGACCCCGACAACAACTACTGCAGCCACGACAGAAGAGACCAAGGTGGAAGCCACCGAGGAGGGCATCTACTACAAAAACTACGTGCCCACTACAACGAACCCCCGCTTGGAGATCACAGAGGAGAACGTCCCCGCCTATCTCCGACTCACTGTCCAGGCGAGGGACTGGGAGCAACTCTGTCGCCTGAAGGAGGAGCTCAGGGACTCCATCATCAACATGCTGGGCGGCAAGTGAGTGCACTTCCCTCTCCCGAACGCCTTTGTTCTCTTATCTGATAAGCATTATCTCGGAGGCCTCGGCAATGGCTCGTCTGCTACTCAGTGTGTCGTTTTCAGGAACGTGAGCGCGGAATCCGTCCACTTCCTCAACCTGAACGAGAGGCACTGCCTGGAGAAGATAGAGGAGACGAAGGGAGACGGCCACAACGGGACAATCTTTCTTCCCGTGAACATGTTCCTCATGGACAGGAACGGGGACTTCGACAAGAACCTCAGCGAGGCGTTTCTTACTCTGTGGGGGCGCCGGGGACTGGATTTTGAGTTGCCGGTAAGAGAAAGACTTTCTTCTGCCCCGATCTCATCTTTCTTCTTCCACTGCTGTTCGCCTTCCCAAATGTTATTCCTTCTTATTGCAGCGAAGAGCGTAATTTTGTTGATTCCTCTTTATATTTTGTCTGTCAGATTCGGAAAGTCGATTTCGTGACGCCCATCGTCAACCTGACGGAGTTGGCCGAACCGCCGCTAGGGGGCAGCGTCGTCGCCGCCATCGTCATCTCCTGCGTCGCCGGCATCTGCGTCATCCTCCTCGGAGTCCTCTTCGTGAGTCCCAGGCCCAGGCCCACCCCCCCACCCCCACGCCACCCCATCTCTCACCCTGACTGTCCCTTCCAGGTCATAATGAAGCGGAGGCAGAAGAGGTTCAACTACGGGCAGAGGTGCACTCCGGTGTCTTTGGACGCGTACAGTCTGGACAGTGTGTCCATCTACAACAGCGTGAGGCGGAAGGGAGTGCGGGCGTCGAAGAGGTCCTATGGGAACGCCGCGTTCGATGATCCCGTGAGTTGGACGGGAGGAAGAGATTCCCCAAATGTATTTCCTTTAACCCCTTAACGCGTTGTGTTAACACCGTTGTGTTTTTGTCTCTATAATTTCCTAATATTGAGCTCTAGAATAAAATACAGTTTTTCCATAAAATGCGGATCAAAATCCAAAATAAAAACCGAAATGCTGATTGTTTTTGTATTTAAAAAAATTTTTTTGCCGAAACAATTTTCTTAATTTTGTTTTTAGAAAATAAATTGTAGATTACGCCTCGAAAATGTGCGTTAAGGGGTTAATATAACAGAGTTTGAATTTGAATAAACATCTCTGTACTCTGAAATTATTTCAATAAGAACACTTCCGAAAACGTTATGTACTGTATATGAGATTGCACTCTAGCGTATAGTTATAATGTAAAAGTAAAGTTTTTGCCATCGGAAGTTACTCGTGACTCCATCTGACGGCGTCTCTCCAAACCAGACTAAATCTGGGTTCGCTCTGCAGGAAATTCCCACTCATCCGATGAACTTCGCCGGCCTCGCCAACTTCAGCTCCGACAAAGACCAGCTCTACGAGGAGTTCAACATCATCCCCCAGCTCTACCCCAAGGTCGAGGAGCTCCCCCCCGGCGCCGACACCAAGAACAGATACGCCAACATCATCCCCCTCCCGGAGACCCGCGTCCACCTCGCCCCCAAGGACGGACAACCCCTCTCCGACTACATCAACGCCAACTACGTCAGGGTACGTCCACCCGCACCCCCACCCCCGCCCCGCCCCTAACCTCCCCTAACCTCCCCCTCTTCCAGGGCCTCAAGGGGACAGACAAGCTCTACATCGCCTGCCAGGCCCCAATGGCGTCCACCGTGGAGGACTTCTGGCGGATGATCTGGGAGCAGCAGTGCAGGGTGGTGCTCATGGTGACGGACCTCCAGGAGAACGGGAAGGAGAAGTGCGCGGAGTACCTCCCGCCCAACGAGGTCACGGACAACCTGCGCCTCTTCGGGGACTTCCAGGTCACCCTCAGGAAGAGGGACGTCAAGGAGAAGTACATCATCTCCAACCTCAAGCTGAAGGTGGTCTCCTCTCGTGCACTTCCGCCCCGCCCCCGCCCCGCCCCCACTTGACTCAGTCTCTTTCTTCTCCCGCAGAACATGGAGGCCAACCTCTGGAGGGAGGTGACTCATCTCTGGTACCTGGGCTGGCCCGAGCAGGGCGTCCCCCCCGAGGCCAACTCCCTGATCGCCTTCCTCATCGAGGCCCGATCTCAAATGAAGGTGCAGAACGGGGCGACGAGCGGGAGTCCCGTGGTGGTGCACTGCAGTCCGGGTGAGTGGGGTTGGGGGAGAGAGGGGGGGAGAGGGGGAGAGAAGGCTGGACGGAGACTGACGAGGGTGCTTCCAGGGACGGGCCGGACGGGGACTGTGATAGCGTGCGACCTGTGCATCAGGGAGTACGAGCAGGGCCGGATGGTGGACATCCCCAGGTGCGTGTTCAACCTGCGGCGGGACAGGGCCGGAGCGGTGCAGACGAAGGAGCAGTACGCGTTCATCTACGAGGTGCTGAACGTGTACGCGACGAAGCTGAGCGGCGGCGGGATCGAGTCGATCTGAAGTTGAGCGGCAGAAGAGTTGGCTTCCGTTTCCGCTCTCGAAAGAATCATACGTAATCGAACGATCCGGAAGGAAAAGGCGGATTTATTTAATGACAAAATAATGATTAAATGGGAAAATGGCGACCGAATGGCGACCGAATGGCGAATGATTTGAAGACTGAGTTTATCGTTGGTCGCTTTGCTCTCTCCGATTCTCTCTACAGATGTTTTAATGTATTTGTTTACAATATAATATATATTTTTATAATAAACCGAAAAGGGAAGTTTTTTATTTCGTATCTCATTGCCATCGTTTTCCTTTTCCTTGATAATGATAATAATTACTATGATAATGATAGACTGATAATGATGATAGTGAAATATTATCATAATAATAATAATTTCATCTTAAAATGAGTTTTTTTTTCGATTTCCCTCTCCGAAGTCTCATTTTGCTGCAGATTATTTTGGAGACTCGCGACGTACTCATTCGGTTCCCTAATTTGTTTCTAAAAATAGATTTACCAAATTGTAATGAGCGCCAAATCATAAATATCCTCATTTGGTTACTTTTATGCGAATAATTAACTCCTGAAAAGTTTCGCTTAGGCAATTCCGCTAAGCGAAACGCGGCCAAATTGCCTAAGCGACAATTTTCAGGATTAAGAAAATTAACAACAAAATTTAAGATTTCTTTTCCCATTTCTTTATTATAAATCTGATTTTTCTTTTATACTTTTATTTATATTATAATTCTAAATATAAACTCTTTGTTTCTTCTGTTATTTAATTAATGTTATATTTATAAATGTTGTAAAGCATTTGAATGAAATTTCAATTTGTAAGTAACCCTAAAAAGAGTGAAAAAAGAGAAATTTTGTATTGCCAAAATACTTTGAACACTATACATTTCTAAAAATAAAAATATAAAAAACACAAATTGAAAAGACAAGAAGGCTATTAACCTTTTACGGACCGAATTGCTTTCTATTCAAAAATTTTTTTATAAATTTCTTTCCATTTTATTTTATTAAAAACTGTTTTTTTATTATTAAAAAGAGGGAAAAAGATTTAAAAATAATTTTTTTTAATGAAGCAGAGATATTACGAGGACGGCGTTAGCTATAAACTTTTCCGGCATAGTGTGGTCAAAACTCCCGCAGTTATTTTGGGATTGAGAAGCAGTGATTATTCATTGAATAATCTGAACACATCAATTGAATCTTATGGGTCTGTCTTTTATAAAAATTTTTGTTGAATTTTGGCTCTTCACGGCAACACAGCAACAACCTATATTTTATCAACATATGACAGTGTTGTCATTCCTTAAGTGAAAAAATTTTGATAAGTTGAAGGAATTGTGATTTGTTTTCGAAGGGGGTGAGGCCCCCTCTCCCCCTCTTAATGGACCCCACAAATCAAAATTTTGCTCATTATAACCAATAAGAATAGACTTAGAGTCGAAAGGGATTGCGAAATTGTTGGTAAAAAGTTCACTGGAAGGACCAATGTTCCCATTCGGGAACATCCAACTTTGCCGTCCTCTAGCTTCGTTAAATGATCCAATTGGTGAATAATTCCAATTCATTTCGAAGAGGGTGCAAAATTTTCTAAATCGACCCATTTTCAGAGGCTTCGATTTATTCGAAAGAGAAAATTTTTTCAGATGAATTATATATGCCCCGTTTCGTTAGATCCCGTAGAATAAGCCTATAAAAAACTTTCCCAAATGAAGCAGTGTTTCATTGAAAAAAAAATCATCCGTGAAAGATTAATTAGATGCAAGTCTTTCACTGATATAAGCAAAGTCATTCTGCTTATCAAGTGATCGACGAGACGTCTCATTTCGCAACGACCACTCTCAAAGATGCACGTGATTACGCTCTCAATTCCATAAAACAATGGAAAATATCAGCAATTACGTCGCCGATAAGCCAACCACTTGACTCCCGTATTTAAGCGCCCCCGACCACTGCAGCCGGCACTACTCACTTTGCTCACACTGCTCACGCAATGTTCGCCAAGCTCTTCTTGTTCGCGCTCCTCTCCGCCGCCGTCGCCGCCCCCCAGGGCAGCACTCTCTCGGACGAGGACACCCTCAGGACCATCACGGACGAGGCCGCGCAGAAGGTGCGCCAGGTCGCACAGAGGGTGGACAGGGTGCACGAGGAGTTCAGCACGATGGCCAAGGACCGGATGGACACACTCTTGTGGCAGGCGGAGGAGCACAAGACTCTGGTGAGGCTGCGGTGGGCGCTTTTGGGTGAGGGCGTCGTCGGCCTCGTTGGCGACAGCTTCTGAGGGCGGTTTCCCGTTTAGCTTCACAGGGTCGTAAAGGAGACGGTGTTCAAAGGGATGGACAAGAACAAACCCCTGACCGCGTTCACCTGCATTTCTGAGAAATCTCGGGATGCGTTCGCGAAGATCGAGGAGATAAAGAAGAATATCACGGCGGACACGCAGGAGAGAGTGTTGCACGGAGCGGCCAATGTGACGGACTTCAAATTAATAATGAAAGAATTTGGGGAATACATCGACGGTGAGTTATCTTTCCTTTGTGGGGGTGGAAACGTCAGAAAGGGGGGGGAGTATAAAAGTAACTGTTACTATACGTGTTGAGGTGAATCTCGTGGAAATAGCTGATGAAAAAGTGGGAGCAATTCACAAATTAATTAATTGTTAATTATTTAGACATTAAAGATAAAGTTTCATCTGTTTATATTATAAACTCAGTATAAACCGATTATGAATATAAACAAAAAGTAGCTTAAAACTTCTGTTTAAGTGGTGCGAAAGAACTTCCAAATCGACCTCAAACCCCAGAAAAACGTCCAAAGTAACACTAAAAACTCTCATTTTGGCAGATTTCTATGAGGCCAAAATCAAGGAACTGAAGAAGGCGACGAGCGCCTCCATCAGAAAGAAAATCATAAAGGACGTCATAGACAAAATGCACACTCTGCAGGGCGTCATGGAAAGCATAAACAAGAAAGTAATGGATCTCAAGTACAAATTCTTCGAGGATTACATCCACTACGCATCAGGGGTGTCGCTGTCGCTGAATAAAGCGGAGAGAGAAGGGGCTGACCTTGTGAAAAAGTGCATCGCTTAAAATCAAATAAACCTTACTGAAATTTATTTGAATCTTTAGTGAAAACCTTTTGAATCAGTCCAATGAAAGAGTGAAGAGACTTATTGCGGCCATTTAAATGATAAGTCGATTATGAATGCAATTGTGAGGCTCACAATCATTGCAATAAGTCTGCTCACAATCGTCCAACGATGAATGTAAACTGTAAAGAACTCAGAGAAATACTTGGTTCTTTAAATTAAAATTTTACTACAAAAGGAACAGTCATTAATGAGAAAAAAAAGAAAATTTTTAATGGCTTCAAATCGGTTACGGGCATTGAATGAGCTCCGATCGAAACCAATGTATCGCACAAATAAGAGTCCCGAGCGCGATCTTATGCTAAATATGGTGCGACAATTGTTTTCCTTTTGGCATAGGAAGTTGGGGGAAGAAGAGGAAGCAAACCATTGTCTGTCTCGTCCTCAGAAGTCGGAGAGGACGAAGACAACGAAGAAAGTCTAGCGAAAGAGTCGGATTGTGAAAAGTCACTTTCCAAATGAGCGCCTTCCTCTCCTGCTTCTTCTAAATTCCATTTCTTTACAAATTCCAAGAACAATTCCATCCTGGCCAAAGCAGAGGAGGTCTTTTAGAAAAAAGCCCTGAATTCATTCATTCGTTTGTCTATCATTGAATCCTCTGAACAGAATGAACAAATTTTCAGCTCAAGAAATGGAAGCATTGCCTTTTGAGAAAAATCTTTCATTAGTTGATTGTTGAAAGTCAGGTAATAATTTGGGAGAACTTGAGTGGTGAGTCAGGTCTAATTGAAGTGTAAAAGAATGTCAAAAGGGTGACAGGATGGGGCAAGCAAATCTCATTCATACGAATGAATGAACTTCGAACTCGGTTAGAAATTCTCAACACGCAATGCTTAGTCGCAAATGAGCGACTATAAACTATAAACCTCTAATGGAACCTAAGTAAGTTTCTTTATATAAAAGAACCTTTTTCATTGAATGAAAACAGCAAATACTAATCAAAATCCATTGTTTTTATATTGCGGTCCAGAGAACCGCTCATCGTCGTTGGAGGGTGCTGAGCTCCTGGAGCCCAAAAATTGAGCTAATTTGAAATTTCAAGTTTACCATTCGACAGTACATAAAAAATGATTAAAAGTCAAATTTTTTGGAATTTTTCTGGCGACTCGTACAAAAGGTGCAAAGAAAAAAGAGGCGCTTGCGGTCTCAGGGATCGCTCCCGTCGTTCTGGCGTTAAAGGATTGTGGGGGTTGGGGGCGTTGGGGGAGTGTTGGGGGTTGAAGAAGGGCGAAGAGCCCTACTTGAAAATATAAACAGCGGAGGCCACAGGTCGACCGTCTCCGATTTTCTTCAAATTTCACTTCGATATCTCATCCGTTTAAAAGTTATCGCCATTTTGAGAAATTATGACGAATTGCATACTTTTGGGCGTTCGATTTAAGAAAATGCCTGTTCCTGCCATAAAGTTGATATTTTCCATTGTGGCAGAGCTTTATGCGCTCTTTCGAATGACACAGGTTTTAACTTTGTATGCCTCATGGTTGCTGAGCTAGAGCGCCTTGAAAACAGTTCCGAAAATCGGGCGCCAAATAATTTATTTACGCGACCGATTTCAGCCAAATTATGTCTGCCGACATTGCACCATTACGCCTCTAAAATAAGCCATGTTTGACGTTCCTGGCATCACCTCACCGACTGCAAAGTGGTCGGCCAAAATGAAGTCTACTCTTCTACTTGTTTGTACTTTAGTCCATGAAAAGAGCAAACTTTAAGCTTGAAATTGGCGCCCAGGACAACGGAAACAGGAAAAGGCGACCGCTCGACGCGTCACCTCGCGGCGGCAGAATGAAACTTGAACCAAGCCTAAAAGACCGCGACCACCGTACTTCGCAAACCATCTGCGCGGTCTTTCTCGCGCGAGTGTTCCCAACCTTCGACACCGTTGCGACTATACTTGACTTACGCTTCACGCAGTCATTTATCAAAATCAAATCAGTGGGATTCCCAATCACAGAGACGCCACTGATTAACTAATTATAAACCCACTCATTCTCCGAAGTGGCCACTCATCAGCCACATTATGATGAACAAACTCTTCTTCGTAGCGCTGCTCGCTGCAGCCTTCGCCGCCGATGACCCCCTCATCGGCATGGTGGAGAAAGTCGACGAGAAAATCTCTCTCGCGACGGAAAATATAAAAAAGGCCATCGAGGAACATGTGAATGAGGCGTCGGAGGCCGAGGCCTGGTTCCTGGACCAGTGCAAAAAAAGCAGCCTGGAGGTAAGTGGAGGTAAGTGGAGGTAAGTGGAGGGGGTTCGGGGCGGAAGGGGTGGAGTTGTGAAGAGTTTTGGATTTAGGTGTGGAAGGCGGTGGAGGAGACGATAAAGAAGGGGATAGAGAAGAACAAGACGTTGGAGGCGTTCGAGTGCATTGCGAGCAGAGCTCGGGAGGGGCTGGAAAAGATGGAGGCCATCAAAGGTGAGATAGGGAGAGAGATGAAAGAGAGTTTGGAGAAGGCCCAGAAAAATCTGATGGCTTTCCAGCAGAGCATGAAGAACTTCAGCGGTTACTTAATGGGTAAGTTTTCCTCTGGTGTGGTGGTGGTGCGGGGTGTGTGAAGGGGCGGGGGGTGCGGAGGGAACGACAGTGAAAAAAATGTTCCAAACATTCGGTACCATAAAAAGGTTTTCTCTCCAAACCTTTTCCAATTTCAGATTTCTACATGAAAAAACTGGAGGAAATGCTCAAGCCGGGCAGCAACGTGGACAAAATAGTCAGGGACACCAAAAGGAAACTCGATTCCCTGGAGTCCAAGTTGAAGGACGTCGACAGGAAGTTGAGGGCTTCCAAGGCCGACCTCAAGAATGAGATCACTCTCCGCGGGTACTTCTATTATTTTAAGATAAGAAGTTTTCAAAATGACCAGAGCGCAGCGATAAAAAAATGCGTTCGTTAGTCAGTGAAATATAAACATTTTCGGAATTGAAATGGGATTTATTTAATATAAAACCATTCTGAACATTAAATTCACCCAATCCTTTTCATTTTCCAAAATAAAAGTTTCCGTTGGAAAAACGGCCATTTTGCATCTGAGGCAATAGAATATATTATTAATAAAAAATAAATAAATATATACTACAAATAATTAAAGGAATTATTAAAAATAAATAAATGAAATATATTAAAAAGGAATAAAAAAATATATTATTATAATATAAGGGTCATTCCATGCGAAGTGAGACGATGGTCCCAGCTCGACCATCTCCGATTTTCTTCAAATTTTACACAAATATTCTTTAGCATCTTTTATGAACAGAACTCAATTTTTTCTGCGAAATTCCATTCGGTTCGTCAGTTATAAGCATTTGAAGAAAAATCACCAGCGCACATTTTTTGGCATTTCATGAGAAACGGTCAACTTCATCCCTCGATTGCGGGGCAAGTATTTGACTCACAGAAACGTGCTTTTGCACCCAAATAGTGCTTTTTGTGCTCTTTAAGGTGGTGCATCACTCATTCTTCTACGTCTTACCAATTCCGACCTGTGAGCCTTTGAATACTCACATAAATTTGGGGCGTCACAGAAAAACAACATTTTCATGTCCCCATAACTTTTTTGCACAATGCCGGATAACATCCGGATTTTGCATGCCGACAGTGCATCAAATGCACTTTAATTCGATTTTAATTGGACTGTCCCAACGCCCATATTTCGGAAGATATGAGACTCCAAAGATGGCAGAAACCCAATTTTTGGTGATTTTTGCCTATTTTCAGGGCCAATTTTCTCTTAATGTACATCCTCCGATTTTATTCTAATAAGTATTAAATGAAAGAGCGTATCTTAAGGTTTCTAACGCATTAAGATTAATTTTAGAGAAACCACTCTGAGGGGGTGAAATCGGCCTCCAAAGTTGCCGTGTCAATGGCGGCCACCGACTGCACTGGTCCCACATGGACACCTCAAATATTTTTGATTTCGTTCAAATTGGAACGAAAACAATTAGAAATATGTAAAAAAGAGCAGTAGATTGGAAACATACAAAAAGGGCCATTTTGAGGAATTCGAGCGGTCAGCAAAGGGTTTTGTCCAGAAAGAAAAGTTATCGGAATGTGAAAACCCAATTACATAATCGCCTTTTGAACTTTTGGGTGAAGTGGAAAAGGCGATGGCGACATTTGAGGTTGCGAAATTTTTATCGAAAGTTTTCAATGCATAGGGACAATGTTATCTGCGTATCAGTTGTGTGTGCAATGATCTTCTCGTGGACGAGGGAAAATCTCTCAAGGCTGATCTTTATGCAGGAACAGCCTTCCTCGTCCTCCCCTCCCCGTGAGAGCATATCCTTTTTATCTCATCAATCGCCGAAACATCGAAAAATCAGTCCTAAAATCATTTCGTAAAACTAAAAAAACGTTACAAAGCCACAGAGTAAATAAAATAGGATCCATCGAATTACGGCCGATCGCCATCTCTCGAAAAGAATCGGAACTAGGAGAAGTGATTTCTACAAAAGCCGCCAGATGACGTTAATCATTTTCTAATACCGAAAACCGTTATTTTATTTTCCTTGGTTTAGCAGAAATCTTTTATGGCGGCGGGAAGAAAAGATAAAAGTATTTATTTGTCCAGTTTTTCAGAAATAGAAATTCTTTTACAGTAGGGCCCCGCATACCGAACGCCTCGCACAACGATCGCATTTCATGGGCGAAAATGCGACTCGTTCAACGAACCCGTTCCGCATAACGAACCATTTTTTGGACATTTTCATTCATTTGGGCATTCGATTTCTTCGAACGGACATGCCGCCATGTTCTTTTCCGCGCATTCCGCCGACTTCCGCAACAGTCCTGTGCACGCCCCGATGCACGTAATTTGGGGCGCTCCGTTTCCCCCAGGAACACTTTCGGCACTTACCTGGTGACGAAGCTGACGCCGCCTCCCTCGCAGCGGGGCTCCTGGGTGGAACGGAAAGCAGGGGGAAGGGGGATAGGAATTTGGGGGTAGGAAAAACTGGAATCCACCTCGGACACTCACGCCCGAGTTCCGCTAATCCTCTTCGCACCCCGGTAATAATTCTTTCCCCAGTGCCACGGTAAAATTTCAATTGAAACAAGGTTTCGAACTATAGTAACCGAACAATAAAAATATGGCCGTTCGGCTGGTCCCACGTTTCGGACCCCGAGACTCACCGCCTTGGTGGAATTTTCTTTTCGGCGCGAACAAGTCCTTTTCCGGGAAATTTGCGAGGCGCAGTGTTTCAGGGTTCCCCCATCCCCTCCTGCCCCTTTTTAAACTCTATCAAAATTTGCCTGTTATTGTTCTGTTGTTTCCTGAAGTGACTGTCTGAAGAAGTGTACACGAGACTTTACAAGGCCTTAAATAGTGTGTGTTCCTTCTTATTTCAGCTCCTCATGGTCCACTAACATCATCTCTTGCTCTTGTTCTGTTCATCCCTCAGATAAGGGATGGAAGGAAACATAGGATACTGCGCATTGATTTTTGGCAATTTTTTGCTGTCGCTCGGAATGGATTAATCGGTTAAACATAGAAGTATATGGGAAAAAGTGTTTCGTACAACGAACGCAGTCCGGGAACGAGTTACGTTCGTTATGGGGCCCTACTGTACTTTCTTTCCTGAGTAGGGAAGAAGGAGAAATCAGTTAAAAAGGAATAATCAGGGGGAAAATTAAGAAAAAATGGAAGAAGTAAAAAGCATAAAAAATACGGAAAAGAAGCAGGGCAAAATAAAATTGGAAAAAAAGAGAAAAGAATTGAAAAGAAATCTGCGACCATTATAATATCGCAATTATTGCACATTTCCACGCGAAACGCCAAACTTTAGCCCAATTTCGCACTTTCACAGTAACATATACACAACAATGTGTGCATGAAACAGCCATATGCAATCTGTTCTACTCCCGAGTCGGCCGCGTGCACAGACGCCTTTCGTCGGGCTGTGCCTGCACAAAATGGCGGCGCAACGCAACCACAGATAACTGCCCGCATTCCTTAGCTCGGTTTAGCCACGATTGGGGCAATTGGCAAATAATCTCTAACAGTCTTCAGGAAAAACCTTTCATCTCGACTGAAGAACAATTGCTTGACATTCTGTTGCTCGCATGCAACGTGTGTGTGTGTGTGTGTGTCAAACACGAGTTCGCCTCAAACCGAATGAATTACTCTGAAAAGGTACAATAAAATGGGAAATAAGTTATGACTTGACCCAATATTTCACGGTCGATTAGGAGAAAACGAACAGTGGCAGCCATATTGAAATAAATAAATAAATAAACGGACAAGTTTTAATAAAAAATGGGATTAAAAAAATGTTTTTTCTTCTGTTTTGCCTTTGGGGCGTACGCACCTGAAACTAATGATTTACATACAGGAATTTATGTAGTTTGGTTAATTGTGCAGAAAGATAAAAATTTATTTATTTCTGTTTACTTTTAAGAAGTAATAAATTCTTAAAAAATTTTATTTATATTTTAATTTACGTCATTTAAAACTTCTTTTATAGAAGAAAAAATTAAAAAATAATATAAAAATAAATAATAAAATATTAACAAATCAAATGAAATGAATAAAATTGTAATAAATAAAATAAATTAATAAAATAAAAATAAAACAATGAATAAACAATAATAAAACGAAATAAAAATCAAATTAAAACATTAAATAAGAATTGAACATTTAAAACGTTTAAAAATAAATAAATTCATAAATAATCAAATAATAAATGAATAGCTTGAGAGTGATAATGAGACAAAACCAAATAATTGTCTTCTTCCCAAGGAACCACAACCTGGGCTTCCGCTTATCGCCCATCGCACCTCCAACTCCCCCAACCGACACGCACTCACATCCGGTCATTCACTTCCGGGGCTCCCGGGGTCCCAGGGGCCTTGGGGGCCGCGGGTGCCCTTCGTTATCGGCCTCCGAGGGGGAGGGGGAACTGGGTCAGATGAGGCGAAGAGACGTGATATGTCAGCTCTAATTAATGGTTCGGCCGTTAATTGGCGGGAGGGGAAAGGGCGGCCATGAAGTGAGGGTCATGGCGGTTGGAAGTGGCAGGGGCTCCTCCGCACCCCCGCCCTCGCTCGCCCTCAGGCAGCCCTCTTCTGGGACACGATGAAGCCTCGGGGGAGGCTCCACGTCCCGGGGGAGAGGGCGGAGGCGCTCCCGAGTTTTCCTGCTCGTGTCACCGTTTCTAATTAAACTGTTTACTCGCGTCTTCTTTTGCAGTTTATCGTTGTTTTTACATCAATTATTCGCTGAGGGTTTAAACGTCATCGCGGACGATTACGCCGAGGAATCCTAATGAAGTGTTTAACGGCCAATTGTCGGGTCTAATCTCATTAGGGGGATTAATTGGATGGGATGAAGGAGGAAGAGCAACGTTCCCCCCGGGCGGAGGCCTTCGGGGGGACCTTAGGCCAACCGGGCATTGATTCAGGGCTGTCACGGACGGGCGCCCCCTGGGCGGGGCGGGGCGGGGCGGGGGCGGCGGGGGAGGGTCACGTGGGGAGGAATTTTATCAGAGCTCTGCGCTAATTGCCCCACAGAATTGGACCGTCACGAGAGAACGTACTTGAGGCGGATATAATCAGCTGTTGGAAGGCGGCCGACCTCTGTGCCCAAAGAGAAAATTCTGCCTGTGTTCACTGATAAATGCAATAGGCTGCACTTTTAGCTGAGGCCAAGTTGTAAAACAAATGATCAACATATTATTTTTGTGAATTTATACAGTTATACGCGGAATATACTAAAATATTATAAGTTTTATATGAATTTGTCGACTATATAATATTAACAGATTAAAAGTTTTATTGTTTTCGATCACTATTGCCATCTTGCTTTTCCTGTTTCAGCTTTTTCTCTCTTTAGTCTTTTTACAGCGTTTTTCCTTCCTTTAGCACTTTCCTCGTGTTCACGAACCGAGCTGCCCTTGTTTCCTGTACCTGCTGCCACTCTCTTCAGTATTTTTTTTTGACCGAAGAAAGAGAAACGAACAACGAACGCATTCATTTGGATTCATTTCAAGGTCGAATTTTGTTTCCAACGAAAACCCCTAATTTTTGAATCGGGAAATCCGAATGTTATGCAAACAACTTTCACTCAACGTTTGTTGATGTGGCGCTTACTTTTCCGAGTAACGAGGTCTTCACAAGAGACACAGTTTTTTAAGGGCGACCCAAAGCGCTTATTTAATTAATGGCAAGAAAATTGTTTTGCCCCGTTCACCCCTTCATCCCTTCTCCTCCACAACGCGCGACAACCACAACGGCATTGAGATTGACGATCTGGCCCGGAGCCAAACCTCAATTGTTGCGTTGCTGAAAGTTGCGGTGACCTTTGACCCCACCGCCTGCCGTACGCACATCAGGTCTTCCAGAGTCGTAAAAGCCATTGCCTCTGCCCCGCCATCCTCTGGAAATTCCGCCAACCCGATTCTTTCAAGATCGTGGAAAAGCTTCGACTACGAATGAGGTCCTTAATCGATTTTTCTTGACCCACTTTCATTGGGAAATGAGTTTTCGAGTTTATTGTCTGGGGGTGGGGACTGGGAAAACATTCCTTCGAGCGAACCTTGTCCAAGTGCCCAACTCTTACATAACTAATTACAATTAACCATATGACCCTCGTATTAATCCTTTGGCCCAATTCCTGGAATTTGCCCGCTCAGAATTTCCACCAGTGAAATCATAAGGGTTTTCCCCGAGCAGAGATTTTGTTCTGCTGTCGAAATCGCTGTCGGAATCCCAAAACAAATCGCGAAGAATTGATTTGCCCGAAAGATTCTAAAGAAGAAAAAAAAGTATTGAGAGAAAAAGAAAGGAGGAATGAGGAAAAGTAAGTTAAGAGAAGTGAAGAGTGAAAAAAATACGAGAGCAAAAAGGAAGAATGGAAGACTCAAAATTAAAGAAAAATAAATAACTGGAAAAAGAAAATGAAAAGGACGAATGAAAGAAAGAAAAATAAACTGTTCGTAGCTGAGAAAAAAAAGAAAAAAAGAGCAATGGTGAGAAGGGAAGCGAATCACTTAAAGGAAAAGAAAAATAAAAACAAAAAGAAGAAAGAAGGTGGATTGCTCAAAGGAAAAGGAATAGGACCCCGAGAGAGGAAAAAGCGGATCACTCAACAACAAAAAAGAAAGAAAAGGGAGTAGAATAAGAAAAAAGTGATCGTTCGAAGGAAAATAAAAATAAAAACAAAAAGAAGGAAAAGGGAATTACTCAAGGGGAAAGAAAAATAAAAACGAAAAATACTGATAGATCAAAGGAAAAAAAAACAAATCGCTCAAAATTACAGAAAAAAGATTGATAAGAAAACTATAAAAAATGAACAACAAAGGAGAATAATTAAAAGAAAGAAAAGTGAAGTAGTCAAAGGAAAAGAAAAGGCGAAGCGTGAATGCGATCGCGAGGGAAGAGGGAATGAATGGGCGATAAAGGGGGCGGAGGGGGCGGTGGAGGGGAGGGAACACAACAACAACAACAACCGTACCTGAGCAGGATGCGTGTCATTTGTCAACCGCTCCTGATTAGAGAAAGACACGCTCACTCACAGGCGGCGATAACGCCTGCTTCTCCAAGATTTACAACGCGAAGGTGACTACAATTAATTACAATTAATCGGAAACAATAAGCGGTGAACAAACAGTGCGCACGCAGTGTTCGTCGTCGTCAACCAGATCATCGTCCAGAGCCATTGTCAACAAGTGCGTGATAACGATCTTAATTCGTTAATTAAAACCGAATTCATTTGAATTTTTTAACTTCGTTCGCGACCGCTGGAAAATTTCGGGAAAATTTTGGGAAAATTTTGGGAAAATTTGGGAAATACCTTTGCTTCGAGCCCCGAAACCGCCTTAATCCGTTTCGATCTCTATGGTCTCGGCGAACAGGTAAGCAAAGCCGCTTTTAAACAGTGCACAGAGCGGTGTCGAGTGTGAACACCCACAACATGTTGGAGAGCCGTTGCTGCTGTTGGGGAGCAACAGCATCGCCTGCGACGAAAAGTGGAGACTCACCTGGACGCCACCTGGTGTGCTGAAACAAAAACTAGCATTAATTTAATAATATGAAAATGAAAGGGGTCAAAATGACCCCTTCCGGTGTTAATTGGAAGTAATAAGCGGAGAGACAGAGGATTGGTGGGGGCGTCAGTTCTGGAAGAACCTAATCCTCCTGTTTCTCGTTCTCGTTGTAGTCGTCTTCTGGTTTGTGTCCGCGTTTCCCGATGGAGTTGATGAGGGCGGGGAGCGGGAATCGGGCGAAGTAGATCCGCGGGGCGGAAGAGAATGAGAAGTATCCTCCACAACTGCTCAACGTTGTGTCAGTGCTCTATAGAAGACGAAAACATTTGCTTTCATTTCGAGATTTTGTAGTTTCACTCGAATCCGCTTCGGAAACGACAGAAGGTGAGTTGTGCTGTCGCCCTCTGCGCATGCGCTGTCTTCACGAGGATCCGTCTGTTCGAACGAACACGTTTGCCTTCCGACTTTAGGCCAGAATGTGATTTTCGGAAGAGACAGGTGAAGACCTGTCGTTCCGACTCAACAGCTGCAAATGTCTTCTTCTTTGTGTTTATTTTAAACTTTTACTTTCTTTTGAGCACAACTAAACAGGCCGACTGAAAATATCCGTAATCCTTTGCTTAACTTTCATTAGTATAAAGTCATTAAGATTATAAAAACTGAACAACACTTATTACACTATCAGTATAATGATTTTGTGGAATTTCAGAATTTTTGGCATTATTCTTCTGAATATTATTATTTCCTTTTTATCTTCTCTTGTCTTCTCTTGTTTTTCTTCGGAAAACAAGTCCCTGAAGATCGACCGCAGCTCCTCCCACTTAATCATAAACAAAATCATTTTTAAATTAGGAATAATATTCCTTTGAGATTCCTTTCCACTTCGACAAAATGTTATCACGAGAGATTTTCCCAGACAAAGAGGCGGCAATGCCAAGTGACTAATCACTTCAGGCACAGGTAACCAAAATGGATTCGCCGAGCCGATTCACCGTTCGGAGGATCTCCAACTCCGTCGGCCTCATGCAGAACGTCCCGGAGAACATGGAGCTACAAGTCAACCCCAACCCCAACCCCAACGGCTACCTCAACCACGGCTTCCTCCCCGAAACCCTCCACCAGGACATGGACAGGAAGAGGAGCTTCCAGCACCACACCATCGAGGCCCTGCCCCGCGTCGACAACTACAGGAACGACCTCCAGGCCCTGAAGAGGCCCTCCCTGGGAGAGCTCCACGGGGAGGAGAAGGATTCCAAGGTGCGGCCGGGGGTTGCAAGGATGCTGGGGAGCAAGGGTTGCTAGGGATGCAAAGGCTAACGCGTTTGTGTTCAGGAGCAGCAGGAGAACGAAAGCCGCCCCATGAAGGAGCAGCCCGGGCACGGGGTGAAGCTGGGGTGGATCCAGGGCGTCCTCATCCCCTGCCTGCTCAACATCTGGGGCGTGATGCTGTTCCTGCGGCTGTCGTGGGTGGTGGGTCAGTCGGGGATAGGCGAGAGTCTGATAATCATAGCGCTGTCGGCGATCGTGTGCGTGCTGACGACGACGTCCATGTCGGCGATCAGCACGAACGGAGAGGTGCAGGGAGGTGGGTGAGGGGCGGGGGGCAGCAGTGCAGTCCGACAGGAGCTACAGGAATCACATTTCAGGTGGCATCTACTACATCATCTCAAGGTCGCTGGGTCCCGAGTTCGGGGCTTCTGTCGGGATCGTGTTCGCGTTTGCCAATGCTGTCGCCGCCTCGATGAACACGATCGGGTTCTGCAACTCGCTCAACGACCTTCTGCGCGAGCAGGAGGTGAAGATCCTCGACGGTGCTCAGAACGACGTTCGGATCATCGGGACGGTGGCCATCCTCGTCATGGTGATCATATGCGCCGTGGGTATGGAGTGGGAGTCGAAGGTACACTCGGACTCAGTTTATCGCTTACAGTTAATCTAAAGACTACTTCCGACAGAACCATTTTTATGTGTCAGTTGAAAAAACGGCCGATAAATAAATGAAAACGGCCATAAAAGAGTTTCGAAATGCAAGGGCCAATTGAAAATTCCTTTCCAGGCGCAGAATTTTTTGATCGTGATAATTCTGGCGGCCATAGTGGATTTCGTGGTGGGGGCTTTCATAGGACCCGTCAGCGATGAGGAGAGAGCCAAAGGGTTCAAAGGGTTAAGCGGTGAGTGGGGGCGGGGGGATGAAAGGGGGAGTCGAGGGCCTAATCCAGGAAATTGCTTCCAGCGGAACTGTTCATGCAGAATTGGGGATCCGACTACAGATTCAGCGAGGATAAATACCAGGATTTCTTTTCGGTGTTCGCCATTTTCTTTCCCTCAGTGACGGGGATTCAGGCGGGCGCCAACATTTCCGGTGATCTGAAGGTCAGTGCTCGTTTGAAAGATGAAAATTGTGAATAATCAGACGAAAAGAATAATCTCATTTAGAGGTTCATATCCAACCACTGATTTTGTCTTAGTTGTGATTTTATCACGGGTTTTCAGTACATTATTATGGTTATTATATGATAAAAACAGAAGTGATTGGGCATTTTCTACAGAATCCTGCCTTCGCCATACCCAACGGAACCATGCTCGCTGTGGTCGTCTCCATGATTTCCTACGCCATATTCGTCCTCGTCGCCGGCGCTGCCGCCTACAGGGACGCCAGCGGCATAGTCTCCGAAGTGGCCACCGGGGCCTTCACCAACTGCACCCACAGGACCTGCCAGTACGGCCTGGAAAACAGCTACACGGTGAGTTCTCCGCCGGGCACCCCCCGACAGCAGCTCATCCTCTGCTTGTGCGACAGGTCATGCAGACGCTGTCCGCCTGGGGCCCCCTGATATTCGCCGGCTGCTTCGCGGCCACTTTGTCCACGGCTCTGACGAATCTGCTGTCGGTCCCTCGCCTGATCCAGGCCATCGGCAACGACAGGATTTACCCCGGTTTGATCTTCTTCTCGAAAGGCTACGGAAAGGGTAACGAAGCGTACAGAGGCTACGTGCTGACCTTCTTCATCTCTGTCGGGTTCCTCCTCATCGGTGAGTTTCCCGCAGCAATGCTCCACTCCCCGCAGCGGGACATTTATTTATTTTTCCGGTGCAGCCGAACTCAACGCGATCGCTCCTCTCATCTCCAACTTCTACCTGGCATCGTACGCCATGATCAATTTCTGTACCTTCCACGCAGCTCTGATAAAGCCTCTGGGATGGAGGCCGACTTACAGGGTGAGCTTTTGGTCGCCATTTTCGAGTGCGTTATATCCGGACAGAGAGTGCAGCTACTGTTTCTTTCAGTATTACAACATGTGGCTGAGCCTGGTGGGCTTTATCTTCTGCGTGGCCATCATGTTTCTCATAGACTGGGTCACTTCCCTTATCACGATGATCATCATTTTCGCTCTGTACCTTATAGTAGTGTACAGGAAACCAGGTATGCCACTCATAATATAAGTAAATAATTCATGAGGCCACGCAAACTGACCGCCTCTTTTTCAGACGTGAACTGGGGATCCTCCACCCAGGCCCAGACCTACAAAACAGCTCTGTCTTCAGCACTCAGGCTCGTCAACGTCAGCGAACACGTCAAGAACTACCGACCCCAGATCCTCATCCTCTCCGGCAAACCCTGCGCCCGTCCTTCCCTCCTCGACTTCGCCTACCTCATCACCAAGAACAACGCCCTCCTCATCTGCGGAGACATCCTCGAGGTAACTTCTTCTTCTGTGCTTTTCTTCCGACAGAGCACGCCCTAACCATCCTTCCCTTGCAGGACAAACTGTCGTACAAATCCCGGCAGAGGAGGGTGAGGGCCAGCTACGCGTGGCTGAGGCTGCGGAAGATCAAGGGGTTCTACTCGGTGATAGACGACGTGAACTTCGAGGAGGGGGTGAAGGCCCTGCTGCAGACGATAGGGGTGGGAAAGCTGCGCCCGAACGTGCTGATGATGGGCTACAAGAACGACTGGACGACGTGCCCGGCGAACGAGCTGGTCTCTTACTTCAATGTCTTGCAGTGAGTTTAATTAAAAGGCGATGGCGACCTTCGGAAGGCGATTTACGTGAACGAACTTGATTGCTTTCTCGGAAGGTGTCGTCCCATCGACATTGTCCTCACGTCCATGGTCACTGACCATTAGCACTCAATGACAATGACTCACGTTGTCTCTATAGAAAAACCGAAATTTGGAAATGGCCGACTTCCTCGGCGAACTCTACTGCTTCTCTGCCAAATAATCTGAGTCAGAGTTGTACGCGAATTGCCGTGGAAGCTCTGGCAGACTTCCTTCCGCGTGAAATCACTTCCTGGCATCAGTGGGAAGATATCCCCGAGATAAGCAATCTTCCAGAGACGCGCGATTAACCAAATTCACAAAATTCAAATAAATTAAATTTACATACGTAAATGACATAAAGCTCAAGTATTATTTTACTTTAATTAAATTTTCAAACCTGAGTAGTGCAATTTCGGCCATGTGATGATTTATACGCATTTCTCGCTCACCTAAATCGCCAATTATATCATTGTTATTATCACAACCCCAGTGCATCCTAAAACAGAATGTCCACAAACGTTCCCCTTCTGGTGCAGTGAAGCGTTCAACAACAGAGTCGCAGTCGCCATCCTGCGAGTCAAGGGAGGTCTCGACTTCTCCATGATAACAGACGAAGAGTACATGAAAAACCAGATCAACGAAGAGCTGACGACGACCTCGATTCCCATGAGGAGCGTAAACAGCGAGGAGAACCTCTCTTTGGGTCTGAGGCGAAACGAGTCCGAAACTTCCCTCGGGTGTCTCCCGGCGGAGAGTCCCTACATGTCCAGGAAATACGTCGTCAACGAGAAAATCTCCGACAGTCCCAAAGACCTAATCAAGGCGAAGAAGAAGACGAATGCGGACTTGAAGAAAGAAAAGTGAGTATGCACTGTTGATTTCCCGTGTGAAACTCTGGTGACGGGGCTGAGTTTCAGGTCGCTGAATCCGATGGGAGGAGTAGTCCCGCAGGAACTCCTGCAGATGATGGGGGTGTTCGAGAAGAAACAGGAGCGGGGAACCATAGACGTGTGGTGGCTGTACGACGACGGTGGTCTCACCATTCTCCTGCCCTACATCATCAGCACCAGGCACAACTGGTCCTCGTGCAAACTGAGAGTGTTCGCCCTGGCAAACAGAAGACAGGAACTGGAACTGGAAACGAGAAAGTATGCCACAACTGCAACTGGAGGAAATGCTTTCCCGGAAACCATTTATTTAACAACTGACTCCATTTCAGCATGGCCAGCCTGCTGTCGAAATTCAGGATAGATTACGCGAGTTTGGTAATGGTTGAGGACATCACGGGAAACCCGAAACAAGAAACTCAGAAACTGTTCAACGAAATACTGAAAGAATATTCCGGTAAGAAGGAAGTGGAAGCAGAGGAGGGTCAGAAAGGTAAGTTCAACGCCGCGAATGACTCCCGTGTCGCGCAGTGTTCCTAATTTTTACAGGATTTTGCTCATTTATTTTAGATGCAGTGGTTTCGGAATCGGAATTGGAAGCGCTGCGAAACAAAACCAACAGGCATTTGCGTCTCAGGGAACTTCTTCTGCAGCATTCGAAAAACGCGCAATTGGTCGCCATGTAAGTCGCCATCAGCCTTCTTCCTCCGCGCGATGGTTCGTGCTCCACGGACTCAAATGCCTCTCTTTCAGGTCCCTGCCAATGCCCAGAAAAAGCATGGTGTCCGCCCCGCTGTACATGGCCTGGCTCGAGATCATAACGAGGGATATGCCACCGATAATGCTGGTTCGGGGCAACCAAAAATCCGTGCTCACGTTTTACTCTTAGAGGGTGTTTCAAGTCCGGTTTACTTTGCACACACTCAATGGCCACCAATATATAATTTTTAAAAATTAATATCAATTATTCCTTATAAAATTAACAGCGTTAAGTTATTTTAAGATTATTAACCGGTTACTATTTAAAATTAAAATAAGTTATAAGAACTGCAATCATTAATTTATGTTTTTTACTAATAAAATAAAGTGTTTTGCTTTTAACGGTTTTTATGAAACTACTCACCTGATATGACATTCACTGGCCGACGAATGTTCGAAGATCGCGCCGCTCCATTTTCCACTTAACAGTCTGTTTGACAATAAAATAATAAATTCATCCTTGGGGAAATAAAATTACTCATAAAGTTTTAACTGATGTTTCCCTACCAGCTCTGTGATTCTGTTGGCAATTCTGCTGCCACTGCCACCATTCTCCAATCATCCTCACTTCAGGAGTAAAACACTTGAAGGAAGAAATCAAAAAATAAATATTTCTAACAGTGCTCACATTTTATTTCTTAAACAGTTCATTTGCCAAAGTGTTCCTGAAAAGCTGTATGAATGACTCCAATCATATCAGAGGCAGTCATTCCTCTGCCATTTTGCTCAAATGCCAATCTGCTGCAAGTTCTGGTAACAGTGCAAGCCCCATATGCAGCCAGACTGTACTTCATCAGTGTGTTCACAAACTCATCACTTTCCATTTTTGAATCAGTGTTAGACTTTAAATAGATTTCCACCCAGGCAACAAAGGTTGCCAGACAACCTGAGAGCACATCTCCCTGTCCTCCACACCTTCTAAAAGAACCAACCACATCACATGTAAGAGTCACCAATTCAGGTGGCAACCTGCACTCGTCACTGTGCATCCCATTCATTATCACATCTTCTAACCCCTTCTGAACAATGACAGCATTGAGTGCTGCTGCAATTTCCTGTGAATTACTCTCCAACATTTTGTTATCCAATCTATTAAACTCTACAATATTTGGAGTGAGGATTAGAGGTCCCTTATAATTTTTTATTAAGCCTAAGTTTTCTGTGATTAAGAATAAACCATCTGCATCTATGATGAGTGGCAAGGAAGGCTTCATGTTGTCTTTACAGAAGGTGATGATGTTTCCAACATTTTTAAGCAAACCTGAAAAAATTTGGAGTTACGTAAGCAAACTTATGTTATTATACTATTAAATTCTATATTTAATTATCCTCTATCATCTAGTCCGTTACCTGGATCTCTTCCCAATCCGGGTCCTATAACCAAAACATGCAACCTTCTCAACCAAGGTTCGATCCTATCCACAACGTCTTCACTGTCCAAAAACGGATGCACAATCAGCTCCGGACTGTAAGACTTTATGACGGCGGCGGCCTCTCGACAGCAAAACACATAAATGAGATCGGCTCCCAATTTCAGTGAGGAAATCGCTGCGAAATAAGGGGCTCCCGTATATTCCGTTGAGCCGCCGATAACGCCTATTCGACCGCATTGCCCCTTATGGAGAGTGGCCGTTAACTTGGGGATGAACTCCGTGATTTTTTTTACGCGGTCTTTGTGATCATCTCCCACGTTGGGCGTTCGATCCGCGAAATTACCCACAGCCGAGCCGGAAATCATAGCTCTCAGTGAAAAACGGGTGTCGGTAAATAAACTCAAACACTTGTTAGCGAGTTTGTTAACTGCCCTCATAACAAAGTCAACCGATGCAGTGGCATTAGGAGAATCGTCGTGTCGCCAGACAAAAAAACCACGAGATAACAGCTTTTCAGTTTTGATTTTTTTCAGGATGTAATCATCAAAATTGCCGTCGTCATTGAGTGTTTATCGGTCATGATGATAAAAATATTTTTGAAGGATAATTCAAAGACGCGATTGTGATTTTAAAATTCTAATTAATTAGAATTAAAAATCCAAAAATCATGACTGATGAATTATTTACGACATCGATGAAAAAGGCCACTCGTAAGGCCCATGCTGTCAGTGACGCTTTGGTGAACGCAAAGCTCTTGTTCGGTGATTATTAAAAACATCCTTTAAATCCAGTACACAAATAACTCACGAGAAATAATTTTTTTCCAGCCCTGAATAACGATGGCGTTTGGGCAGAAGGACTGCTGATTTTCTATGAGATTTTCAAATTTCTCGAACGGGCGATGAAAGAACGGAAAGATGAGAATCTGGGAAAGCTCCACATGCCCGAAATGAACCGAACGGGCGCGTTCGAATCCGACCTGAATCACTACCTCGGCCCAGGATGGAAGAAAGACTACAGGATCAGGGACAGCGTCAAGGATTACTTGAGTCATTTGGAAAAGCTGTTGGAAGCAGATTCAGACCTGCTGATGGCTTATGTGTATCATCTGTACATGGGTCTGATGTCAGGGGGGCAGATATTGAGTAAGAAAAGGCAACTCAAATCAAAACTGGTTAAATGGGAGGGGAGTAATTTGGGAGACGCAGTGACGGATTTTGGGAGTGGGAAAATATCAGAATTAAAAAGCCAACTGAAAGAGAGAATGAATTCAATTGCTGAGGGTTTGGATGAGCATAAAAAAGCTCAGTTATTGGAAGAAAGTGTGAAGGTATTTGAACTGAATAATATGATTATCAGAACTGTTCATGATGCTGACAGAATTGCATATAGAAATATTTTTGTATTTATTTCCTGCAGTGTTGTAATCTTATCTATTATTTATTACTACAGCAGGTTTTTATTTTAGAAAATAAATAGAACTCAAGTTAGATAAATCAAATAGACTGATTGAGTGTGATTTTACAGTATTGTATAATGAATAAGTGTTATGATTTTATGTTGTTAATTATTTAAGTCTTTTCTTACCCATTTTTTGCATAAATTTTGATCCTTTTTACATTATCTCCTTCAGTGCTTCTTAAAAATTCTGTCAATCATTTGTTTTTCCAAATATATCACATCCCTTTTTTTTCCTAATGGATTTGCTTTTATGTTTTCCATGTAAGGGAAAAATTCTGAAATTCCAGTTGAGGAACCTGAAACTCAGAAATTCACAAACTTCAGTCAAATTCCTCTGATAATAACATTTAGACATTCTTAATAATCTCCAATGCAATTTGGGCAGTCAAAGTATTTTTTTTTACTTTTACTCAACTGTAGGGTTTTTCTAATGACATAATAATTGTCTTTCTCTTTGTGGAAATGTTTCACAAACCAAAACTCTTTTTTTATCATTGAAATTTACTTAGAACTTTTGTTCTTAGTTTTTCATGAATTGCTTTTATGTATGTTTTGTAAAATATGCAAAAATAATTTTTCTGTTGTTGCCATTTTTAATGTGTAGATTATAAAAAAATTTTTAATACTTAGTTTTATATTCACATTTTATCACTTATTTAGTCAATTATGACAGAAATTTCGTAAGAAAATGTAATTTTAAATTGTAAAAAAATTACTACAAATGATAAAAAAAGCTCCTTTCTCAGTTCCTTTAGTAAAAAAAAACAAAGTTTGTTACGATTATAATAAAAATAAAGGTATATTGTCATTACCTAAGTATTTACTTATATTAGTTTTGTTGCATAGTTATAGGAAAAACTCACGAGGTTTCACACTTAAAACTTTTTAAAGAACTGACTCATTATGGAAATAACTGTGAAAGTCTAAAGCGAAAAATTCAACCCACTTTGAAATTCATAATCATCGTTTATGAATGTTATCTCGGGAGTTTATCGGTTTGTATGAAAAGGAAAACTAATTTCTTACGTTTTTGTTTTCGAGGATGCTTCAACATATGATATTCTACCGAGAGATACTTGGCAGTTCAGGAGGGAAAAAATTAAAGATAGTATTTAGAAGTAGAAATGATATCCGTAATTCTCGCGAAACTTCTTAAACATGCAAAGAGTTTTTACCAAATAAAACTATTTTGTCTAAATTTCACTAGGAATTTGCCTCTAGATCCGCGTTTGAAAACATAAAAATCCAATTCCCTCATTTGAAAAATGGCGAAGAGTAATCTTTTTAAAACCAAACTTAATTTCAGTCGACGGTTCATCTGACAGTCAAAGATCAGCGTTTGGGTATTGCTAAACCTCATTAACCCACTAATTGCCTTTCTTATGAGTAAATAAATAAACCAGACTGATTGTTTCATTTATGTTTTGGAAAGTTAATTAAATTGAACCAACTTTCAATTTGACCGTTAATCGCCGCCGTTTGTGATTCGTGCGTCGTGGCAGCAGCACCGGAAATTTACTGTCGCTCATCCAGAAGTTCTTTTGTTAACGGTTCTCCGCTACTTTCAACGTCATTGTTTAATCACTGGATTATTAAGAAACCTTTCTCAAAGTGAAATATACCATATCTGCCTAAAGAGGAGCGTCATGATCAAGAACAAGCCCGATAAAGAAGGGTAAGGCAGAACTTCCCTCTTACAAACGCTCATAGAGGAATATGGCGGAACTTCCGGTTCTCAAAAGGCACCAAAACTTTCGGGCAAAGCGAAAGTCAATGGAACCGAAACGAAGTTCTTTGTTAAGAAATCTCCCGACGGTGGCATTCCTCGTGAGTTGTAATAATATTAATACTGATATACAAAGGATTTGATTCTCCGGTCATTTGGCGGGAAGAATCAAACAGATCTCGGTGGTTTGATATCTCGCCCTGATGGTTCGCCGTAAAAGAAAAGTTTCAGGCACAAGGTCTTCCGGATCATTTTCATTTCACTTTTACTGACGTTACACCGATCTTAATAAATTCTAATAATATAATTAATAAAGTTAAAAAGAGGAGAGGCAAAAAAATTAGCCGGAGGAGTCGGCATTTCGGAGGCATTTTGACAGATTTCGAAAACTTAAAAGGATTTGATAATTGATATGTTTTTAATTTCACTCATTTCAACAAACGACCAGTGGCGTAACTGGTACTTTCAGGCCTGGGGAAATCGGCCCTCGAAGGAATTCCGAATTGACTCCGCTTTCAAACGAGATGACTTCTTCGGGTGGCAGCGGTTTGTGTCCTAATTACCGAAAACCGTGCTTTGCTCACGAATAGTAGAAAAGAAAACTAATTAAGTAGTTCGAACAATGCCTCTCTCATTTCAATAAACGCATTAGCAAAATACAGTATATAAAGCCGAATTCCCAGAAAGGCCTAATTGATATTTACGTTATGTAATTAAAATTTTTTTCACTTAAACACGAACCATCTTTTACAGAAAAACCAAAAGTCAACTATTTACACAAAAATTGCACCTGAAAAAGGCAAATGGAATCCGAAAAATGTTCTATTGCATCCTAAACAATGGCTGTTGACTTAATGTAATGTATTCCATTTCTGAAAACGTCCCCCGTCCCCTCCCCTCCCCCGACGGCTCCTTTTGCCACATTTCTAACTAACTGATCGCTCGAAGAACCTCCCCCAACACCCCTGCCAATTCCCTTTTACTCTGCCCGCGTGGAAAGCAAGGCAGGCAAACCAGGGATGGCAATGGAAGGCAGTGAACAAGGAACAGCCAGACAATTACGCAGGCAAAATCCAGTGAGAAGTCTCAACAGAAACCCAAATGAAGTCTGAACATAAAAAAAGGGTTCATCATAGGAGGGACCACCTCGTTCATAGGTCTAAAGATGGTGTCGGACAACACAATGTTTACTCTCTTCAATAACAGACAATAACACCACATTTTTTTATTATGTTTATTTATTTATTTTTTTCTTTTTCTTCAGGACGTAAAGTATCTTTCGGTTCAAATGGAATGTTGTGGGAATTTTTTAAAATAACAATAACAAGTGGATTTCATTCTCTTTTTTTTAATTTGTTTGAAAAAGCTTTTTCCCTTTCTCTCAGTTAACCATTTGTTGGTTGAGGAATACATTTTTATTAATAACTTTCCCCTCTCCTCTTCCCTTCCATTGTCGCCATCTTGGCATCTCTGCGCGCTCATTTGCGCCAAAATTGCCACCCAATTACGAACTCATATAACGATTCACAAAGTTGAATGAGCTGTAAAAATTGGCCACATAAATATGTTCACTTTTCAAGACCCCAAAATTTTACTACTACATCATGTGGTCATACAACTACGTATGACCACAGAGCAACATTAGAGCTTCAAAATGATCTCTATTTGACGTTCCAGCTCAAAGCTGTAGAAGAAACGCCATTTTGGCAATTTTTGCCCATTTTTTGAGGTCAAATATCTTAAACTTATGAGAGCATATCTTAAACTTTCGAAAGCATCCGGTTTCATTTTAGAGAAACCATTCTGGGTGGGCAAATTTGGCCCGACAAAACGGCCATGTTAAAAATGGCTACAAATGTGTCATTCAACTTTTTGAATCGTTTCATCTCAGAAATGGTGGCCCTTAGGAAGAAAGTATTAATATATTTTTTGTACATAATTTTATCCTCTATAATTTTTGTCTGAGCTAATATTACGATAAAACGTACCGTTGCGCGGAAAATGGGGAAAAACTAATTTTCGACCTCTCGCCAATTCTTTTCTCAGGATCGGATCGATGTTATACTTTTATAATTATACTCTGAACGATTTCATCAATTTTCAGCTTCTCACGAATTAATGTAATTTCACATTTCTTAAATTTTCTGCGTCTTTTCAGCCCATTTCTGAACAAAAACAGTGGAATGCGGAGGCAAAGTTCCACCTTTTATCGTTTCGGCAATTCAAACTCGTATATTTACCCCTTCGGTGGTCGATTAAGCAACCCTTTTCTTTAATCTGTTTTGTTAGGTGGGCCCTTCGGCGGCTTCCCCCGCCCACTTGAGGTGGAGAAGAGACGGGGCGGTCACCTTTGGGGCGCTCTCTTCACAGCGCTCACAGACAGATAATTTATAATTATTTTCCACTCGAGTTCGTGCAATAAATTAGAGAGGAATCGCGCGATTTGCGAGTCTGAACAGGTTCATTCATACGTGGAAAGAAGAGGAGAAAAAAGCAGATTTACGCCGGCGATTATGGGAACGAACGAACTCGGACTTAAAGTTATTTCGTAGATTTTATTAAAAAGTAGTGTTATGACTTAATAATAAATAAAGAAATGATAATGGCGGCGGCGGACGAGTCTGAACGACCTCAATAAAACGGAGACGGGAATGAGACATCTCGTGCATATGAGCATTAGCTTCCACTGGTTTCGGAGACAAATTGCCCGGAACTTACGGCCATCGATGACCGCCGCCTCTTCAGGAGACTTTATGGACCTCGTGTTTGGCTTTTATTCATTCCCCAGCGGAATTTCGTCCTCCAAGGAGAAACAAGTCGGTAATGGCCGCGGACGAACACTTCTGCAAAGGTTAACTGCGTGAATGAGCGACGACGGCACCCGAGGGGAAACTCACGCGGAGGCGCCGCTGTTCCCCAACTCGGTGGCCACTACAACCACTTCTCTGTAGTTTGTAAGTAACCGCACAGAGACGTTGCCTTGTATTAATTAGTTAAATTTACATTTGACTCACTTTTTACAAAAAAATTTTATCAAAGTCATTTATCTCTTTCTCTCATTACTTCTTCTGTGAATGTAGCAACTCTTTTCTATTCTGATATTCTTCTTTCTTTCTTAGCAGTCTCTGGTCTTTCTCTTTTTGAGCCATTCTATACATAAAGTATTTTCCTCAAACTTTTATTTCACTATGTATTCTCACTAATTTGGTGTATTTTTCTTTCTTTGCTTTTCCTTTTTCTTCAAAAGCGTTTCAGTCCCACTAATCACTGATTAATAATCTGCAAATAAAAGCACAAATATAACCATTTTATAGTAGTGAATGTTGAACGCGTACATAGGTGATATTTTGGGAAAAGAAGAGGCGGCTCTTCTCATGCCACCAACTGCTCTCCTTCCACGCTGGGCACCCCATGGCCCCAATTGGACCACTCTGTGCGGCCCTTTGAGACGGCCCAGCACGGGGACATAACTCACAAGGACACAAGGCCAAGCGGTCTCTCTTCTCTCGGCGTGTCCCTCCGCGACAACCGAGGAAATCTTATTTATTCTCCCTCTGCCTGCTCACCTTTCCATGGAGATTATGGCTCAGTTAACCTCCCGTAGAAAACAATAAACAAATATTAAGGAAGGAAAGCGTTCCTGGAATTCCATTGTCGAAATAAATTCTGGAAGCTCTTCGTTCTTTTAATTAACTCAACTTTTGTTTACACGTCGCCATGGTAACGGTTCTCCAACTGTTGCCACGACTGCTTTTAACTCCCGGTAGACGGGGTTGGCCCCACTGCGGTCAACGGACGCTCGCAATATGGCCGCCGAAGTTTCTTCACTAAATCCGATTCTGTTTTACGGCTGGGCGGGACTTTCTTTATGGCGGAAGAGGTCAAAGGCAAGAAGTGAGAGGAGCAGGTGCCTGGGAAAATGGCAGCTCCCGAGGCGAGCGGCCATAACTCCAAGGTGTTCACCGAATTTCCTTTGACAAACATTTCGCACGAAATCCTTTGTTGCTTCCGTAGCAGATGTTCGCTCCTTTGTTTCCGGACAATCCGTCGTGCGGTGCAAATCCATCATTTTTCCTTTTTTTCTTCTTCTTTTTTTGAAAATCGGGAAAATGCCAAGTTTAAAATCAAACAATGGGCGGTCGTAAATAGTTACTTGGCCTCTGTCCTCGCCCTCGTCCTGTCCTTCGTGTCACCACATCCGCTGTCACCCTTCAAGGGACATTTGGGGGGATTAGCCGGGATGATGCAAATCGATCAATTATGGACAATTAGGGGTGGAAACACCAGTTATAGGGGTTGAAGCCGTCCGATTATGTGTTTATTTGACTGATGACGAATTTATATGAATGATTTACATATACAGTATAGTTTGTTATGCATTTTACGTCTTTGGGGAAATTAAACTTCTATAAATCCTTTACTAAGCTTATGAGTATTGTATTCGTTTAGTATTATAACTTGAATAAATTCCCTTGCGCTTCCTCACCACATGGAACGTTATACTTTCGCCAACAAGCACAAAAGACGTCACCCCCGGCGCCAAATAAACAGGAAATTTCGCAGGGGAGGGAATCCCAGGCCATGTTTAGCTTCTCCGCCACCACCCCGAGGGGTGAGCCCGTGCGCCTCTACCTGCGCCACTTTTCCTCAGGTTGGGCTCGTGCAGGGCTGCCAATCCGCCCTTGCACGCGTTGTGATGGCACCGCGCCGAGAATAGATCGCCGGGGTAAATTTTCGTCTCATCTGGTTTTCTTTTGTTATCGTGTGCAGTCGTGAGTTGGGTTCCGTCGTGAGGAGAAAAAGTGTGTCTGAGTGGTGGTGTTTTCTTCGGGATTTATCGGAAGTGGCAAAACTTTTCCCGGATTTTCTGCTGACTTTCCTTTGGCTTGGACAAATGGATTCGCATTGAGTGTTCGTGGGCAAAGTGAGTTCTCTTTTGCAAATTTTCACAAATTTTGTAAGTGTTTCCGTTATTTAGATGAAAAAACTGAAAATAAAAATCAGCTCCCGTTTATTACATATCTTTCGCTGAATCGGTCAGTTGCCTTATTAAGAATTTACGCTCCTCATTCTTAAATACTTTTTTTAAAACTACCCCAACTTTAACATTTTTTCATTTCTTATCACTAACAATACTAAAAAAGACCCTCAATACAAAAATGTCTATTTTTCTTTCTGATAAAATTTTTTGAGAAAAATAAACATTAACACTAAATAATATAAAATGAAAAAATCAAATATAAAACAATAAAAATTTCACATTTTCATTAAATTTAATTAATAATAATTTGAATAATTCGATAAAATTAATTAAATAAAACAAATGTCAGCCAAATATTTATAAAGAAATTGCCTATAAATTAACTTTGACAAGTGTTTTCTGTCAAAACAAAAAAGAGTATAAAATATAATTTTACATATTTATTTAATTGCACCTATTTATTTTTATTTTTATTAATTAAATATTATAGCCTATATTATTATAAAGTTATATAATTAGATATTATTATTTTTTATATTTTTCTTTTGTTTAGATACAGTATTATTATTTTTATATTTTTACTTAATAATTTATGTATTTATTATGTATCTATTTAATGCGTTCATAAGAGTTCCAAAGTATGACAAATTAAATATTTTGCTATTGTTTTTTATTAATTATTATATTTTATTTAATATTATTATGTATATTTTATTTTTATTTTAGTTGTTTCTTGTTGCTCTGATTTTATTTCCTTTTTTGCTTAGTTTTGTATTCTCCATAATGTTGCAACACTATTTAGTCCCAATTGGATACATATATTTTGATATTGTTCGTCATAGTTAGTTTTCTATTAATAATATTTGTGTTTTGTCAATGTATTATAAATATTATAAGAATATTATCCCCTGTAGAAGACCGTTTTTGGATTTTTTTTTGAATCATTTATAATTTTTATGAATTCCGAAAGAAATAATTCTATAACAAAAATACAATGCAAAGTTGTTTTTTTATAAATTAAAATAAAAAACTGAGCGAATTCTCTTTGTCGGAAGCGTTTTTCGGTGCCAAAACTTTCCCGTTACCGCAGAACGGTAAAGCATTCGCCTTTTTACCGTTTCCCAATGCCGCGAGTATTTCCTCTTCGAGTCAATGACAGCATCTACGAAAATAACCGAAAACCTGAACGATGACAGGTTTGCTCAGGTTGCGCTCGTTCAGAGCTTCGCCTTCAGAGCTTCGCCAGCAAACTCTCATTTGTCACTCTTTGCTTCCCTGCTGACTTTCCACTGGCTTTCGACCGACAACACAAACAAAAGCGCTAAAATCCTACGAATAATACAATCGACTGTTTAATATTGACAGATAATGTCCTTTCGGTAACGCACAAATACAATTTCATTTATTTCTCTCATTGCAATGCAGTAAAAGTCATTTATCTGAATATGATATTAAATAGCAAAAATGAACGTGGGCAAGCTAAGCATAAGTGTAAATCAAAGTGGGTTTCGCATTGGGTTTGAATTTAAGTAAGTTCCGCATTGGAAGAAAAGAGGAATGCAGACTAAAAATAAAACAATTAAATCTATATTCTTACGCGGTGGAATGTTATTCGTGTTTAGTCAACTATCGCATAAGTAACTTCCGTTAGGTGTTGAACCTTTTTGCTGTTGTCTTTACTCTTTGACCCAATGCATTGCGGAGGCGTAACTTTTTAAGTGAAAATAAAAACTCTTTGTCATTTTATAACGGTTACATCCAATCGAAAGTTACTGACGACATTTCGAGTATGTTTTTCTTCTTCTGTTTTGTATTGTAATTGTATTTTATATTGTATTTCTCGCCTTCCGGCATAAAAATAACAGAATGTACACTTTTTTAGTTTCTTTTTTTTCATGATTAACTTCTTTTCTTTTTTTCTGCTTTTGCTCTTCATTGAATTTATTCTTCTTTTTCATCATCTTATTCTTTCACATTTTTTCTTTTTTTATTTTTTTTTGTTTCAAATCTTTTTTCCCTCCAAAAACCATTACTTTGAGTTCCTTTCCATTCTGGTTTTAACCATTCTCCGTCTATTTCTCAACATTTAGTGTTTTATCTCTGTCCTTACTTTCTTCTCATTCTCTTTCTGTTTTTAATAACCTCTTTTTCGTCCCTTTTACTGTTAGGTTCCACCTTAAACATTTTCTTTGGATGACCTATAGAGTTTTCAACCGCAAATGCCATGATTGGACCGATCCGGGCACGAAAGCCCTGACGATAGTTGAAAAACTATTTTGTTTTTGTTCCCGCCAGCAAAAAGAAAAAGTTTTTGGGGAAATTCGCCAGTGGTGTCGCCGGGCAAAGGCCTTGGCGAAAGGCAAACAAAGTCTAAAAGGCAGTCGGAAAGCCGGAGATTATTTGCCAAAGTCTGATGGGGGACCGGATAAGGAAACACTCGTAGCTGTTCCGGAAAAGAAAAACAATTACAAAGAAAGCGATCATTTGGTAACGGCGGGAGTAAACAAACGAGCAAGCAAACAGGACAATGTCGTTGTTCCAACTCTGTCCGTTTGGTTCCAGGACGGAATGCGCCGGGGTGCATCCGAATCGCGCCTAACAGTGGCAGTTGCCACGAAAATGGTAAGAGATGGGTCACCGAGTCAGTCGTGTTTGTGCCACCGGTTGCGGTGAGTCTGTGGTTCCCGCGCATTTTCTTCCGCGCATGCAAATGTCACCGGTGGATTTCGTGTGTCGTTCCCTTCGGAAGATGTCCATTTGAAACTGTTTGCGGGCGAATTGGCCGGAAGTTGTCTTGTGCGAGCGAGCGGATTCGCCACCGGAAGTTGTGCTCCCTCGCGGACTGAGGAAAGTGCTTCGAACTGTTTTGGCGGGAAAGCATTCCGGATGTATTCACTATTTGGATTGTGCTAATCAGCGAAGGAACCGCCGGTGATGACCGAGGTAAGAAAATTATATGTATTTTTCATCCTTCGACGGTGAAACATCGATAAATTGGTGAGGAAAGCTGAGAAGATGGTCATGTTTGCTGATACGACAGCGTTTTATTTAAAACAAAGTGGAAAACCTTTTTTAACCGTTAAAAATACATTGTAATATATGCTTGAGTGAATTCATGCTAACAGCAGGTTCCCGATGGCATTTAAAAGCCAGAAATACATTATATTAATACATGGGATAAAGTGGGAAAGTCGGACGCTCAGAATGATCAAATCGAATTAGTTTGTAAAATAATTTATACCAGTATAAATATTGTTTTTATATACCTTTTGAAACTTTCTAAAAAAACCCCGATTTCCAATTAGGCTATTCCAAGTTCTTTTTCTCTTTTTTCTTTATTTTTTCTGCTTTCTTTTCCACTTTTTCTTTTTCTTTTCTTCTCTACTTCAGTATTTTTTCATTTCTCATTGCATTGTTTTCTTTCTCTCTTCCTTCAACTTCCTTCCTGTTTTGAACTTCAGTTTTTCTTGGAAAACTGCGAGATTTTCAATTTATTTTATAAACTTAACCTCTAATGCTTCCGGGCGAAACAGAGGTCGAATACATTTTTATAATAATAATTAAATTATATTAATATTTATTTATTTATTTTTTTATTTAATGAAAATAAATAAAAGAGATTAAAAAATAAACTGAATGTTTAGGGATTTATAAGAAAATTACCGCGTTCGTAACATCAATAAGTGCGGATAATTTTAATTTTTCATTTTTTCAATAGTCTAAAATATTATGTATATTCTGAGGGGAGATGAGCACAGACAGGTGGTCAGACAGACGACCAGACGGAAATCCTAAATGGGTCACAAGCCCAACGCGGGGAAAGGGGAAGGTCCCGGTGATGAGGAGCCCCTGCCCGCACAAGGTGGACCACTCCAATTGAAACTAATGCAAAGCGAATTAGGGAAGTGGGCCCTCGAGGCTTTCATGTGTGCACATTTAGAATTATATTTAATTGTCATTAGCCCAAAACAGAGGCGGATCGACCCGAGGCCTTACCAGGGAATTACTCTTGGTTTTAGCGATCTCCACGCCGATACGAGTGTTGTAGGTTAGGGCACGGGGGAGGCCACCGCCTTGTGGGGCTGCGAGGAGAGCTTTCTGGCGGGAGAGGGGGGGCGAAAGCGCTCAAGACTTGGCGCGGTGCTCCAGAGAAGAAGGGCGCACGTAAAGATTTATGATAATGAGAGATGGAAAGAGAGAGGGAGAGGGAGAGAGAGAAAGCAAATTGAAGTTGTAAATACGTTAAAAATGTCTACATGCTTACAAGGGTTTGAAGATATCGTTTTTTAATAGTTTGGCTTTATAGGCGCGGTTATCCATGTGCTCACTTGATGTATTTATGATTTTGTTTGTAGGCGCCGTTCCGGAATCGCCTGCATTTCTTTATGGGGTTTCGCCCGCGACGGAAGTAATTGTCGGTGACGAGACAATCAGGGGAGGCCGGGGGTGGTCCTCAACCCCAATGCTGGATCATAAAAACCCGACCGAAAATAATCGTTATACGTTTCTTTTACAAATGCAGAACTGGCCTTAATATTTATCAGTTTATGAAGACTTATCCTTTGAGGTGGAAGGCCGCCATGTTGTTTTCTGACAGCAATCGCCGCTGTATTTTTCCCCAGGCAGAACTCAAAAACACTATCGGTTCTCGGTTAATTTATGCAAAAAATTTACCAAGTGCTCTTCGTACCAATTATCATAAAGTGTCAAGGTATACACTCAGGACGGCTTTGCCCTGTGGGCCTCCATCGAAAACACTCTCCACTCCGTCTGCAAACAATCCAATGACTCCGACTCGTGTTTTCTTAAAATCTCCAACGTTTGGTCAACTGGGCAACACCCTTTCGCCATCGGGGGAGCGACGCCCCTCCGGGAGGGCGGAACGCGGGAGCGGGGTCTTCGGACAGCGTATCTGGACAGAATCCCAGTAATCCCAGAACCCCTGACACGAGCAATAACTCACGGGCAGGCTCCGTTCATCAAGTAGGCAACAACAAAGGGACGCAAAGCATAATTAAACTGATAAAAGCAGTGGTGCCAACACGGCTCTAACTGCGTTTCAGGTTTCTATAAATCTTGGCGGCCTGGTGGATTTACTCCATCTACCGCGTGTGTATCGCCGACGACAAATTTATTACAAATACCGATAAACGTGAAGAATATCTACCCTTGTGCCAGGCATTCATCGTGTTTACTTAATTGAACCGCTTTTGAATTAGGTGCCAGAAGAACATAATTTAGGGTGTGTTCCGCCGAGGAAAGGGTTGCCTGCGACGTTCCCTCCCAAACCGCGAATAACTCCCCATTTTGGGTTATGGCGGATGTCACGTTGGCAGCCGATGACAATAACCTTTGGCGTTAAATAACGCCGTTTTGTCGAGTCCTTCCCGGGGGGCGCGAGACAAGGTTAACCAAAGTTCGGAAGGTCTCGAGGCTTTTATGGCGTAACGAAAAGTGAAGAAAGTGAGGATTTGGCTTTCCCCCGGCTTGGGTAATTAGTGATTAGGTCATCAGACATTAATCACGTCTCCGATTATCGTAAACAATTGTTTATCACCTTTTTTTGCCGGAACCCTCCGCTGGAATCAATGGACGTCATTCACCAGCCGAATTCCTTCCTCCATTAAGTCACCGGTGATGGCGGACCCAGTTTGCGCACTTGGCTCTTATTCCGGGCGATGGCATCATTCGAGACGGGGATGTCGAGGAGAACCCTTTCGCTAATTTCGGTCAGGCCGGCGACTCGCCACCTAAAAAGGAGGACACTTGAAGTGAGAAGGATAAATAAAAGCCTGAAGTTGATCCATAAATAACAAAGCCAGGATTAAAGACTCCTGCGGAGCACTTAACAGGTATCTATAATGCAGTTTAAATAACCCAGCGCCACGAGAGGATAGTTCTTTTATTAACAACAATACCAAAACGGCGGACTGCAATTGCTATTGTTGTCACCGGTCGTTAACAGCCAAATCGGACTCGAATTCGACCCCCGATTATAGTAATTAGCCGACTAATAGACAACTTTATTATATTCAAATCCGAGCGAGAGTCGGAGAAACCACGCATTAAGCGAAATGGCGAAGGGTGCGTCTGTCGTGGTCGTGAGCACTCGACATCCATGCCAATTCTGGCTGGCAGCCCCTGAACGCTCACGCCCACCTCACAAAGCCTCCAGAAACGAGAGCATTGTCAACACAATCGCCAACGGCCGTTAATGCACCATTAGTTACATGTTTATTTCCCTCGAGATGCCTCACAAGAAAAGACTTCGTTAAATTCTTGTGCAAACATGATACCATACGCTTTTTCTACGATGGAAAGGTGAAATTTGTGAAATTCTCAACAACTCGTTTCACTTTGCTGCCGGCGATGGGGAGGACACGGACGGACGGACCTCCCCTCCCATAAATTATGAATTAAATTAAATACAGTGAGCACCGTGGACATTCTTGAGGAAATGTATTCAAATAAGTAAAACACGAAGTGGATTGATAATAAAGAATTTTCTGTTTACCTTTGCATGTCCGAGGGACTCTGCCACGAGGACAATATCAAGGCGAAATGTTTCCTCGGATGTTGTCGGTGAGGGGGCGATAATGGCTCACACTCTGCGGTTTTCATTAACTCCGCTCTGTCGTCTGCTGCTCCGGTTGTTCGAAAAGGCACCAATAAGGCCCCAAAGTCAAGCGATCCGTTTGCTACTGTAATTAGAGTGGATGAGTGGCAGTGGAGTCGGAATCTAATTTCTTTTATTTGGCGCCCCACTGTTTCATAAAATTTAAAAAAGGGTTTTTTCTCTTCTGATAAACACGTAACGCGCTCACGGACGGAATGTTTATTTTACAATGGTTTTTGACTTTTTAACGGAGAAACGGAGACCGACTTCTTCGTAATCCATTCGAATTAATTCAAATTGCCTGCGTTTGTTTTTAATTTGCCCTTTTTTTCTGCACTGTTAATTTATTGCTGAGATGTTTACGGAATTTTACTGAAATATTTCAAGGTCGATACGAGTCCGGCCACGACAGAGATGGAGTGACGGACGGATGCCTGAGAAAAAAACAAGAAAGAAGGTCGGACGAGCACAATCGAACCGTCATTGCAGTGTTTAATTGGGTTGAGTCATAATTAACTTCCTATTTTTTACGCCGCGGTTATCAGTTGACTGCGAATTACTCAAGTTTTCTACTGGTGGTGCAATTTTTCTGGTCAGCACTGTAAAAAATGGTTGTAATGGTAACCCGTAACGGTTAGACGCATTAAATCCCCGTCGACTTAATTCCCAAGTGAAGCGCAGATGTTGAGGAATTGTTATAAAATTAGGTCGTACAGGTCCACCGTGTGGGTAATCAAATGGAGCACCTTCGAGTGAATACATTATCACAATCGGTCCATAATCGGGGCACGACCTTTCCGTTCTGTTTGCACTGCTCTCAAACGCCTTGAACTCCTTTTCTTTTCCACGAGTCGGGAAATATTTACTTTCGCCTCGGCTAATGGTGCCCCACGACGGACCAAATATTCGACAATAAAGACATTACAAAGAGCCAAAGGGCGAATATTAATTACGTCACTTGATAAGTAAATACTCAGCAGATTATTGTCGTTCCAATTCAAATAATGACATCACACCGGGTTTTTTAAATTCTCGGCTCACTTTTGGGGAAACCGAAGGGAACGGGTCACAGAACGGACAGTCTGACCTCAAATAACAGTTAAATAATAAAGCCAAGCTGTTTTTTAAAGCTCAAGTAAACCGTTTGAAAATATTTTTTGGACAAAAGCCTCGTGTTATCAACAACTTATATTAATTAATTAAATAATTCTTTCTTAATTTTTATGTCAACATTAGTGCATCGGGGCATTTGTCTAAATTCCAAAAGAAATCCGATTAAAGTATACGAATTTAATTTTAAAATCCGCTTTACTGAATGTCTATCTTCGAACAAACCTGTAATTTCGAGTTCTAGATTCCAAAAAGTTCCTCAACGAAATTAAAATCGAACGTTGCAAAAAACCTGGAAGGCTGCTTCGTTTTGGAAGGGGTGCCAACTTATTTTCCAACGTGCCAATAGAAAAGCGCGTTCAGTTTGGCAACAACCAATCAAAAGACCGCATTTCCAATGAAACGACAAATGGCGGTTCCGTCATTTTAAAATATCATTTTCATTTCTTTTGAGGAACCGTTAAAATTTCTATTTTATTTTGCTTATTTGATAGTTTCTAGTCCTTTGATATATGCGGTTTTTTTATTGTAATTTTTTGCTTTTTCACGTCCTGCCTTCGTGATATTTTCTTTGATATTAGAAAATTTCTGTTTTTCAAATCGATCTCCAAGTCGGTTGACTGTTCCTTTTATTTCTGTTTTAAAATAGTGATTTTGTTTACCGACGATGATAGATCATTAACCTATATCTTTAATAAATACTCACTTTGTTTTTTGGAGGAGTTCTTGAGTTTCTTTCGCTTTTCATTTTCCATCTCTTTCTCTTTTACGGTGTCATTCACTTACCAACTCTCTTATTTACTTATTTTTACTCATGTAAATTCGAATGATTTCAACTGAGCGGCAAATAAGTCACAAAGCGTCCGGTAGCTAATTAAAAGCGACATTTTAAATAAAAAGAAAGGAAACTTTCAACCCCAAAGTGTTAAATTAGCGTCCGAAAAAGGGAACGAATTTCCGTCGTCTGTTAAACCGGCGATAAGGAATTCATCACGAGCTGGCCGATAAAGAAAGGCGCCCGCTGTATCAAAAACCTGTCATAATGATTGGCATTCAGGTAGAAACGCTTTATCAGACCCGGCTGAAATCGAAAAAGAGAGAAAAACGCGTTTCCGAGCGTTCGCTGCTTTGTTCGATTGCGCAATGAGTGCATCGCTCGCCGTTTCCTCTAATTTAATTAGATTAAATAATTAAGTGGCGATTTCAACGGGTTCGGAGGAGAGAGAGCTTCGCCAGCGGCCACCGCCTATTAAGGCGCCCCTTTTCGAACCCGTTCGAATGTGCATCGCCCGCCATTCCCTCAAAAGCAAATTAAATATGCGCATGTGATGCAACTTTATGTTGGCCCCACTGAAAACAATCCCACAAATTAACACTTCTCAAGAACATGCTCACTTGGAAAATACTATTTTCATAATCGTGATTTTCACTTTTTCTCTGCTTTTTATTTGTCATCCTTGATTAATTCAGACATTTTATCTCCGCTTCCGTTACAGACATTTTGTTTGAATGATTTCGCTCTTACAGGAATGAACTGGAATTTGTTTTCTGAACAAGCAAACGTTTATTTTTTACTTCGCACTGCAACCCCCGCCTCGTGCAGGTGTAAAAATTAATTTTAAAATTAAATCAACTGTTTAATTAAAAAATTGACTCTAAAAAGGAAATAGTAAAAGGTTAGAAATAATTTTAACTCTTTCCAAGCAATTTGTATTTTAATATATTTTGAAAAATCGTTGTGAAAAGCAAAAATTGGGCGATCTGAATAGAAGAATAGGAAAAGGGATCAAAAGAAAAGAAAAGAAAAGAAGGAGAAGGAATCACAAGAATGAACGTTATCTCGCGGCGATCAGAAAGGCAGCGGCTTACGGTATTTAAACAATGCCGCCGTTTAAAAACAAATTCATTCGGACGTCTGAACAAGAAAAATGCCACGGAACAACGAATTTTCGAGTAGTTTAACTGAACAACAATCGAAAACAGTGGAGTGCTGGCGGTTTCCGGAAACCTTTGATTCCATGTCGTCTGCTTCCACTTTTCCTTCTTTTCGAATAGAAATGTTCAGTAACGGTTATTTTCTGCGGAGGACCGTTCGAAGGGAAATAAAACCCCGAAAGAGGTCTGAAGGAAAATTTCAAAAGGGTTAATGACCATTGAGGGATTTATTCTTTAAAAAAATTTATTCTTTTATGGCGAGGGTTTAGGTTTTTTATGCGGACCATATTTGAAGATGCGGTTGTGTCGGTAACCATGACGACCATATCTTCTGCTTTGGGACACGCGATGGCTCAATTCTCGCTCATGCCCACGTGGGGACAGAAGGGTTGCCACGAATTTAATTATTTTCCCTGATAATGTCGCCAGGAAGATCGAATCGAGACGATCGTTTTTGTATTTGTTATGGAAAGGAATTTTCAATTATGCCATATTTAATTATATTAAATTTAATATAAAAATATATTTAATTCCAATAACAATAATAAATATAATTATAATAGTGAAATAAAAATGTATAATAAAAAATATTTAATTATTATATAATAATATATTTTAATAATGCGTTATTTAAACAGTTATTTTATTATTGTAATTTATAATATACAGCCCCCGCATTGTATTCACAATCTGTATCTGTATAAATGAATATCTCAGTCAAAAGGCTGAACACACTGAACAGTGTTGTAAGCCCTGAGTCACTACAATCTTTCCCCTATAACGTCTTTCCTTTCCACTTTTATGGAAACTGGCGAAGCATTGTTTCTCTGTCTTCTGCTGAATGAAAGAAGGGGAAGTGTGTCAGGAAGCTCCAGGGGGCGAAGGGCCCCCATAAAGAAGGGAACAGTCAGCGAGAGAGAGAGAGAGAGAGAGAGAGAGAGAGAGAGGGTATTTCGGTCAAGTGACTTCGTAAATCTCTCTCGGATCTCGACTCGTTGCCCAATAAATCATATATGAAAATTACAACGCCACTAATTTCTGAATAACGTGAGATTTTTCCCTTTCCCTTATGTGCTCACTTTTAATTTCATCTTTGGAATTATAACTTTGTGTGCCTGTGAGCGACTACAAAGCTGCTTTTGTTTGGATGCGTTCACAGGTCGCAGCCATTGCCGACACGGCCTCATTCCTTTCCGTATTCCGCCAATACACCTTCCGTTTCCCTGCAGTGATGCTTTGATTGACACTGTAACGGCCAGGATAATTTTCATATTAGAAAACCTCTTCGGAGTAACAGAGCGAACGAACTTTCGAAAATCATCCCAAAATGTTTTGTTTACGGCAGAAAAAAAAGAAGAAAATAAAAAAGTAATAAAAAATCTCGAGTTGAACTGTTTTATTTCAAATGAAAAACAATTTTTAGAGATTTAAAAACAAACGTCGCGGTCGAGGGGTTGAAATTTCCTCGCGAAGGCGAACAGTTCAATATTTCCACTACACAAATGTTCAGAAATGTTCAGAAATGTTCAGAAGTGAGTCCCGGTGACGGCCGTTATAAAACATGTTCAGTGAGTTATCAGATGTCTTCGGCCATCCAATAACCGATATGAGATGCCTGATTTTATTTCCCTGATTTGTGTATCGATGTACCTGTTCCCCATCGAGGTTTTACTGCCTTTTCCACGTGAAATTTATCTATAAAATATTTTATGGTCGTTCCAAAGTTACGGTTATTGTCCCGGCCTCCTCCGCGGAAGGATGGCCGGGGCGCATCATCCCCTCGCCCACAATGGCGGACGGGGGAGGCACCCTTCGGCTCTTTTCTTCTCTGCCCAGGATTTATGGCCTGCGGACAATGAGTCCGAAGAATTGGCGAACCGCTCAAGAGTGGGTCAGGTTTTGATGCTCGCTAAGGCTTTCTCTTCTGCTTTTTCTCTCCCCTTTCTCCAACAGATAATTCAATGGATCATTTTTCATCCCTTACGCTTTTATCTTTCACTTTATTGAGTTTCTTCAAATTTGCAGTGAATTATTTCACATCCAAACCATTGTCAAATGTCACTGTCATAAAATTATATTTACTAATGAATAAAAAAGTCACCGGTTAAATTGACCGGTGACAACGTTAACGTTGAGTTATTATTAAACTTTAGATGATAAATTCATTCGTAACAGAATGAATTAATTATTTCTTTCTTTCTTTCTTTCTTCTTTCCTTTTTTATCCTTTTCTGTTTTATTTTCTTTTTATATTTTCTCTTTTCTCTCTATTTCTTTCCCTTTTCTTCCTTTTTTCTTCCATTTCTTCTTCTCTTTTCTCATTTTGCTCATCCCTTTTTATATATTTTTATCCATTTTCTTTATCCCTATTCAAAATCATGTAAGTCATCTCTTCATTATGTTTCAGTTGGTGTGTTCGTCCCTTTTAATAGCAACCGGAAGTCGCCATTTTTCTCTTTAAGAGGTTTCATTTTCCTTATTTATTTTTTCCACTCCACTCACGCTCACTGAATTTTTCCGAAAAAAAAGATTTCCTCAATGGAGACGGGGATGAGATTTCGTTTATTATTTTCCCCTAATGATTTCCAAGAATCAAAAATAATGTTGCATCCTCTTCTCTTCTCTTCCGCCATAATTGTTGCTTTCTGATTCGCCTCCTCCGCGCACTTTTGTTATTTCTTCCTTCAATTTTTATTTCATTTCACAAATGGATTCCATAAAATGCTTCTGCTTTTGACAATTCGTCACTTTCGATGTGGCTGTGATCGGCGTCATTTTCACTTTTTTTGGCGCCAACTACAAAAGCAGAGTCTCCATATTTTCTGCGAATGACGGGAACTCTGTGTTTCGATCAACAGTAAAATATCAATATTATGACGAGACGATGCGTAATGCAAGAAATGGATTGTCAGTTACAGTAGAAGATGGTAATCTGAATTTTGAAGCGGCGGAGATCGGCCATAGAGCCAAAGTCTGTCGTGGAGGCGCGTGGGCGGTTTCCACAGCCTGCTTTTGGCCAGAGAGTTCGTCGGGAACGAGGTGGTCAGGCGCGCGTGTGGGAAGCGATTTCAGGTGGAAGCTGTCAGTCCAAGTGCACTTAGTCGAGTGCATTCGAGCTGTCTGACTATTAATTTGCGCCCGGGGGGACGCAGGTAAGTCATACATATTTGGGGGAAGCGGCGGGGACGTCGCCCCCCGAGCAAACACTTTCCAGCTAATTAGTTTATCCGAGAGGGCGGGTTGGCGATTGGTATTCGGCCGGGGAGGGTTTTCGGAAGCGGAAGGCGTTTGTGGGGCGAGGGTTCGTGGAAATTACGCGGAAATAAAAAGACGCACGTGTGGCAACATATTAAACATAGTAATGATGATGATAATAATAACAGAGTGAAAAAGCCAAACCGAAAAGCTTTAAAATTTTTTATTGGTGGTCTTTTGGGAGCGAACATTGTTTTAATCGCATAACGGCACATGTTTAACATTCCTTTTTGGTTTATTCGTTTTTAATAGCGCTCCTCCGCGTTTCGATTGTTTTCAGCATCGGCCCAATATTATCACGGAGTTTATTTTATACTTTTAAGGATTTCATTCCCGGCAGGTGTTCTGCCTCCACCAGTAGGAACCGATTTTATTACTGAATTAAAAGAAAGCGTTTGAGAAGGGTTTTCGAGAATGTTCGGTGGAAGCGCGGTGGTTCTTGTTTCGGCCACCAGAGGGCCGCTTTCAGCCCTTTCGTGACCGTCTGTGGTTTTCCTTTTCATGGAAACGCAGAAAAGAATTTCACGCTGATATTTTTTTGAGTGTGAGCAGTCTTGCATGTTAAAGGGTTGAAACTTCTTCGAAAGAGAAAAAGCTAAAATTGAAAACAATATTATTTTACATGTATAAAACACAAAAAAACGAAACCGATAGATGAGAGATAAAAGTGATAATAAATGCTAATACAACTTCACAAATTTAGAATAATAATAAATAACTTTAATAACGGTCGTTTAAAATTAGATAACACTTGAACAAGACTAAATAAAAATAAATATAAATTACCTCTGATAAAAAGTGTTCATTTTCAATCAATTAAAATAAAAAACAAGGAACAAGCAAAATATTACTGTCGCAAATATCCAAACTGTCACTGAAATTATGTATATATATATATTGAATTAATATAAAAATAAAAAATTTATATAGGTTGTAATTAACGTTATTAGTGCAGTACTAAAGAGGCTGAAGTGTACATATTATTTGTAGCGCATTTTGTTATTTTTTGTAAATATGACAAAAATCACAGCAGCGACAGGAGAGAACCTCACAAGTCCGATGTCAGAGAGTGCGACTCAGAATTGAAAAGGTCGGGCGAGGAGTCGTCAGTCAGCTGTGCCTGAGAGGAGGGAACGAAATCGTCCCTGAGGTCGACAACGTGTTCATAAAGAGATTGTCAACCCAAAAGCAACCGGGCGAAATCTAAGGCAAAAGCGTCGGGGCAGGATAATTAACAACTCGGCATTTGGTATCGGCCGAGAGCAGCATGGATCAATCGGATCGACCGATGTCGGCCATTGATCGCGTCAAGGCTGCGACAATTGTCGACACCTTCGCCGCAGTTCGACACGCACGAACACGCGGATCCCACTCATCAAAGATTGGCGTCGCATAACAGCAGGTATACCATTCACTGTCAAAGATCTTTACATGGAAAAAACTAAGGTCGAGTCATAAGTAACTTCCAGTAATCAGAGCACTGGCAAAAGGGAAAAAGCGTTTGTGTTTTGCTCCAATACGTACGTATATTCGTTAATATTTAAGGAAAAATCTTAATTTTATCTCTTATATTCATATACTTTCAATACGCATTCAATTTTATTATTGCCAAACTCACCTTTATATGATTATATCTTATAAAGTAAAATGTTAGTTGACGAAGGCGAAAACTTACTTTCATGCTTAGCTTGTGGAAAGACAGTCCTTAAAAGCTAATTTCTGCGAACCTTGATTTCCTTCTTTCTTAATCGGACAGAAGACAGACAGACGAAGGAGAGAGAGCCAAAAAAGATTTCCCATATAAGCCGCCAACCATAAATCGAACCGATGAAAAGAATTATCTCTCTCTCTCTCTCACTTTGATCGAGATAAAAGCTCCCTCCAGTTCCGAGAACCATTGCTGAGATGACAAAAAGGTTCAATGTGGGCATTAGCGAAGACAAAAGCGGCGCATCAAAGGTTACGCCCCCGGGGCCTGACGGCGGACAGTTTGGGGCTCAGGTCAATCACTTGGGCCCCGTGAGGGCCCCGAAGGAGGCGGAGTGGGTTTCCGTTCTGAAATCTGAGATTCGATCGGAAATAAAAACCATGCGTGGAGTGGGCAGCACTAAAAACACCTCTGATGTTAACACTGATGTTGTTTACGAGCCCCTGGGCCCCGACACAAATCAACGGGGCCGTTTGTGTCAGAGGGCAAAGTTTGTTCTCCCAACGGAAACGGAAACGGACGCGAGACCTGAACGCGCCTGACTCTCTTTTATATTCTCTAAATGAGAATTGACTGTAAACAAACTGTAAACAATTTAAATAAGTTTTTAGGCCCAAATAGACGTTCAGTTCATAAAATGAGAGAAGTCGGATGAAAATGGCTGTGGTTGACATAAAGATCGAATAAGTAAATTATTAAATAAATAAATAAAATACATATTTATAATTTTTATAAATAATATTTTTCAATGTAGTCTAAAAATTTGTACAATAACTTTATATAATAAATATAATACTAAATATTATATAAATGAGAAAAGCTCTGAAGAAAACGAATAACCTCAAAAAGTGTTTACTTTAAAAATTTAAAGTTCTATGAGGTTATTTTTTAAATTTAAAAAAATTTAAGTAATTTAAAAAGTAACGGATTTTCTAGTATTTTAAAAATATAATTCATTTTTTAATTTTGTTAAAAATTCAATTCATTTTTTATTGTTTTTAAGCAGTTAATGAATTTTTTATAATTTTGAAATATTTCACAAACATTACTATAATATAATAAAAAATAAAAATATATTATAAACATAGATTATTAGAATATAAATATTTAAAAGATAATAATCAGAAAAACATTATAAAAAACGATCATTTTAAAAGCGGAATTTATTTTCTTTTTATCTCGTGTTAAATCAAATTCTATAAAAAGAAAATTAGGTGCGTTTATTATACCTCCCCCCACCCAACACCCCATCCAACACCGTTACGCTCAACGTCTAACGGACGGACACCCGGACGGACACACGGACGGATATCAATCCGTCACCCGATTTCATTTAAAGGGAAAAATAATGAATGATTCTGAATTTGGATAAACTGTGTTCGCACCTCTACCTGGGCTGCTCACACTAATGGGGTGGAAGGTTTTGAACCCCTCCTCGGGGGCGGCGGCGATTGCTCTGCCCTTATAATTATATTGTTATGCTTTGAAGGCTTTCATTGAAATCCCGACTACTGTTCGCTTTTGTGGTGGAATTGGGCGGCCTCGTCGCCCAACAAGAGAAACTGTATCGGTTTTATAGAAAAGAAAATTACTTTGATGGGAATATAGTTTGGGATTTTTTTTTGATTTTTTTTATTTATTGTTTTACTAATTTTAAATTTGTAAATGGCAAATCTTTTCTTTTCTGTCACTCTTTTTCTCTCAGTTCTTCCTCTTTCCTTTCCTTCTTTATCTTTTCTCCTTTTCTTTCTTTCTTTTTTCTCTCCTTTTCTAAATTTCTCTGTTTTCATTCCCTTTCTGATTCCCTTATTCCGTCTCCACTCAGGGTGGAGAGTAATTCAGTCCTAAGAGTAAATATTGAATTGTCCCTTGAGAGAGAGACAATTGTCTGGCCAATGCGGCCAAAGTGCGGGAGGGCAATGGCGGAGGAGAGAAAAGTGGGAGGAGCGGAAACTGACTCATTTGGTAGTTGATTGATCACGTGAGAGGAAACAAAAGAACGCCGCCAGTCAGGGTGCCAACAATGAAAACAAATAACATCAAAGGGTGTTGACGCGTAGATAGATAGATAGATAGACTGTGGGAATGTGGGAATGGGCCGCAACAGTAAACAGAATTTCTGGTGGGAAAACTTCCTTTTTTATGTCGCTTAATCCGCATACCTAAAACCTCTCTCTCTCTCTCTCTCTCTCGACGCCAGCGCCTCTCCAGGACTTTTCCCGCAACACGGCCGCCATTTTCTGTCCGTCGGAGCCCCAAAATGGCGGCCTTTGGCGTTGGTGCGCTGCGTGGCCTCTTTCGGCTGCTTTCCGCCCACCTTTCGCCTGAGGTGGTTCATTTTCGTCACATATCAACAAAATCCCACGGGGCAGTTATATTATTAAAACGCAGCTATTAGTCTAAATTCCTAAAAACAGAAAACAAACAAAAGTAAATAAAAGATGACGCGTTGTGGTTTGATAAGAAATTCTCGAATGATTTAACGCGGCCACCGCCGAAGATTTGCCTTAGACGACGAAGGGAACTCCCGGGTCATTTTGACACCTTCTGCCTTTGAAGGGCGGTTGTTGACAAAGGCTGCGAGAAGCAGAAGACTTTCTCCACACCACCGAAAGGCCCTAAAGAAGAGTGAAGGCCAATAAAGTTGGCCCGGGTGACACGAACCGGCCGGCCAGGGCCCGATGTATAAATTATGCTCTGTCATGTGAACGCACAAAAAATTATCTGAAAACTGTACCTGAACATCAACATTCTATTTGTTTTAGCCCCTCCCGCCCCTCCCGGGCCTTTCTCCCCCTGTCATAATGATTCTCTAAAGCAACATATCCGTATTTATGTATTTCAAGTGACACTTGATTTCGTATGAGCCAAGGTCATGGTTGCAAGTGACACAACCACCCGTGGGAAAATTCCTCTCCGCCTTCGCCGTCGCCTTCCCCTTCGCCCTGCCACCCGAGGAAGGTCCAAACAAATGAATTTGTGCTCGTTTGGGAGGGGAGGAATAGAAGAAAAGGTCGAAGGAAGAGAAATAAAGTAGAGCGTTCAAAGAAAAGAAATAGAACAGAAAACAAAAAAAACGGACATAAGCACAAATAGATAAAAGTGTACTGAAAAGAAAACATAACAAAAGAAATGACAGAAATAAAAGAAAATGAAAGAGGATTACAAAATGGAGAAAATGTTGGAAAACTTAAAAAGCACAAAAACAAAAGAAAAATCTAAAATGAGCGACGTTTAAATAAACAAAACCGGACTTCTTTTCGGGTCGGAAATGAGCGACTGCTGAGGGGTAGAAAACACACCAGGGTGACCATATGGTTGAAGCAGAAGAGAAGCGCTTGCTGGCCAGAACAACCCTCTCCGGTGTTTACTTTCCCTTAAAATCTCCTTCTTTTGTTTTGTTTTTGAATTTGAAAACATTCCGCGACAAAGTGTTTGGGCGGAGTGCATTAGGGTTAATGGGCGGAGGGGGCCTGTGAGGGGTGCAGAAGGGTTGGCCGCCCCCCGAGCAGAGCGCCCTCGTAAATCTCGGGCGGCGAACAAACCGGAAAAGGAAAAGGTCTCGACGAAATAACCGGAGCCTTAAAAGCTAATAATTTGTTGGGGATTAGCTTTTTATTGAGGTCGTTAAATGGCTGGGGATTATCACTGATGACATCTGAGGAGTTGTACATCTCACCTAAACGCGTCTTTAATCTCGAATTAGTGTTGCGGTTCGGCGTTTTGTGTTCGGTGGTGCTCCTTTGGGAAAAGCTGCTGCTGCTCTCGGTAAATTCCCCCTTTTCCCCCTTTTCCCACTTTTCCCCCTTTCGCCATTTTGTTGTGCCCGTGAGACCACACGCTCCTTTTTGTATCCGTGAATTTAGAAAAAAGACAGGATTGCAAACACGGCTGAACAGAGGAAGTGTATATGAGATTAGATCCATACTGCGTACGTCATAAAAAATATTCTTTGGGAAAAAATTGAAAAAAAAAACTGTAATTTGTTAATAGTTATTGTATTCTGTGTTCTTTTTTCAAACCCCCAAAGGGGAGCAAAGAAATATATTATTAATTTTATTATAATTTAACCAGACGGGAATTTATTAACCGGGTGGCGCATGGAAAGCTTATAAAAAACTGATGTACGGCCTCCACCCAATGATTTCTCGCCTGGGCTTTAATCAAACAACCGTTTCTACCAGCTCATAAATTAGTTCCCCTGCGATCGATTCCAGAATATTCGTTGATTCGTTGTTGGGGTTGTTCGCTTGCTCGCCGGTTGTTGGGGACAAACAGACTTTCCGAAAAAGAAAGAGTTCCCTTATTTAAATAAACTGTCCGTCACGTGTGAGTCCGAGAAAATTATTTTAGTCTTTGGCAAGTCACAATAAACAGTTTCTGGAGATTTCTTTTTCAAAAGTAAAGGAAAAGTTTCAACGTAAATTTCATTTTTTATTTTTAGTCCCACCGTGAGAAAAGTCACCAAATTCGTCGGTTGGATTAAAAATTCGGATGGCGGTTGGGCGTGCGTTCGGAAGCATCTTCGACTTTCGTAGAAACGTTACAAGCAGAAGGAATCGGATTTTGTGACACGGTTTTATTTAATTCCCTTTCCCGTCCGACTTCTTCAAATCTTAGAATCGGTTTTTGGGCTCTGTTCTTCCTTCAAATTTCTCCTCAAAAAAAATTTACTCACTTTTCGCGATTACAGACAGTAAACTCAATCAAATTTTGAAAAGGTAAATAAGGACGCCATTTTAAGCTCTTTCAGACCATAGAGGACAAATTATACAGCGGAAAAACCGTTACAGTTTCCTTTCACGCTTTTTTTACCTTTTTTGTTTTTTCTTTTTACGAATACAAAAACATACTGATATTTCATTATGACAATGAACAATCATTTAACTTGTTTTTTCTTCTGTTATATTTATAAATAAATTTTTGGAAATTCAGCCATCTTTTTATATATACACGCTGAAGTCCGACCGCACTTCAAGCGCACTCTCCCAAATGGACAATGGACAAATGACAGCGGCTGTTGCCGTCCCTTTCCAAACGCACCTAAAAATTGAAAAATAAAATGTTTAATTTAATGGTGGGGAAAAAAACAGAAATTAATTTACGAGTCACACCGCGACATAAGCTTTAAAATTTATTTCGACCGTAAAACAAACCCACGCATGCGCTGCACAGGTGAGCTTTTCCATTGGCTGGGCGGATTCCTAGGATCGCCTTAATGAAAATATCATGTTTCGGCGACACCGAAATATTCATTTGTAGAACCTCAGAAGATGACACTTTTATTCAACGACTGGGAGGAAGGAAAAGGAAACAAACGGGAGAAGCAGACGACGGAAGACATAAAGAATCAAAGAGAAGGAACGGGCAGACAAAAGGGTTAAATAATCGGGGCAGTTAATGAATAACCGCGTGAAATGTAGGTCCGAATTTGGAAAGCGGCGACCCTCGAAGACGAGGAAGACGAATTTTCCCACCGAAGCCGGTTATTTACTCCCACAACGACCAAATTATCAGCACTGATTGCTCCGAGTGATTTACTCAATGGAAGTGGAATAATTCAACTTTTATGACGATCTGTTTTGGGAAGATGTTTTTAAGGCGCAAGTGTTCAGGTTCTGGACCGGCTTCTGTCCCGTGAAGAATTGGCAGGAGGTCCACAGTGGGGGCCGTTTTACGGGCAAACGGCCATCGGTGGCATTTACGATTACTAAAATGAAAACCGATATGTAAATTAGGGATCGGATGGGCGATAGAGCAAAAAGTAGACTCATACTTTTTTCTGGAACATTCCGCAGTGAAGAATTCTTTATATAATCTGAAATTAATACAAAACAAAACCATTAAAACAAAACAATGGTCGTCAAAGAAATAGAAAATAACAGCAAAATAAAATTAAAGAACCAATAAAATACTGCAGGAAATCTAAAAACTCATAGAGCAAAAATCCTTAAGCTATCATTTTTGTAAAAAAGATCAGAATTCTTTCCTTCTGAATTATTTCTTCCTTGGCTTTTCAACTTAACTAAAAAAAATATTTCCGATGAAAACAAAACGCGAACCATAGAGTATAATATTGTTTGCGCCAATTTTCCTTTAGCACCTGGCGGAGAAACTAAGAACTATTTTTCGAAACGGTTAACGGCAAAAATAAAAAACGCTATTGAATGGATGGATTGAAATTCGTAAGTTTCTTTTAAATATTGGGATCATAATTCTAGTGGGGAAATTTCCTTTTTTCTTTTTGAAGGTGAACCTGATTTTTTTTAATGCATTCCTCTTATTTCCATAAAAATTGCGGATTCATAAATAACAACTTGAAATCAGAAGTCGAAAGTTCTTAAATGAGCGAGTAAAGATTTTATTAACGTTTTATTTGGAATAAATCAAAACGGTTTTTGGGGGTGGCATCGAGTGACATTTCTAAACGACCTCCTGCAAAGGATTCACCATTTAAACTCTTTATTTAAATCTGTCCCGTTTTTTGGACGAGAAAATGGAACCACTTCACACTTCTGTGGAATTTTTATGGGAGTTTAATTGTAAAGTTTCTTCTTTTTATTGTTTTCAGGTGACTTCCTAATGAAGTTGAATTATAGCAGGTGGAAAATAAATGCATTGTAGAAGAGGTGCATCGAGAGACTCGCCGGTAGGTAATCAAGAGTGTGTGTTTTCCCGCGTTATGGCGACAGGAGATCACAGGGGGTGGTCCACCCTCTGCAGGAGGATTCACTTTCATCCACTGCATTTTGACACCATCACAAACCCAGGCTCATAAATTCTCCAACTTCCAGTTCAGGTTGTCTAATTGTATAATTACCAGGATCAAGGAAAGTTTCCTTTATGGAGGATTTCATTTCAGTTTTGAATTTATAATTTCACTCAAGCACTCAACAAGGGAAACACTTGAATCAAGAAGTTACAAATGCTTGACTGAATTTCATCTTCTTCTTAAAAAATGCTTTGGATAGGTTGGGAGTGATTCTTAAGATTGAGGAAGGGATGAGTTCATTTGTTTGGAGGAAATGACTGCTGACTCCTTTAGAGACACCAACTACAGTGTCAGTTATTGCAGAAAGTCACATCAAATCAATATTTTTGGATAAGGCTTCTTTGTAGTGTTTTCAAGCTGAGATCACTCCAAAAAGGGTTAAGCTGCTGATGCACAACCATTTTTCAAGTTATTTTTAAATTGAATACTGCCGTTGTGTTTGCTGCAAATGCATAAAAAAGTAAACAAACAAAGCCGATATATAAATGACGTGGAATTACGTCATTGTAAAATGTTTTCTTTGATTTGGCCGGATGACGATCACCTTCGAGAAGAAAGCCGACAGGAACTTCATTGATTGGGGAATTTGCTGGCGTGAGTTGGTTCTTCATGCTGCAGCCGCGCTGATAACCGCTGATAAAGTCTTGGTTTCCTTAACGGGAGGATTTGAGTCAGGATTTGAGAGGTGTGAAAGCCGGGCTTAGGTTTTTTTTGGACTAAATCCATAAAGTTAATTTTTCAGATTCTGATAATCCACGTCATTAATCTTTCCTTGAGTCCGAAAAAGGGAAAAGTTGTCGAACCATATTTGAAATTTATGTGTGAGACCTAATTTTGGGTCTCTTTACGTCCGGTGACGTAACTAATTATCGTTTTGTTTTCGGCGCAATTAGCTCTGAATATTTCAGGTCTCCATTAAACCCTCCGAATTCCATTTTTAATTTATAGTATGAATTCAAACTCACTTGAGGAAGTCGACTCCGTTCAAAAGTAGTTTTTTTTAACGGTCACTTTGGATTTACATAATTCGGAGAAGTGGAGTTCTTTGGAAATGCACTTATTGTGGTTGGAACTGCTTTCTTTGCTGCTTCCAGTGAAAAACTATTTTAGGCTGAGCAGGTGAACCCATTAACGCCCAGCACTCAAATTTTCATTCTTTTTAGAGGAGAAAACCAATCGAAAATACTTCTTTTCACTTTTGGGACAATTTCAAAAGGAAATTAAATAAATTAATTAATGATGAAATATAAAAGGCAATAATTTTAGTTAATCTTTCAGTATTCAGAAACTATTAAAGAAACGTTTATTATTATTTCTTAAATATTTTATGTATTTATTTGACATATTTAAATAACAATAATATTACCTCTTTTTTTTTCGTCAGTTCCCCCTCTATTTTTTGTCATTTTTCTCATTTTTTCTCTGTTTTCTTTTACCTCTTTTTCCATCTTTCTCTCTTTTCCCCTTCTTTTTACACTAATTTACTTTTCTTTCCTTATACTTAATAATTTTTATTATAATTAGTGTATTTAAAAAATATATATTTTGGTGGCATTAGTGATTGTTTAGGAGAAGAGAAAACGGTTGTTGCAACCACTGGAAATCATTCCGAATGTTTTTCTGTCCACCACTTAAGTCCCCTCCAAATAAACAAAAAAATCAGCGATTCTTCTTCCCGACCTTCAATCACTCGCCTCAGAAAAGGGTCCCACAACAAAAGACAAAGCAATTACTCAACAATAACACCAACCGCCCCCACTTCTCCTGAGCCCATCAGACCAGAATCTGAGCCTGTCTCCCCCGTAAACGGCCAAGTGATTCCCTCTTTAGGCAGAAATTGCATCGTTAGTGGCGAAGGAGCTTCGGGCACTGGAGTGCAGAGTGGCCGAGTGCATGGAGTGCAGAGTGTCGACCCCCAAAATGGCGTCTTGGAAGTGATGGGGCGGGAGGGGAGAGGGAGGGAGTGTATTTTTGGACGAGGAAGAGGTTGGTGGATGGATGGAGTTCGTCTGTCATCCGGACGGAGGGAAAGTGTTTACACGGAAACCATTTTTATTCTCTTTTCCTTCTGGAAGAGCATTCGGAATGGCGACGGGTAATTAGCCAAAGTAAACTCTTTCCCCGGGATGAAGTCATCTATAGAAATACCTATTTATTAATGTTATCGATAAATGCAATAATTCGTTGCACTTTGTCAGTGTCGAGTTGTTTAAATAAACGACTCACGAATGGAATCCCGTGAGTTTTATTGATGTAAACATCTTTGGAGACCTGAAACTGATAGAAACAGATTCTGCTGCCACGTCATCGGATGGCGCCTCTTTTCACGGCCACTCAAACAAGTCCTTCAGACTGCAGCGAAACATCGGTATAACCTTTGACTTCTCAGATTGTACAATTCCAAGTATAAAAGTATAACGATACTATACTATTCTGCTCAACTGCAACCTTCCGCCATTTTGTTCTAATTCGACGCCAGTAGTTTTCATTTTTAGGAATTCTTAAGACATAAATTTTTATTAGTTTTTCCAGGAATCAATTAACTATTACAACATAAATTAACTAACCTAAAAGAAATTAATGTAATTAATTAACTCGAGCCGGAGCTTTGAATTGAGAAGGCGCCATCTTAAAAGAAGGCAGCAGCGACCGAAACCGCATTTCGATCGGCCAAATTTGGATCGTTTCTTCCAAATGATCCAATCAAATTCGTAGCCACGTTCACTCTCGGTTGTTTGCACTCGTTCGCTCAGGCTCGAAAAAGGGAAGAAAACAGCCGTGAGCCTGAAAGACGCCTCACTGTAGGATGAGATCTTCCCACAGTTATTTGTACTTGTTAGCACGTTTGTTAACACCTTCAACGTGGATTTCATTCTTTATGCACCTTTAAATAATGTTATCTCGGCTCTTTATCCCCCAAGTCCCATTGTTAGCTTGCCTTTAAACCTTTTAATCCGGAACGTTCTTCCCTTCTGAGCAGACCCTACTCTCCCTCTCTCTCTCTCTCTCTCTCTCTCTCTCTCTCCCCGCTCTCTCAACGTTCTCTCGTGTTTGTAACAATTGAACATCAACAAACAGCTCTCGAATGAACTGTACATTTACAGTGTGAGTTTCGCTGTTGCTTTCGAACACATTCCCGTCAGCACTCCACACCCACTGCCACCCCTTTTAAATATTTTGACATTCCCTCGGATACTGATTAATTATTTTTTCTTTTGTTTGTGTTGCGGGGTGTATTAGTTAATCGGTTGTTTTAGTAAATTAAAATTCGGACGACACTTTGCATTGTCAAAATACTTTTGAGTTTTATTCTAAAAGGGAAAACGCGGTTTCTCGCAATGACTTATTTTCCCATAAGTTTTCCGCCGAAAGAAAACGCCAAAACACCGCTAACAGCCCCATAACTAACGTAATTAATGCAGACTCTCCGTGGGCGAATCAGGCGGTGGCCACATTTTTATTGTAATTTATGGCGGCGAACGTCCCTAAATAAGTCAATCGCTTGGAAATTTATTCCCCCGGCGTCGACAATCTTTTCCAATTAATGCGAAATTAATTAGCATAATTGGTCTTATGGCTATCGGAACACGCTTTGCCAACGCGATCGCACCGGAGGGGGCCAAGGGGGACTCCGCCCCATCGCCCCCCATACGACGTCATCGGCTGTCTCATCAAAAGTCCCAATTCCGGAGAACCCATTTCAGGTTCGAAAACTCAGGTTCTTCGGCTGTGCTCGTCTCGATTTTCCCTCAGAAAACTCTGCCGTAACGGTTTTTCATATAAAATCTGGAGACAGTCATTTTTAAGTTGTTTATTAACCCGTTTTTCAGTGCGCTAAAAGATTTTTTATAAAATTAGGTGCAATTTTTTCGTTTTTTATATAAATTTTTTTTGTTTTCACTACTTATTTACTTACTTACAACAAATACAATGTTTACAACCTAAATTAGGCTTTTGCCTTTACCCATTCTTTGATTACAATATACAAATTAATTTAATTTATTTAAGCCTTTACATTTATTTTTTATTTAACGTCCGAAACACCTTCCGGTTTTCATCGGGCTGAATTACATAAAAAATACATTAATATTCATTAATTTCATACATGAAAAAACAAACACATAAATAATAATATACGTATATTGGGAATTAAATATATTTTGTTTATTTGTTTTTAAAAATTGGTATTTTGTTGTAACAATTGTAAAACTGGTAAAAAACTCCTCCAAATTATTATTGTTACATATTGTTTTGTGTATTTTTGTTTTATACTCAATTACATAAATATCATTCTTAATTTTTTCAAAGGGATTGTATGTATTTGGAATGTATTTTCTTGGTGAATGGTCTAAGGGGAATGAAAAGCGTCGTTGGCCAGGTCCGAAGAGTGAGGTGACGTCAAAGCATCACCACAAAAAATGGCGGTTGAAATCACGGCCGTGGGAGCCATTAAAGAAAAAAAACCGTTTAAAAAGAAAAACAATTAAAACAAGAGTCACCTGCAGGTCACAACAATCGTTTGCTCTTCCTCACAACGGAAACAGTTAGCGCGATTGTCCGTTTGTCCTTGGGGGAAGGGCGGGGAGAGAAGTTGGCATTTAAAAGGGATTTAAACGGAAATTTACAAATAATACAAATACAATTACAACAAAATCAATATTTGTTTTAGCCGTCGAGTGTTTATTGTTATTTTAAAAACATGTTCAATAACTTACAAAAGAAAAAACATTTTTAAAAGAAATTATCTCTCGGCCGTTCTCTTTATTTCCCTCGCGCTCAAACTCGTTTTCAAACTCAAAACCTCTCCATTGATATGTATTTTTTGGTATTTTTGGTTTTTTGTTTTTCGATACCGCCAATGAAGAATTCTATGCAATCTCCGGGAAAAGCTCAGAGAATATTTGTGTGTTTTTGGTGCTCGAAAGCTTTTTCGGGCTAATTTATAAATATTTTTAGGCTGTTTGCGTCATATTCTAAAGTTCCAAAGTCTTTTGAACAATTCAATGTTGAAAATATTCCAATAATGGATTTGAGATTGTCGGGTTTTGTGCTTTTAGCTAAATTTATTATAAAATTATATAAAAGTGTGCATTTTCGCAGATAACGTTCAAAAATGAACCAAAAAGACAACATGAAGATTTACAGATTAATCTTAATAGAGTTAAAAGAATAAATTTTTCTACGAAGCTCAGGATATTTTTAGCCGCCGGAAAACTAATTAAGCGTAATTTAATAAACAGAAAAGGAGTCCCTCTGCGAGCAGAGCCAAATTCCTGGCAAAATTCTTCTGCGATTCCATCGCCTTCTCTGACAGACTGTTTATGTGTGCAATCTCCCATTGAAAGACGGCGCCAATTTTTTGCCCCCGAGTGACGGCTGCTCCTATTAATACGTCCGGCCGACGTATTTACGTTTGTCGCACTTCGCATAAGTGATGCCACAAATCATTTCGCCCCCTTCCGCCCCCTCCCCGCCCCCTCCCCCGCCTCCGCCCCGCCTTTATGGCCTCCGATCCCAATGTTATCATCAAAACACTGTCGTTTGGTGTTATGAATGCGCTTTGTCGGTTTGTGTGAGTGTTCCGCGCTTTTGCTGTTTCGTTGTTTGAATGTTTCCTTTCAGAAATTATGTCAGGAATGCCAACTGTCGCTGGAGAAAAAATTTGGCCAACCAAATACAGTAAAAATGAGAAATACACTTTTTTGCCCTCAAAGTGGCAAATTTTTTTTTATGAACGAATGATTATATTTCATGTCTTATCTATTTAAATTCAATTCATTTAATGAATTATAAACACATCATTTTTTAATTTATCTATTATTTTATACATTTCTTAATTTCTTAATTTATTTTTTAGTTTATTATTATTATTCATTTAATTTCCCCTGTTTATGCAAACGTTTGTTTTTGTTTCCCATTATTTGTTACATTTATATTTTTATACTGCTCATTACAATATTTAATTATTTTAATTTAGTAATTAACCCCTTTGCATTGTTTTATAATTTTCATATTTTTATACTTTTAATTGATCCTTTAAAATATACTTTTGAGTTATACATTTGTGATTGCCACTATTTTATTTTATTTTCAAATAAAACTATTTATTTTTAAAGTTAAAGCGTTTGTGCATCGAAACAAGAAAATAAATAAAATAAAATAATAAATAAAAAAAAACTACATTATTTAGTGTAAAATAAATAAACTAATTAAAGATATAAATTAATAAAAATTAACGGAAAAAGTGAGATTTTATAAAAGTATGATATTATTTTGTACATCTTTTACGAATCACAACCAAATATATTATTTCATTATAATATAAAATAATAATAATTAGAACATACTGAAACAATTAATGTCCGAAGTTGTCGGAAACGAAGAGAAAAAAATAATAATTTGGAAGCGATCGGTTGTCGGATGTTTGGAATATTTTCAAGTCAGGCTTCACCCGATTCACCCGATTCACCCGATTCGAAAACGATTAATTAACAAATTAATCACCGGTGTAGTCCTCTCTCTCTCTCTCTCTCTCTCTCTCTCTCTCTTTCTCTCTTGTAAAACATTTACAGACAACAAAACCACTTTTCCGCATAATTGGAGAAGGTTAGTTTCATTCTGGAGGACTCTTGACCTTGTGTTCTTCATGAAAGGAGCTGTTCGAGGGCTTTGACGCTTCCCCGTTCACCCGAGGGCTGCAGTGCCGTAACCCGATTATGGAAATGTGCGACAAGTTGGACTAATGGCGACAACAGTCTTCACGCAAGGAAAACAGACTGCGCGCTTTTCGACAAGCTTTTTTATTGTATAACTATATTTTCGCCTTTTGACATAAAGTTAGAAATTTTCCTGGAAAATCTCTTAGAAGATTGGAAAGAAAAGATCTTCGAGTTCTTCTTGGTTTTCTTCTCTTTGGCTTCTTCTTCTTCTCATTTGGAAACTTCTTCTTTCTCTTTTTTCTTCAACTTCTCTTCTCCTCATTTTTTCTTCTTTGACACAGGACTTTATGTTTATAACCAATAGTCAACAATAAATCAGGCCCACATAAATAATTACGTATGTAAAATTAAACAATAAATAACGTACGTAAGCAAATGTAATATACATACAATAAACAAAAATATTTCACGAAAATAAAAAATAATACAAAGAGAGAAAACAAATAAATAGGCCTAATTATTAATTCACTATTATTTACTTATCAATAAAATACTAAAACTTGTATAATAATAATAATATAAGATAATAAAATAAACGAAGGGTTTTTGGATATTATTAAAATACAATTATATTACAATTTGGCTAAAAATATTTGAATAACAAATTTATGCTCTCTGCGTTATAATTTTCGTTTTCAAGTAATGGCAGTCCTGTAATTTAGCGATGAGCACCCTCGGATGAGAGGGGGTGCGGCTGAGAGCGCAATCCACGATGACAACCGAATTCCTCCTCGGTTTCTCTCCTAATTGCACCGCTTCCCGGCACTTCACCTCACCCATAAAAGGTTTGACCTCGGCGCAGCCATCTTTAAACCTTGGCCAAATCCATCACATGTCATTCGGGCACCGTTCGCAGAGTAAGTCGTTCCTGTCGTTAATTTGGAGCAGTGAAACGGGCGCAAACAGCAGTTGTTCCGCGTATTATCAGCGCACACTGCATATGTATTGTAATGTGTTTGGGATTAAGTTAAGGTCTTAAAGCCAGTGATTTTTAACGCGAAAGGATTTAGCTTCGAAAAACAAGATGGTCATGTGATCGGTTTCTTAAGTGCCGTTCTTTATCAGCCCGATAAGAACCGCACGCGAACAATTTATTAATATTTTCAAAGTGATTCGCCTTTTGTCTCTCAGAACAATTACAAAATTGATTTTAAAGAAAATGGCCAATGTTTAACGTGAATTATTGACTCTTAATATTTAATTATTTAATAGAAGTAAAATGTATAACACTGTAAATTGTTATATAAGAGATATTTATACGTAATTATTTGTTTTTTGTGTTAATACGCGTATTTCGTATATGAAAAGCGTTTGTTGTCACAATTAAAGTAAGCAGGGACTCCGTAGGTGGGCCCCATACTCTTGGACACTCAGACCCCTCCGAGAAATAATAATTTTTATATCTGTCGTGGGAACTGCACATGAAACGCCTTTAATGCCCTCTCGCCGCTCAATTAAACAAACAATTTAAGGTGTAAATTATCTCATGTGGCCATCGACGGCCACATAAAATAATCTCCCGCGATATCCGCCGGGGTTGGTGGCGAGATCGCGGAGGCAGAGCCCGCCCGCCGCAGGTGGTGGCAGGTACGTGGCAGCAGAGGATTTCGGCTAATGACACGGGTCGTCATTAAAAACCGTGATCGCCAATATTTCCCGCGTGAGTGGATCACAAGAGCTGTTGAGGCCGGACCTTCGTCATGAGTTGTCTCTTAGAGAAAAAGGAAATTAGTTATTTGTTTTCAAAATGGCGGATTGCACGGGAATTTGGTTCGCGAAGAATCGTCTGCTCGAACGGAAGCGGAAAAGCTTTGTCGATATTCGGCCACAATTGACTGATTGAGGATCCGAAGATGGAAATTCTTATCTAAGGATTTCAAAAGCAGAAAACGGAAAGCGAAGAGCGATTTTTCTCGAATAACTGCATAGAATTTCCCTCCATTGAATCATCGGAGTAAAAACAATCCGTTAATAAGTTAAACAACTCATTAATAAATTCGTCTTCTGCTTTAACGAAGCTTTTGGAAGGGAAAACATTTTGCGGGGGATACACTGTTTATCTGCCCCCCATTGGATAATTAATTAAATATTTTCGTTGATAAAATGAAAATAAAAGACATTTTCTTTGGCGGGGGCTGAATTTCTTCCGTTAATATTTAAGTTGAGATGATTCCATCCGTCAGCCATTCAGTTCGGGACTTTTTTGTCGAATGTTTCCGGTTTGTGTCGAAGGATTAACCCGTCATTGAGGTAACTGAAAATTTTTGAGAATTTAAAAATCGTTTGAGAACGAATGTCGCTTTAATTGCCTCCCCAATGATCTGTTATTTTTTATCTATGAATTAGATAAAAATCTATTTATAAATCAGACTTTGGATTCGACTTCTGTTTCTACTTCCTTTTTCAGACTCTAAGTCATGTAAAGCTGCAATTTTTTCAGTGTTTGATTTACACTTTCTAAATATCGGTGAATTTGGATGTATTTAGCGACTTTACTGAAATGTGTTTTCATCTTTCGCGACTTTTATCTCTTTTAAGTTTCGCTTTCATTATTACAGTGCGCATCACTTTCTTTTTTAAAATGTTCAAAAGTTTAGGATTTTTTTGAGCATGGTTCCTAATCTTCTGGAATAAGCAGGCATAAAAGGAAAATATGATAGAAGTGGGAAAAATGGTAAAAACAAAGAAAAAAGTAAAACAGGAAAGTTATAATCGATGATAAAAGTAAAACAAATAAAAAGATAAAAAAGGAAAGACAAGGGATATGAGGAGAAAGATAAAATTTAAAGAAGAAGAAAAAAAAAGAAATTGAAGGAAAAGTGGAAAAGTGGAAAACCAATTCACGGGAATTTATGCCAATATTAAACAGCTTTTTTTGAATTATGTTGTTATTTATTATAATCGAAAACATGATATTGCGTTCATTTTGAGCCCTCCCTGCCTGTCCATTTTGTTTTTCAGCTCAGTGCTCCCCCAGGACATCCAGAAAGGGACTGATAATGTCCGTATTTGGTTTCAGATTGGGGATCGTCGGAGGCTGGATTCGGGCTTCGCGGGGAGATAGCGAGGGATAAGGAGTGCATCGGGTCCTATTCTAAATCCGTATCAGTGAAGTCATGAAGTGTCTGTTCAAATAGAGGACTGTAGCGAAATAATGACGTCATGTGAAGGGTGACGTCACATGAGCGCCGCCGGTCCCAAAGATCGGCTTCATAACGGTTGGAGGATCTACTATGCGCATAGATATTCAATCAACCATTGCGGTAAGTTTTCGCCTGTTTTTTCCGCTTTATCTGCGCCAGGGACGTGGTGGCGTTTCTCTTTCCGCCTTCTTTTGCCTCTTTTCCTGGGAAATCCGAGGGCGATTCTCTGGAAAACACTTTCCACTTCATTGCTAAACACTAACTTAAATTTCATCAGAACTTTTCGTTAAAGTGTTACCCTCGGAACGGCTTTGCATAACAATATTACTTAATTTATATTATATTTTTTATTTTCTCGGCTTTTCATTATTTTTTAATTCAGTTATTTTCATAAATTAGCTCTAAATTTTCATATTTTCTTTATTATATTGTTGAGTTATTTTTTTATATTTTCATTTTACTAATTTTTAATAAATATTTTTTTATGTATTCGTTAAACAAACGATTTTGGTTCATTTATTTGTTTACAGATCTAATTTTATCTCAATTTAATGATTTTAATTTTTAATCATTTTTAATAAAATCAGCCTGTTTAATTTTTATTATATTTATTTATTTTTATTGTGAGTAATCAGGAAATTGTATTCTGTAGATTATTTTTGTTATATTAATTTTTTTTAATCTGGAAATATTTTTTAGATTATTAGGCCAAAAAAGTGGGGAATTTTTAGAACGAATAGCTATAGACTTATTAAAATTAAACTCTGTGAAGTTTTGTTCGGGTTTCCCGCCAAAAGGGTGACTGCTTTTTGGGAGAGAGAGAGAGAGAGAGAGAGAGAGAGAGAATGTCGACACCCTCTCTCTCTCCCCCATCCCCCGCTTGTAATTATTATAATAAATGTTTCCCTTCCGTCTTCCAAAGCAGACTGAACCATATTAGATGAGAGCGATGATTAATCGATTGATTAATGAACCTCCCGATGAAAAGAAGAGTCAGGTAAATGTCTGCTTGTGGTCCCTTGTTATAAGGGTCGCTCACCCCGAGGTCACAGTTCAAGGTCAGCGGCCCGCAGCCTGCACAAGCAGAAGAAGGAAATAATAAATGAAAGGGTTGCTCTGCTCTTCGGGGTGGTGGCCACCGTCGACGACAAACCCTTTCACCATTTCTTGTGTTTCACTGATTAACTTTTCACCGACAGGGGATGTGTGTTAAGAAAACAATTTTTCAATTTGACAACCGACACCCACCTTACATTTTATTAATATTTACATTTTCTTATTTACTTAATATTATTTACGCTTATTTATTTAACATACCATATGTTTATTTATGTTCTCTTATACAATAAAAATACGCTTATTTACTAAAAGATATGTAAATTTAATTATTTAATGTTTTTCTTTATGTGAAAGACTGTAAAGTTGAGAGATCTGCACTAACCTTAATATGAGTTTGCAACATTTTTTTCACCTTTTGACATAAAAGACGCATCTAAAAATATACATAAATAAAACCATTTGAATTTGATTCATAATTATTATCAAATTAATTTTTATTTGCTATCAGTGATTGTCGAACCGTTCTCTTCAACAAAAGGGAACGAAACCGTCTTCTGCATCCATTTGTCTTAAATTCAGTCATTTTCCGGTCTCTGTTATTGCCTGTCGCCACAATTGATTAAGTTCCCATTCACATCTCAAAAAAAGATAGTCAAATGTCAGATAAGCGCATAGTTTCATTAACAAACTGTGTCAGGCCGCCCCTGAATCTTCTTTTTCAATCAGAGGACTTGTTCCATTGTTTTTTCTCGCTTAGAATGTTTCATTAATCGGCAAAGTGTTTTGGGGCCCACACTGCTCTTAGCAAAGGCAAAAGCCCTAGGGTGGGCAGACGTCCCGGGCACAGCCCCTCCCTCCCCGCCGGGCCGTGCTCGCCCAAGAAATGAAAGGTGTGCCTTTGGGGAGCAGTGGAATGCCGGTTGGCACCCTCCTGAATGAGGGTCGAGGGGGTGGTCGCCCTTGTGGTGTCGAGGGGTGGTTGGCCTTGGCGGCGCATCGGCGCATCGGCGTTATCGGTGTCGGTAAACACGGGGAGAGCGGAAGGTTAAACCAATAAAAAGCGGCCGGGAGGAACAGGTTGTAAAATAGGTCGGCATGATTCGTTTAATGATTAGTTAATAAAGACATTGATTAGAGCGTTCATTTTAAAAATTAGTTGAGCAGACAATTCTCACCTTCCTCTTCAATTAATTTTATTACGATGTAATAACAAGATCGAATCCCTGATTGATTGGTTTCCCAATTCCTGTTTACCCACACGGACCGCCTTCAAACCTCACTTTCCCATCGCTCTCCTCTTTCCTTCACAGCCTTCTTATTTTGCTTTCTTTGGCAGCCGGGAATAATGAGAAATTTTTCTTAGATAAATAAATTTATATATTTGTAATAACAAAATAGGGGTGAGCAATCTTTCTAATCAACGGGCCTATTTAAATTTTGAAATTTTTTCGCGGCCCCACATAAAATATCACTTATTAATAATTTACAAAACTTTATTTATAACTAGGGACTTCGCCCTCGCTGGGACTTGCGAATTTATTATATACAGTATATCTATACCTTAATTGAAGAAATAATAATATATTTCCTGAAAAATTGAATGCACCTCGATAATCCCATTGCACTTAACTATAAATATTATATAAAATTTCGGAACAAACAGTGCGTATATCTATGGAAAAAACAATTATATAATCATGTGTAAGTATAATAATTTCAGTTGCACTTAATCCACTTGTAATTCTGCTCAATTCACGTTGCCTTTCCCTCTCCTGTTGCCACTTCTGTTCCATATCCTTCGTTCTTTACTGCCTCTCACACGAACGAACACAATTCCTTTAACAGATTTATATATTAGTATGATAAACATTAGAATAATAAAATAAAATGAAACAAAAAAGACCAGAAAAATAAACATAAAAAAACAAAAAGATAATAAGAATAAGATAAGAAAAAGGATAAGGGAGTAAGAATAAAAGGAAAAGGAGATAATAATAAAAATAAGAGAAGAAAAAGAAAAGGAAAAGAAGAAAAACTGGAAAAACGAAATTAAATTTTAGAAAAGTTTGCTCATCCCTGACAACAATAATCATCCCCATGAGGCCTCAGATACAAACACCAGAATCCACTCTTATGCATCCATCTTTAGTGGTGTAAAATGTGGAGTTCCGTCCTTTCCAAATCCGGAAACGGATTTGAAGTGGGTTTCCAGGCGGGATGTCAGCTGCGAGTGTACCTGAAACGCGTCTGTGCCTCCTTTCCCAAATCGATAATTGATGTTATCAGATGATTTATCTCGGAACTTCTTGACTCGATTATCATCGTGATTACATTAGAGGTTGTGGCCCCACCGACCAAAAGTGAATATTCATCCTTTATTTACTCAAAGGGAAACAATAATAATAAAATGTTTATTTTATTCGAGGGCCTTTCAGAGCCATTCCGATCGACAAATTACACTCCCTGCCCCTAAATAATAATCATTATTTTATTTATTTTCCATTGAGGTCCTTTGAGGCACAAAGGACACAAATTCGTCTTTTATGAGCACAAAAACTCTTTTCTTCTCCTTTCGACTAATGCCCGAACTCAAGCCTTCCCGGCGACATTCCACTTCGTCATTTCAAGTCTCGAGTCATAAGTAACTTCCCCAGTTACTTCAGCTCGGAATAATTCACATTCATCTTTTTGAATTATCGCATTCATATTAAACGTTAACGTGTGCGGTTCGCCGATTCTCTTCGGTTAATTAATTCTCCCTCTTTACGTAATCAGAATGGAATAATGATAATTAGAAAAGGGAATGCGACAAAATTAATTAAGTTGTCGGGGGGTGGGGGGAGGTCCTGGAACTCCCCGAGCGGTGTTTCTCCTCGGAAATCCGCCTCACATGAGAAAGAAAAAACAAATTAACAATTTTATTAACTTTTATGATCCCATAATGGAAGTTGGCTGGCATGTTGCAAAAGTTGTTTTAATTGATCTCGAAACTCGTAAACTGAAAATAAAACCGCCTCTAAATTTTTATTGTACGTTTTCTTTATTCGTAGGTGACATAAATCAGTGGCGTAATACACTCGAGAGATTACGGCCGAAAATATTCGAATTCCTTTCCCTTTTTTCCTCAAGTGAAAATTAACCCGAGGATTTATTCCCCGAATTAATTCCGAGTCTGTTACCGTAATTGAACGGCAGCTGCTGTAAAAACCCCTATTTTGTGACTAAACTTAGATTTAACGATGGCATCGGGCCCCGATATTGCCCCGCCGGGGATCCACATCTCCCATCTTCCCTTTCCTTTCCTTTCCTTTGTCCTTTCCTTTGTTCCTTCCTTTGTTCCTTCCCCCCCCGACTTTGGCCCGACATTCGTTTTTTTAGATAATGGTAAAAGCTGCAAACTTACTGTATAAATCATAAGCATATTAGAGCTTTTTTGGCTCAGACTGTACTCATTTGTGGATGATTAAATGGTACAGAAGTTAGGCTTTTCCTATTTAAGTAACCCTTTCGGGCTTTGTTCGGCCCAAAGCCGACTGCCACTCTCCCTCGACCACTTGTCACGAAGAACCACTTTAATGACGGTTATTATTCCTCCATTTGACGGAGTTGACTGTGAGTGAAGAGGGGACAACCGTGTCATGGCCGCCGACAGGGATGGACGTGTGGCCCTCTTTCCTTTGAGAGGAAGGGTTGTCAGCAGGAGGGGGTGAAAGGACCGGATTTAATGAATGCGGATGCCTGGAGGGGAGGAAGTGTTAACCCTTCGCTCGACAAGTAATTTTTATTTGGAGGTGCCCGAAAGGAGAAAGAAATTAGACAATCTTTACATTATAAATAGATAAATGAATTTTAAACAATACATAACTCCCATGTTTAGCTTACATGGCGAAATCTAAGTCATTATTTTTGGCAATATTTAAAGCATTTCCTCCTGCACCCCACCCCCACCCCTGACAGGCCCCTGTCTGGGAACGATGTAAATATTTGGTAAATGCCAACAAGAAGAGGGTGGCGGGCGTGTCAAGAATTCAACTCGAGAGTGTCACTTCCAACAAATTGAGGGTTTCCTTCAGGTACCGGATCATCCCCCGGTTCCAGGAGGTCTCGCCCTGAACTCACCCCCTCTTTCAACTCAAAGGGTGGACTTGAAATGGAAATGAAAAAGCAATTAGCATAGGGAAGATAGGGAAGGAAGAAGCGTACACTTAACTTCTGAGACAAAAGAGAGAAAGAAGAGGCAGAGAGAGAGAGAGAGAGAGAGAGAGAGAGAGAGAGAGAGAACAGCGTCACAAACAGCATAAAAAACTAAAATACAAAGATTTCGAACTTTCATAGTGACATAAATACGTTAAATATGAATAAGTAATAATGAAAATTTCAAACATAAATAAATAATAAACTATGAATTTTAATTATTTTCATTATATTTGATATTATAGTTTATATTTGTATTTGTCTATTTATTTTAGACTTTTTTTGCATAATATGTCTATTTGTTATCATTTATAATTGTATGTTTTATTGCTGTTGTATCTCAGCGAATTGAAAGTGAATGTGAGAAAAATTACATACATTTTTACAAAATGAAAATATGTAATGTATAATATTAATAAAATTGATAGTTTGGACAAGAGAGGGGCGCGGGGTTTCTTAATTTATTAATATCAAGAAGCAAAATTAACTTAATTAACGTCACCGAGATTTATCAGTGATATATGATATTCAAATTAGAGTCCATTAGTGATCTGACCGCTCTTTCACAATTCCTCGCGTTCCCCAAAGATTGATGTCTCGGCCCGACCTTCCCCTCGCCCCCTCACCCCCTCGCCACACTCACCCCTCTTCTCTTCCTTTCAGGTGCTCTTCCTGGCCGCCATTTTGTTTCCCTGTTCGTCACTGCACAGCGATCAGTTTATACTCGGACAGAAACCTCGACGATCCGGCAACCGCAGGGAAAACAAGATTGACTGGTGAGTTTGGAGTTGAAATACCTTTCAGTGGCCGTCGTGATCGCCCTCGTCCGGGAGCCATTTCGACTTGGTTTTTCAGTGAAATCGAATATCGGTAATAAGAAATGTGATGGAGAGCCGGCACGTTCTCAATCCGAGAGGGCTGTGACAAGGAATCGAAGGCCGATAAGGAAAAGCCGAAGAAAAGGAAAAGAGAATAAATAACTCGAAAGGGATTGTTTATAATTGAAAGCGAACATTAAGACGGCATCACGAAAATATTTTAATGCTTTTATGATAGTTTTTTCTCTTTGGTTTATTTATTGGCCGTTATCGGAGGCGTTGAAGGCTCGAATATTTGGCCGGGAAGGCGGTGCATCTCCATCTTTGTGATGGAGGAATCCATCTCCACCGCCTTCTTCATTGGGGCCTTTCTTCTCTCTGACGAAGATGAAATTTTGACAAAATTATTAGGATTAAAAACGTTTTAGGGGGATGAAATCATAATAGGGGATAAAAACATTTTAGAAGTATAAAATTATTTTCGGGGTTCAAAACGTAAGGAAGAAGTATTTAGGGGTTGGAAAAATATTAGGGGTGAAAATTTTGAGGGTTGAAAAACTTTTAGAAGTGCAGGAACTCATAGGGGTTGGAAAACTTTTAAACATAGAGAGAAACTATTAATACTAAATAAATTAATTAACAAATGAAACTTTTAACTTTTCATAAACAAATAAATAAGACAAAAATAAACGAATCAGAGTATAAAAATAAAGTAAATAAATAAAAAAATACAAGTGAATAACTTATTTTCTCTCGCATAAGTTATTTACTTTTCTATCTTTTTCTAGCCTTTTTTGTCCTTCATTTACACATATACAGATTTATATATATACATATATATAGAAACGCCTCAACAGCTTTTATTTATTTAGTTTTGAGCGTTTCTGTTGTGTTTTCAACGGGTGTAACAATTGTTGAATGAGTGGAGTGAAAGCAAAACCAGTTATGGCATCCCATAACTATGAGGCACTTATGGCTTTCTAGTGACACGACCGGAAAGAGCCAAAATGGCCGAATCGTGACCGGCCGATCCCGAGCACTCCTCCGAGAGTGGAACCGGCAATTATTCCACCCCGAATGGCTCGTTTGCGTCATTCTCCGATTGGCCGGCAATGAACAGGACACCCGTTGCCTCTAATTTTATAATTGTTTTATTTGGAAATTAATAGGACCACTCAGTGGCTGCGCTCTTCCAACATTTCAAATAGAAACTCTGCGAAGCGAAATGTCAGTGAGTCCGCTTTTATTGGGATATAAATTTGTCAGTAGCCGAGAGGAAAACAGCAGACTCCTGCCACTTTGGCCACTCTCACTTCCTCCTTTTCTCCTGTTTCAGGTCGTTTTCCAGATCGAACGGTTTCGAGGTCGAAGAGAGCGAAGGTCGGCCTGTGCTCACACACCGGGATCACCTGATGCTGCTGCGGCAAGAAGGCGGCGAAGAGGGCCACGCAGTGGAGTGCTGCCCCTCCGTCCTCGACATGATAGAGCCCCTCGGCGGGAAGAACCTCGACGACATCTACGTCGAGCTCTACAGCGACGGCGAGAACAGACAGAGGTTCTACGAGCGGTCCTGCAGGGCCGACGTCTCCAACAAGCCCTGCAGGTTCCTGGACAAGAAGCTCTACAACCAAAGCAGGTGCGTGCAGAAGTACTCGTACACGTACGCCCTCGTGCGGGACACCGCCCTCTCGCCCCGCCACCGCCACCACGAGAGGGCCTTCGTCTCCAAAGACTGGAAGATGGACTACATCAGAGTGAGATCCGGTTGCAGTTGTGAAATCCTACCAAAGCCCAAGAGGAAGAGGAACCCCAAGAACAAGAAGCCGCACAGGAGTAGAAAGTTCCAGACGGAGTTCGACGCGGACGAGACCTAGAGGGCGGTGCTCACCCTCGCCCGCAGCCCCCGCACATTCCGCTCACGGGTTCTCAACCACCCCTCATCCTCACCCCTATTGTCTCGCCCTCCCGAGTCCTCCCCGGTCCAGAGGGACTTCGCAGCCGAACGGAGGGACGGACACAATGCGAGGATTATCTGTCCCGCCTTTCACCCCCTTTCCACCCCTCGCTGGCAGCCGATCCGCGAGACGGACCTTTTTAAATTAAGAGTAACAATTCTGTATTATGTACAACCATGTAATATGTACCTAATAACTATATATTTATACGTTACGTTTATTTATTATCTTTTACGAATGGATTTTATGTTAAATAACTCTTCAAGTTTAACCGGAAACTGAGAATATACGTACCTTTATCAGATGAAAGTGTCACTTCCGTTTTTTTCTCTATGAGCGGAGAGCTTCCTCCAGCGGTCGTCAGAGCGCAGCAGCGTTTTGACAACCGGAAGAGTGGAGACGATAGCGTAAGAAAAAGGAAATGCTCATAAGCTAAAGATGAGATGAAACCTCAACTGCGGGAAGTGCTCCGATTTTTGATTTTAATGAACCGACCGTTGAATTCAAAAATGGAAAAATCCAAAAGAGCAGTTTTCATTTTATTTTTATTATAATTAATAAAAAGCCTTTACAGCACCCATAGACATTAAAAATACAACAAAGGCAAATACTAATCCTTTATTTTTGTATTTTTGTTTATATAATATAATAAATCTATAAAATACATAACGAGTTTTTATTTACTTTCATATAAACTTGATCCTGGAGTAGGGCAATTCAAATGCGGCGCTCTTTCACGACCTTACGTGGAAGGAGAAACCCTCATCCCACGCCAATCACGTGCTCGCCCTGAATCTCTGGATCAAATGCGCCATCACCCCGTAGACGGGGTCGAAACTCTTCCCCGCCACTTGCCGAACCGACTCGCAGTACTTCGCCAGACACCGACTGATAATCTCGATTCGGTCCCTCTCCAGCTCATGACTGTCCCAGTACTCCGAGAGAGTTTCAATCGATTTTATCTTCGGATCGACCCCACTCTGCAACCAATCCTCCCTTAGTTGAGGCCATTTTCTGCGAGGAAAACCGCGGGACACTCACCTCGTGAGGAGACTTCATCTCGTCGGGAGCGTGCGAGAAGAGGAACAGCAAAGCCAGACTGTACGGGACGCTGTCCCCCACCGCGGGGTTATTCAGGATCTCCTCAACGCTTTGGCCGAGCATCAGTCTGAACAGCCGCACCACCCGGTAGCACTTGGGCTCCTCCCCGAGCAGAGGCGCCATCGCGGCTTCGAACTGCGATCAAAGACCGTCGTCAGCAGCGGCGCTCGTCTCGGCCTCCGTCATCGCTTACCTGGTTGCAGTCAGCGGCGAGCCTGATCCGGCCGCCGGCGCCGAGAGGGCGCACGAGGGCGACGTGTCTTAGGAAATAGTCGATGCACCGCCTGGCCGACTCGAGGCAGCACTTCTTGAGGACGTCGTGGCTCTCGAAAGGCTTGAGGTAGGTGGTGTGCGCTCGTGCCACGAAAGTGGTGAGCTCCCGCATGTAGAGGGACACGGAGGTCTCCTTCTCTTCCTCCCTGGAGCAGGGTGCAGTGTAGTGGTGAGGGAGGGATGAAAGGGGACGAGGGCCGTACCTGGAGAAGTCCTCCACGTGCATGGTGAGGATGATTTTCCTGACGGCGTGGACGATGGAGTCCAGCATGGCGGAGATGATCTTGGTGATGAGGCTGTCTGCGTAGGTGACGAGGGAGAGGTTGAGTATGTCGGCGGCGTCCACGTTCTTCCCCAAATTGGCGGTCACGTTCTTCAGTTTCACTTTGAGGTACTCCACCCTATTGGCGATTTCTATGTTTCTGTCCTGGGCGGCCTTCCTCGGCCCTGGAAGGGGACAAAATCCCAAAGTTAAACCAAGTCTTTTCATTAGCAGTCTTAATTAACCCCTCCTAATAACGGACGAGCTACCTATGACCTGAACGGCGTCCGCTCCCTGAACGACGACGCGTTCCTCGCAGTGGCAGCAGAAGGCCCCGATGGACTTCGTGATGTTCCTCGCGATCCTCGAACTCAGACTGGGGTCGAAGAGGGCGACGGACAGCTCACTGCAAAGACACACCCATCACCACCTGCCGCACTCCCCACAGGCCCCACTCACCTCTGGATGATCCTGATGAGGGAGTCGATGTCCTCCGCGGTGGGCATCGCCTTGGGGGCGCCCTCCCCCGAGAACATGTTGTGGACGGGGTAGGAGACCACGGAGTCCAGGTTGGCGAGGTAGGCCTGCTCGAAGGGCGCGAGGGCGTCCTTCCTCATCCCGAAGTGGAACTTGTCCGGGTTCCCGCTCGCCTGGAGCTTCTTGCAGAGGTCCATGTACAGTCTCAGGAACCGGGGGTACTCCCCCTCGAGGGCCTCCCGCACCAACTTGCTCTGCCGCGAGCACTTGAGGAGCTGCTCCCCCAGGTGGCCGTTCACACTGCTCCAGAAGTCGGCGGTCATGTTCCTCGAGGGGGGAGGGAAGGCCTCCATGTAGGAGCGGGGCTTCACGGCGATGAGCTCGTCGCTGGTGTGGAGCAGCGCCCCCTCCAGGCACTCCACCTGGAGTGAGCACGTGTGAATGGCGCGGAAGATGTTGTCGAGCGCTGCCCAGAGTCTGGGGCGGAAGGAGGAGGCGTTGCCGAGGGGCGGGATGGCTGCTTTTCCGGGGCCCCGTTTGGGCATGTCCGAGGGGGCCCCCTTCTGGGGCGTGTCGAGGAGCCCCGCCAGCTCCCCGTCTATGGTCTTGCTGACGCTGTCGAGGGAGGAGTTGAGGAAGTCCTTTGTGACGGGCACCAGCATGTTGAGGTGGGTGAATATCTCCACAGCTGAACTTATCTGGGATGCTTTGAGCTTCTTGATGCCTGTCAGCAGCTGGACTTTTGCCTTTTCACTCACCTCTTCTTTGATGAGTGTGAGTTTCCTCTGGTTGGACTCAAGCAGTTTGATTTTGGACAAATCCACTTCATTCCACAGCTGATCTGGAAATGCATTTCTGTGTTTGGAGTGAGAGTGACTGAGGTGAACATTTTCATCTTGTTTTTCCTTATTTTCTTCACAATTTTCCTTTTTTTGTTTATATTTTGGCTTACCCAACTCCTGAATGTTCTTTGAAGTCTTGATGACGTCTGCTTCTGAGGAGATGTGAGAGGGAAGTCTGTGAGAAACCAACTGAATTCTGGCAACTCTCCTCAAAATGTTCAGAGTTTTCAGAATGTTCTCCATTATGAGGTTCTGCTTTTCCATTTTCTGATAGGGTTCCACTATTTTCGCGGAGATTCTTTCCGCCCCTGCGAGAAGTGACTGAAATGAGAAGGAATCATGGTTGAATGAATTCAGAATTTCTGCAGAGATTTATCTTTTGAGGGAAACCACTCACCTGCATGTGAATCGACATCATTTCCAGAACATCCTCAACTTTTTCTATCCAACCGGCGTGAAAGAGCAAATCTTCGTGGTTTTCCAAAACCTGCTTTTGAAGTTCCCCATCCAAAGCCGTTATGCAATCCGTCAATTTATTTATCTGCTCGGAAACCGTCAAGAGCTGCGCCGCCTGCTCCACCGCGGCGTTATTCAGAGCAGGAGAAATGAAATTTCTCAGGAAATCTGAAATTGAAATCGATGGTGCATCTCAACAAGGTAGGTTTGTTTATCCTTCATTTTGTGAGTGTTCGTCACTGGAAGAACAACCATTAAAAAAGAAACAACGAGGGACTTACCGTCTTTCCCGATCTTCTCCAACACGGATTCATCAGCCGAAGTCATGGCTGTGAATTAAGAAAAACTGTCAAGAAGTCAAAGCCATTCACTTGAAAGTGAAGTGACTCTATGACGTGGCAGTAGACAGCCTGTAAACTAAGGGTTAGGCAACCGTCGGTGCTCGAAATCGAATTCAAAATAACGGAAATATTTTTAATCTTCAGTTGGAAAACTAAAAGTAAAGCCGAACTGCGTTACTCACGATTCATCTCATTTTATCTTTCTTTCAAAACCTGCGTTTAATTCATGCCCAGTTATAAAATTACGACCCATAAGTAAACTATAAAACAATAACAATAAAAATAATTACGTTGCAAAATATAGTGCATAAATTTAAAAAAATATTTAAAAATCCTTTTGATTTTTACGTGTCCAACTGATGGGCGCAACAACAATGGGTTTTTACATAAAAATATATCACAGCCTCAATAAATTTAATAAATCAGTTTGAGTTACTACAAATTTGAGTCAGTTAATTTTTCTTGATTTTTGAAACCTCTTCTTTTTTTTCTTTTGGTCGATTTCGAGAATTATTTCAGCGATTTCCAAGTCGGACATTTCCGTTTTTGTTTCTTCTTCCACGTCGTTCACACAGAAGGAATCCTGAAGCAATGAAAATTGAAAAATTAAATAAATTATTCCATTCCGATTCTGCTGTTTGTATCCCCCAATGTCTATGTTAGTATTGTAACAACAATACAAAGATTGAGAACCGAATAAATAAATGTGAACTCATGAAAATAAATACAAATACAAAGCACGAGTCACATGAGAACTCACAATTTGATAGTCTATGTTCTCCTCCAGTGCCTGACTGAACACTTCCTCGGGGTTGTAAGGTTTCATCGGGGGGATTTTAAACTGTCCGGCTCCATTCGACTCCTTCACGGATTGCAGGTACTTGGCCGTCATGTCTGCACATCGGTTCTGAGTGTGGTAAGACTCTTCGTCCAGGAAACTTCGCTCGTACTCGTCCTCTTCTCCCTCTGCTTCGTCGCTGGACACTCGCGCACCCTCTTCCACCTCAGCTTCCAAATCGTAGAACTCTCTCACGAAGCTCTCCTGTAAAAGTGTAAAGTGTATATTCTTCATTTTATTTATTAATTAAAAATTTTTCCTGATTTATACACTCTGGTCTGAAGAACGATAATATTTTTCTACTTTATTTAAATTTTTTTACTGTAATTTTCTCTTTTATTTATAATTTAGCATTCATTTTTTTTACTTTTTGTTTACCTACTTATTCTTAATTTGCCCACTGCTTATTTATTATAATTTGTTTTTTATTTATATTTATATTTATTTTCTAAGCAAATTATTTAATTCTTACATTTTATTTATTATGAAAGTTTGAGTTAAATTATATTGTAACCTATAAACTACTCAACGCCTTTAATGCGATATAAAGGCTTAATATATTATATTGCACTATTATATATATATATATTATATACTATTTACGTTATTATCGGATGAATATTATTGCCAAATTCAAAGACTCTATAAATCCCTACTACAAATAAAAGTTGACTTATGTTTACTCTTAAAATAAAGTTTTTTATACTTTATACTGTTTAAGATAATTATTTTTAAATGCTTAAATTGATTATAACCTGAAAAGTCCTTCGATTTCTCATTTTTGATTTTCTCTGCCTCCGAAATTTGGGACTCGGACTGTCTTCTGCTGTGTCTGACTCAATCACATTTACTCTCCTTCGTCTTTTCACTTTCATTACTTCTCCGTTCGAATCATCCAAATCGAAACTGTCCGAGTTTTTCTCTGCTAAATCAGCCGCGGGTTTTACACATTTCGAGTTTTTCTTCGCTTTTCCCAGCAAGTCCTGAGTCAGGAAGTGAAAATCCTCATCGTCGCTACTGAAGCACACGTTCCCAAAGGTTTTCTCTTTCCCCTTCTTAACTTCACATTTGGACGCGTCTTTGCCTCCCCAATTTAAATCCAATTTGTGCGCAGCCGAGGGTTTGTGTCCGACCTGAGCCGCGTCGGTGTCGGCCGCGATGACTCTACCACTTGAGCTGTGTTCAGTCACCGGCTGCAACACGTCAAAAGACTGTTCGAACAAGTTGTGGATGTCAGCAGTGACCACTTCGCCCGTCAGCATATCGATGGATTCATTGGCGGCATTTGCGGACGCTGACTGATTCTCTGACTCTGCTTCCTCTATCAGTTTCAGAGCCTGAGAGTAAGTCACTGTCTCTCTGTTGTCAGTGATGCTTTTATTGATTTCATTCACATCCCAATCATCAAACAAATCTGCTTCTAAGTAATCAAACTGTGAATATTTTCCAGAATGTTTTGGCATTTCATCACAGTCGAATTCATTCTTACTTTTGAGTGGTGTTGAAGAGGATATATTATTTTTAGAGAACCCTTTGGAGCCCAAAACAGGTGACAAACAATCCTTGACAGCACTGCTCACAGACAGCTGTTTTCCTTTATTGTCCTTCTGATTATTGACAACCTTAAAAAATAAAAACAAGAGTAATTTGTATTCTTATGTGGAGTTGTTTACATAAGCAATACCTTTTCTTTGGAGTAATCAGGTTCAGTTTTGCTGAGATCAAAAATATCTATTTCATCTAAATCATCAATGAACAATGATAGATTACTGCATTTGACAGTTTTATCAGCATTCTTTCCTTTGAAATCTGATTTGTCCACATCTTTAGAATTATGTTTACTGCATTCTTTTTTGTTTTTGTTGTCTGCATTCAATTGCAGCAAAAATCCATCATCAAGATCAAAAGAATCAAAATTAGAATCAAATAAACTTTTCTCTTCAAATTTTTTGTTCATTTTTATATATTTATGCCTGAAACCATGAAAAAATATATTTTTTGTTAAGTAAAAATGATTTGTGTTTTTAGGAATATCACTCACCATTACTATCCCATTGGATGGCTTTTAAAATCCTCAATAAAAACTCAGAAAGATCAGCTGGAACTCATTGCAAGTATTATTTTAAATGATAATTTAGAACCTCAGCTGCCTTTTTGAGATATTTTTCCATTAAAGGCGTGTTTTTGGTGACTTTTTAGTGACATTAAAATTCGTGCCTTTTAAATAAAAAACAGTTTTTAAATCATATATATTTCACTGTTGGCTGAAAATGAAAGTTTAAATAAGCCATTAGTCTCATTTGATTTGAACCGGCGACAAATATACTACAAATAGTTACCTTAGCTGAATTATTTTTTGACAAAACATTTCTGAAACTTATACATATTTACCTAATCAGTTTAAAAAACAACCCTAAATGAATGATAAATCTTCTAATAAAAATCTTCAACTGAATTCACACTTAAAATAAAACAATGTACCATTTCTAAATTATTTAAGTTTCAATAATTATCCCCATTATAGAAAAAATTAATTTTCTCAGTTTTCCATTTAAAAAATAAATAAAATCTAACAATAACAAATAGTACGATCAAAAAGCAAAGCCTAACCCCATGTGAGAATTCGGTTACATTTAAAACTTCCTTTTGCACTCTTTGGGGACTTCCTATTGGTTGAAAATTTTATCGTGGAAGCAGAAAAATTATTACGCCAAACTGACATGTGAAAGCCAACTGACGCAGAATTTATAAAAGTTTGATTTCAAAAACAGGTATTTATAATTGAGTTCCTAATTTTGAAATGACTGGAAAATTCCCCAATTTCCGATCTTTGTAGAGGGCGGAATAACGTAGTGGTTAAACTTTCGCCTGTGAAGTGAGTCGTCCTGGCTTCAAATACAGGGAAACCGCAAACGAAATTCCGCCTCCTTCACCTGCTAACACCTCAGTGAAATACTGTCAGTGGACTTGCCATCCGCTGCAGTACCTTACAAGTTCATTCAGGTGCTGTCCAGGCGAACAAATGTTCGCGATGAATGAAAAGTCTAGCCAATTCTAATCTTTGTATTTAATAAATATATATTTATTGGTTGCCCTGAATAACTTTTCGTGTTGAGCAGTTTAAAAACTGCCCAGTAGTGTATTTTGTTTCCTGTGCAACAAATCGGTTAAGAAAGTTCGTTGTTAGTGAGTCTTTCTCGAAATCATTGCAAATCCCAACCTCAAAGTAAATAAATTATAATCTGTACAAAATTTCCAATGGAAAATATTATTATGAAAATATTTGTTTTTTCAGATAGCCATGAGTGCAGAAAACATTAACATTGAAGCAGAAGAAAATAATGCATTGATTTTTGAAAAAGACAGATTGCAAACATTCAGTAAAAACTGGAAAGAATTGAAGTTCAAACATTGCACACCAGAAAACTTTGCAGCTGCTGGTTTTTATAACATTAACACAAGTGATTCCATCACTGACATAGTGAAATGCTTTGCCTGCCAGAAAGAATTGGGTTATTGGGAGGAGGATGACCAGCCCTGGGAAGAGCATGTCAAGAGGGGGAAGCAGTGCCCATTTGTCATGTTCAAAAAGAAAGAAAACCCAACTGTGAAGGATTTTCTTGAGCTTCAGTATGAAACCAAGAAAATAAGTCTAAATAATTACTTTCTTGAAAAGAAAAAAATATTAAAGGATAAAGAAAAAATGCTTCTAAAAAAAATTAGTGAATTAAAGAAGTCATTAAAGTAATTTTGTTTTATTTCCAGTGACATTTTCAATAAAATGTATTACAACTGTATTTTATATTCCCATTTGAAAATATTTTATAATTTGTATTTGTAATAAAAAACATTCATTTAGTTTTTTGAGGATGTTGCCATAAATTATAATTAAGTGTTTTATTATTTTTTTTAATAAACTTTTTTAAAAGCAAAACCAATATTATAATGTTTTTTGTTTTAAACTTTGCAGTCATTATTAACAATTGAACATTTTTAAGTTTGTTTTTGTTTTTATGATTAGAATTGTTATGACTGTTTTGTTTGCTTCCTTCTGTGGTCATCTTTTAGACTGAGAATTTCCACAGCAGAAATCAAACATCATTGGTCCTGAGTATGTTAAACAGTGACTAAAATAAAAATACTCAGCCATTTGGAAAGTAAATTTTTTTACTCCAAATGCTTTAGATACTTAGGTTTTATAAAGTAAAAACTTTACAATGCTGAGAAAGTATCAGACTGTTACTTTCTTTTTAAGTTTTGGATCAAAAGGTTAAAATTAAAATTAAAATAAATAATTAAAATTAAATTAAATAATTAAAATTAAAATAAATTAAAATTAAAATCAAAGAGTTAAATCCATTGAATGAAATTAGAAAATCTTTTCTCATAGTAGTTATTTTGCAATGCAAAATTTAAATTTTAACAATTGTCTCAAAATTATGAAATATTGCTTTTGTGCCCCAAATGAAAAAAGTTTGATCAAATTAAAAAGTGGAAGTAAAACATTCCACAAATAAAACATTGTTTAAAAACCAAAATATTAGATTCTTAATTTTTCAGTTAAAATATTTTCCTTTCGACTTTAATTGTAAGTAAGAATTCCCTAACAGCTGCGACTTTTATTTACTTTACTTTTTATCAGTAAATGTCAGAAATCCTGATCAAAATTCTTAAAAAACTTTTTTTAAGAATCCATTTTATTTCAACTGCTTTTATTTCTAAAGAGAACTGCTTTTTACTTCTCCCATCGTATTTAACTATTAAAACTTTTATTAAATAATGAAATCATTTTATAACAACATAAATATAATGAAATATAAATTAAAAATTAAATAACTGCATTCGAAAGTCTCCTGAGAAACGACATTTGTTTGAACGAGAAACAGATAACGAAGTTTGATATCGATTCGACAAAGAGAACTTTGTCGCAACTCTGACAAATGTCTCCAATACTGCCAACAAGTGCACATTCTACTTAGTTTAAAATTAAAATTCCTTTTAAAATAAATAATGTACAGATTTAAGATATTACCGAATACCAGAACACCTAATTCATAATGAGTTTTTCCGATAAAAGGAATGCCATACCAAAAATTGATGGATATTCTATTACAGAAAGAATAGGATCAGGCAGTTATTCTGTGGTGTACAAAGCTGCTAAGGTTCTTAAGTTACAATCATTCTTCTAATCCTCACTAATTTATTTTTAATTTACTTTCTTAAACAAATCTCTGGTATAACCAATTATTTTTTAGTTCAATTATGGGTTAGAATTTTGACGTGATGAAAGAGTGAATTGGGACTAAGAATTTTTCAATTTTTTTCAGACTGGCAATAAAGAAACAGTTGCAATAAAATGCATAAAAAAAGACAAATTACAAGGATCAGCTGCAGATAATGTCATAACAGAAATAAAACTTCTGAAATTGCTTAAACATGAATATATAGTTGAGATGAAAGACTTTTGCTGGGACAGCAATTTCATATACATAATATTAGAATACTGTGATGGAGGGGACCTTTCCTGTTTCATAAGGAAGAGAAGAAAGCTCCCTGAGGCAACTTGCAAGAAATTCTCTCAGCAGTTGGCACTGGCAATGAAGTATTTGAGAGACAACAATATTTGCCACATGGATTTAAAACCTCAGAATTTGCTGTTGAGTAAAAAGCCTGATCTTGTCTTAAAATTAGCTGGTGAGTGCAATCATTTTGATTTTAACCAACCAGAAATTGTTCCCATTATTTCCCATTATAAGAGGAAGTGAATATTTTGACCAGTGAAACTGAGAATTATTTTGTAGTTTTTCACATAATTTATGTTTAGATTATTCATCATTTGTTTTGATACATTTTCAGTTTTTAATTTACCACTTTTAGATTAATTTTATTTACTTTTCATTATTGCCAAACCATAGAGTTGAATATGGTTTTAATGAACACATAAACTGCTTTAATTGGCAGAGCACTCAATTTTCAGATTTTGGATTTTCTCAGTTTCTGACATTAGAGGAAAGACAGTCTAGTCTAAGAGGATCTCCATTATACATGGCACCTGAAATGTTATTGCTTCATGACTATGATGCTAAAGTGGATTTGTGGTCTATTGGTGTTATTATGTATGAATGTTTGTTTGGGAAAGCACCTTATAGTTCAAATAGTGTTGAAGAATTGGCTGAGAAGATCAAAATGCAAAAGCCCATTGAGGTATGAATTCTTTATGCAGAATATCATATGTTTGGTAATTTCAACATGAATTCATAGAATTGAGACATTCCAGATTCCAGAACAGAGCGGAACGTCCCCGGAATGTCGTGATTTGCTGACAAGACTGCTCCAGCACAATCCCAGTCAGCGAATATCGTTCGGCGAATTCTTCGGTCATTCGTTCCTCGACCTTGAGCACATGCCCAGTCCAGAGTCCTACGGGAAAGGGGTGAACATCGTCTGCGAGGCTGTCAAATTCGACAGAGAAAAAAAATATGTCGATGCGTTTAATTTATATTGCGAAGCTCTACGGTATTTTGTTCCTTTAATAGTGGGTGAGTTTTATATTAGGTCGAGTCATTGGTAACTCCCTCCGTTTCGTGGGTTGCCATGGCAAAGAGGTAGACTTTTGCTAACGGTTTTTTAATGCGCTTTATAACGTCGTTATTATGCGAATGTACTTATACATGATTGCTTTAAATATATTTATATGGCGTCAAACAATGCGATCAAGGACAAGTCTTCCAAAAATAATATTAAAACAACAGAAAGTTTGGACATTTTGCGGTCGACCAAATAAATAAACAAATGAAAAACTTGTCATACCGATTTATATCTCTCTTCGTAAGTTACATTTCACTTTTAACTTTTTAGCCGAAACCAACCTGAAGAAGAAGAACGCATTGCGGGCAAAGGTCAACGAGTACATCACACGAGCGGAGAATTTGAAGCAATGCGTTGACCTCAACAGGCGCAGCGAGAGTTTGAGCAAAAATGGCGAGAACGTGTTCAACCACATAACCCAGGGGGCGGTGTTCAGGGAACTGAGTGCGTAACGAGCGTAAGTCAATCCCTGCCAATCCCCTTCTAACTGGACTTCCCTCGCAGATTTACTCTGCGCGGAAAACCCCCAGATGTGCGAAGTGCTGGAGATGGGCTGCCACGCGGAGGAACTGTGCGCCTCGGGGCAGTACAGGCTGGCCTTTGACAAATTTCAGTCCTGCATCAGGGTTCTTTTGACTGTATTGTCGGTCGAACCGGCCGGGCGAAGGCGGGATTTGTTGTACAATCAGGTAGACAAAGTCAGGTTATCCACGTATTTTATGGGGGTGTTGGGAAATGATTTTGCCAGAGTAAAAACTTTCAGGTGAAGCATTGGATGAAAGAAGCGGAAACGACGAAGGCGCTTTTGTCGGCGTTGGATTTAAATGACGCCAATTCGGCGATCGAGAAAGGAGGTTTGAATGCTTTACTTTGTCAAATTCAAATCGTTCCAAAATAATGAATGTTATTTTGTTTTACAGATTCTTGCAGACTTCAATGAATCGACTGGGTGATAGAAACGTCAATGTGATTTTGTTTATATTTTGTTTTTTTGTTTTAGTTTATTTTGAATGAATCAGCCACAAATAAATGTTGTTATGTTGTTAAAATTAAATTTTCATTCAAAAATTAAACTCAAAGCCATATAGATTTTAATCAATCACAATTTGAGTAAAATTCGCTGTGATTTTAACAATTTTTACGCAAATTTTATTAAACCGTTGTCATATCCATGACGGATGTGAAAATCTACTCCCGTTGACTTCATAAACAACAGCCATCAATATAACTTTGAAATTGGCACAAATTACTGAAAAACTCCATTGAGCGCCTTTTATATTAATTGTTTTTACTTGTCATAACTAATTATGTCTTCAATCAAACCCTTAAAGTAAAATTTCGGAAATTAAAATTTTCTCTCCTTTAATGAATTCCATAGTTTTTATTGGTTAATTTTTCAAATTCGTTTTAATGCCATTAAAATAATTAAATTTCTTGTAAGTAGGAAAAGGAATCATTTATATTACATATTTAGATTGTTTAAAATTATAATTAAAAAGTGAAAATGAATAATTTTATCGATTGGGACCAATCTGCGGTTGAAAATGTCCAAAATTAAATGAACATAAGACTAAATTCAGGAGGGACGTAATTCTGTGACTGATTGGTCGATTTTTTGACTTGCAATGCGCTTGCCTCAAAATTTTACCGCCTTTTTTGTACTTTACCAAGTTTTAAAAGAGTTGTATTATTCCTTTTAAGGTGAGTAATTTTTTAAATGAAAAAGCAGTACATCCAAACAGAGGTACATAATGCAAGTCGCGAGAGCTTTTTTTTATTGACAGAGGTGGCGTGAGACAAAATAAAAGTTTTTCCAACAGACTGATTTTTCCCTAAAAAGCAGTTGAATTCCTTGGAGAGTTTGGGCAGTTTGTGTCTCGATCTGAAAGATCTTTCACGACGGTTTCTGATTTTAGCCCATATTTGTGCTTCAGAGAATTAATCCGAAAGCTTAAACTCAGCCTTTCAATGAGCAAAGAGGAAAAGCAAAGAAAGAGGGAAAAACTGTACAATTTTGCGAACTCTAATTACAATTAAGGAAATACAGATCGGAATTTTTTTAAATCTAAAAATATATTTTATTTTTAAATAGAAAAAAAATATAATGCAGACGTCATTTTTATTTTTATTTTGACTTGAGCAGGTGTACCAACCTGAAAAGTTTTACTGAACGCTTTATTTGTAAAGGATGATGAGACAAACAAGAGACAACAGGATGGAAATAAAATATTTATACTGCACACTGTATCTCAACTGAAACTGCCATAAGTACACAATCCATCCCTGAATGATTCAATTAAGCTCTCAGAGAAAGGAACTGATGAAACACGTCCAGGATGTGGGGATCCAAATCGGGCGTGAAAAGCAGCGTCTCCAACGTCGAGCTGTACTTCTGAACCTGTTCGTGGTGCTGAAAGGAAAACAGTCAAAATGCGGCTCCAACCGAAGGCCTCCCTCTCGTACTCACCATCATGAACACTTGCTGGAGTCTCCCGACCGTCCACCTGTACCAGTACGTGTCGAAATCCTTTCCGTCCGTGTCGCACCGCACTAAATGTTCCGACAGGTTCATTATGAATCTCTGAAATATTATCAGGAACAAGTTCTTCTGGTCCGCCTGGGCGGCCTCCAGTCTTTCCTCCATGCGGTCCACCATTTCCTCCGTCGGCTTCTCCTTCTCGTCGCTGTTCTTGTTCTCGTTGTCGCTCTCGGAGTCGCTCTCGCCTCGCCCCAGCCGCTCCCTGGCGTCGCTCAACTCGCGGGACACCCGCATCACGTGCTTGTTCATCTTCTTTATTGTCAGGTGGAGGATTTCCCACAGGTACATCCTGAAAGGGAGAGAGCCCATTAGCTGGCCTGCGCCCCGGAGGCCGCGCGCAGCCCCGCGTACCTCGTGAAGTCCTTGCTCATCTCCTTCGAGAAGATCCAGTTGGGCACGGCCGAGCAGTCGATTATCTGCGTCTTGAGCATCTTGTCCACCAGGACGCAGACCATTTGGGGGTGATTGCGCCAGACCTCGTAGAGGTTCCGCAGAATGCAGATCTGCGCCTCCTCCGACTCCGCGAGGATCTTGAAGATGTAGTGGAACTTGCTGATGGCGGCGAAGGAGTGGGAGAAGCTCTTGGAGCCCAGGTAGAGGAGGGTTTGGACGAAGACGTCTATCTTGAGGGGGTAGAACCTCGAGTCGCCGGAGTCGTCCTCCATGGCGGGGTTGGGCAGTTCCTTGAGGATGGCGATCACCTCTTCGGGGGAGCACTTCCCGCGGATTTTGCTCACCAGTTGGTTGGCCACGTTTGTCCCCGGGAGGTTGCCTTCAACAGAGACAACAGTTTCTGGACTCAACAGTAACTCAACATGTTAAAAAATGAAAAACAATGCTACTTCACTGAGCACTGTAATTATTAATGTAAAAATTCAACTGAAGTATTCTTAAAATAATTGAATTATTGTTTTTATATAAATATGTGAATACGCTGAAAATATTTAAAAACAGTCCCCATTTCATATACTTTTATACCATAAAATACCTTTATTGCATGAGGGTCACTTTGACCCCTTAAAGCGTTAAATCAAAGACTTCTGTTTCTTTGGGCAAAAGCGAATTGTGACCTACTTGTGACATCCGCGTGAAGATCATAATCCAGGATAAAAGAGTTGTTTTATTCAACATGAAGGAGAAGAGTTCGTTCGGTTGTGCAACCGACAACCGAACAAAGAGTCACTCTGAGAGGTCACTGACAAAGTTACGCAACTCTCAGTTATTATTTTGTTCGGGGCTGAGGATGCGCTGTGGCCAGAAGAAAGCATAACGACGACCCGGACTTCGAACACAACATTTTAAGCAATGGAAGGAAGAAAAGGCCCACAAATGGTGTTTTGCTTATTCAGCGAAGGAACCTCTGTCATTAACGAAAGCGAAAGTCCCTCTTCTCGCCCGTCATTTCTGTTCGCGTCCACTGAATCGCACGCGAGTAATGCAATGAGCAATTAGCATAATTAAATAAAACTTATTAGCGTGAGGCCTGGTTGCACGGTTATCCTATCACATGTACTTTGTTTTTTAATTTTACATTTTTTTTGCATTGACATTTGTAATGAAATGTTTTATTTGTTCTTACTTTTAAAATTTTACTTTATGCGCAGCCCACCAAAACATTCCCAAATCTTAAATTTGCCCGTTGATTTAAAAAGTTTGAACACCCCTGGATAAGAGGATAAGAGCCAGGGTTTACTTACGACAAAGACTTCCCAAATCTTAATCTACCTATTCGAACAATAAATAAACAACAATTTTGTAAGCAATTAAAAAAAGAAGCAAATTTTTGAAAGCGTTTGTCACTTGTCAGGTTTTTGCCCTCAATAAAACAATTTTTTGCAAATTTTCATTTGAAAAAACTCTGGTCGAAATCGTTAAGCGGTTCTTTGGGGTAACAAATCGAACACACACAGTATAAGTATAGATAATATCTGGAATGAGTTGAATGGAAAGAGGTGAGAGAAGCCGAAAGAAAAGACAGACAAAGACAACCATGCAACCCGGCCTGGCTGCAAAACAACGTCGAAGTATCGCTCCGCATCGCCGCCAAGGGATGTGAACATATTGACATTGAGGCGGGCAGACAATGGGGAAAAGAGAAAAGCAGAGCCGTGAACCGCGGAGAGTGGGTTCTTGGCAGGAGAGTGGCAGGAGAGTGGCAGTTGAGTCGATGGGATGTGGATTTGGGGAGCGAACGAGAGTGAGTAGACGAAGGGTGGCCGAGATGAGTGTTGTGTTTGACGAGGGCGTTTTTTCTTCTCAGGAGCGATTTGTGGTCAAAGGAGCCGAAATGCGATGCGTCCAATGATGAGAGTGATTAATTTCGGTCTCTTCATTTGTCCAATGATCACGGTAACATTGCATGCGTTTCCATTTTGGAACAATTCGCATACGATCCATTTAAATTAGTTCAAAAATGAGGGGTGAAGTTACATTCATTTCTAAGAAGCTGAAACTTTGTTTGTTCAGAGTATAATTATAAAAATATAGCTGAAGAAAAAATTATTCTTAAAAACTAATTATTTTGATTTTAAAGTTTCGTTGGGGAAAATGTATTGAAGCGATTGGAGCATATTTTGATTAAAAAAAAAAAACAAAAAAATGTGAAAAAAGATATGGAGTTTTATATGACGAAAACGAAAATCCGACATTTCATTTGCACCGACCTGTAATTATACCCTGAACAATTTCTCCATGTTTCAGCTTCTTAGAGATTAATGTAATAGCTCATTTGAGTGGAAAACATTTCAGGTGGCGTCTCCACTGCAGCCCTTCGACACCCCCGAGGAAACACAGGCTTCTCAATGGAGATACCATTCACATGGAGACTACCCACAAAGGAGCCACAACAATGGCCTCGGAGTACACCACTTCGAGCATCCCCCCAATTACCCTCAGGACGGCTACAATCGGAGGACATTTTTCCGGGATTATCCCTACGGCACGAGCACGCCTTTCCCGACCTTCTACCAGTTGATGACGTCTCTCTTCCGCGGGAGGGACGAATACCACTTCGAGAGAGACGGGGCCACTCCCCCGTATCCCTTCGAGAACCCGTACAACTTCAGACCGACGGAACCCAACTATATTCCTCCGCCGAAACCCATCAGAGCCTCCGTGATTAAACTCGAGAGCATCACCAGATCACCGGTGTACTCCTCATTTGAGCCTGAAACCACCACCAAGTACTTCCACAACGTCGGAACTCTGCTCAATCACGTTTTGATCGAAAATTCAAAAAGCCATTCGGAAGAACCCCCTCGAGAGGTTCAAATCCCTCCCTTCAAGCCCCTCCCCGCGCGCAGGCACCCCTCACCCCCCGTGACAACAATCCGACCGTCTTTTCATCACTACAACAAAACCGACTACAAGTACCCAGAATCGGTCCAGGACCAGTTGCCCCATTTACAGTTCGGGGAGCCCAAAATCCCGTACGTGTCTGAAAAACCCGTGGTGCAGATATTCGACACGTTGCCGACGGAGACGAGCGCGAAGGAGCAGTCGGGCTACACGAGGTCGCCGGATTGGGGCGCGGCCACCGACATTTTGGGGTTGATCGATGTGAGGGGGCTCGCTTTGGAGAGGGGAGACAAAGGGGTGAAGAGTTTCCCTGGGGCCGTGGAGAAAGTGAAACGGCCCGTGATCGCCTTCAGGAAAAAGACGAGCACTCATTTGGATAAAACCTCCGTTGAAAGAGTGACCAATTTGACTGTGGAAGGACTGTCGAAACTCGCCAAGGAGAACGTGAGCCCAAGAGAACACGTCAACTACCAGAATGTGAAGGACGCGATCGAGCACCACAGATTGGAAAGTGACGGCTCACCGGTGGTCAACCTCAATGACGAACTGAGTCTGGACGCCAAAATACTGAAGGACACCAACTGGGACGGTTTGACCACTTCGGAAGAGACGTTGACCACGGTCGGAAGACCGAAAACGACACAAAAGAAGAAACCGGCTTTCTGGGAAATCGCCGACAACGCCACTCTTCCGTTCACGGAAACCACGAGACCGGTGACAACCGCCACCACCGGGACGTCTGAAACCACGACGGAGTTGTGGTACGCCACGAGGGACGGCAACGAGACGAACGAGCCGACGACGACCACGGAGGAGACGTCGAGCCCAAAAGCGGCACAGCCGCGGAGCTTCCCGTCTGCTGCAGGGGCAGCAGAAGAAAAAGACGGGCTCATTCCGACGGAGAGGACGCCCAAGAGGAGGTACAGCAGACGACCGAAGGCAGTGAATTTCACGGCGTCGCCGAGGACGAAGGATCCTGAGAGGAGGTTTGCCAACCGGACGCATTTCCCCCGAAGGCAAAAGCCGAATATCAGCCTCTCTTTTGGGAATAAGAACATATTGAAAAACGGGAAAGACGAAGTGATGAAATTTTCGGATGAGGAAATGAAAAAGAGGAGGAAAATCGGGAAAAGACGTCAAATTGATGATAGAGTGAGGGCGTCCACATCGGAACGATCCGTTCGAGAAGATTCGTTGTGAAATGACACAGCAATAATTTATGTATTATATTCGTCATTCACTATTCTTAGTCTTAAAGAAAAACTATAATTTTCACTCTGAGAAGATCCCTTAGCAGACGACAGTTTTTGTCTGCTTTTAATAATTATATTTTACTCCAATTATAAATATGTACTTGACTTTTCATTTACCCGACTTGACAATTTTTCTGAATAAATAAATTTTTACTTGGAAATGATCAATTCATTCCGGGACAAGTAAATTTACCGTGAAATTGACTCATCTAAAACCACCGTCACCGGTCAATTTGACCCGTGGTTTTTCTTTGCAACATTATAACTGAAATAACTCGGTTTTCTTTGAAAATAAACACAATTTAAATAAATTACCTGCTTCGTCCGATGTGTATTTATAAACAATGTCCGGCTTCGGAGGAAGCAACGCCTCGAAAGGTTCGGTCACCATTTCCTTCACCCTCTGATAGTAAGACAGCCTCAAGGCTTTGTGGAGGACCTCCTGGACGAACTTCGGCTTCGGATGGTCGGGTTCCAGCGTCAGACACTCCGACCAATCCTCCCAGCTCCATCGAAACTGGAAATTGCTCAGGTGGTAGGCGAACCAGGAGACGAGCCTGCAAGTGTCGTGGCATTAGACAGGCGTTGGGGGCGGCTGAAGAGTGGCCGCGGACGTACCTGTCGAAGCAGGACGTGTTCATCGTGTCTATCCGCATGAAGAGTATTTCGGTGGCTTGGGCCAGGACCTGGGGCATGGTGCTGGGCTGCAGCTTGCAGAGCTCAATCAGAATAGATCCGTAGCAGATTTCGAGGTATTTTGGATTGGGCATGTGAAAGATCTCCCCGAAAATAACCTCGACGATGCAGTAGTCCAAAGGTATTTTGGCTTTGTAAGGGAAGTTGAGAAGGTGGGCAGCGCTGAAATTAAAAAAAAAGATCACAAACAAATTCTTCATTAAAAAGCCACAATTTCAGTATACAAATTTTATAACATTCTCATTTGGAAGTGATAAATGAGGGAATTTTGTGTGTTAAGGACAATTTTTAGCAATGAGAAGTTGAAATCAAAGCAATTTTAGCACAATTTTACTCACCATTCTTTTCTTTCAAGGTGATACATTTCAATAATCTGGTGAAGGTGCTCTTCAATTAAAAACCTTTCTATTGAGTGAGCTCCAGGTAAAATTGGTCCCTTAAATAAAACATTTTTGTCAATTTTATTTAGAATGATGTTTCAAATATACAGATTATAATTACCTCTGGACAGTCTGTGTAATCAAACATTCTAAAAATAACTGATGGCATTGGATAAATGTAACTTTCATGGTGAGGGGGAGGAAGGATATTTGGTAGATTATGCTGAAGAGCCTCACTCAATGCACTGTCAAATGCAAGGTAAGGCCTTGGAATGTGTTTCTCCTGCCAATTGTCTTGTCTTAATTTGCAGATCTGTGCCCAGAGGCAATCCAAGTACTGAAAGACAATACAACAAAGCACTATAATGTCTGCCTTATTGGTGAACTGTACTTTATTTGTAATTATCACCTCTTCCTGAGGATGTGGATCATCAGTGCTCCACACTCTGAGAGCCCTCAGATGTTTTTTTTGTCTTTTCCCCAAAAAAACCTGAATAGTGACCAGGAGGTGGTCTAATGCTTGCTCTTTTTTCTCATATAATTCTCTTCCTATCCATGGCAGAGTGCATAAAACTGCATACACATACCAGTCTTTTCTGACCTACAACCAAAGGGATTCTGTTAAGAAGTCAGAAATAATTAAAATCAAAATTGAATGTTTTATACCTGTGGAACTCCATCTTCCATTGATGCATCCACCATATTTGACAACAACTGAACCAATGAACCAGCTGAAATGACATGACAATTGACAAGATCTGCTAAAAATCTAAGTGAATACCTTGCAGAATCCCATCTGCAGCCTTTTAATGACTCTTTGAAGTTCCTCACTAAATACTCTACAAACTGCAACAAAAAATTTATTTAAACTCATGTATCATTCACTTCTTGACATAAAAGCTAAATTTACAGCTAAGGAATCTCATTTAATTATCAAAATTATTATTGAAATAATAATGAGCAGAAAGAAATCATAAAACTGAGTTAAATTTAAATTGAAAAGTTTAAATTCGGTTTCACAATAAATTTTGATCACACCAGTGACATTCACTAATGCACAACTCAGAAATGAATTGAGTACATGAATATACTTTGTTTACCACTGTCATAATTTTGAATCATACCTCTCCTCCAAAGTTATAGTTTTTAACATTTAATAAACCCACTAATGTTGTGTATATTGTGCATTTCTCTGGCATTTTGATAGCACAATCCGTCAGGATTCTTAGAATTTTATTCCTAAAACTCGGTAGGTCTGCTTCTAAAACACTTGCCAGTCCTTCCAAATTACTTTCTAAAGAGGAGGTGCTCTGAAAGCAATTTTCGAAACATTTATTTCCAATCGGCACTACCTAACCAAAACTCATCATGACAAGGAATACCTTTTCTCCGACTCGTAAAATAAGTGACTCCAGACGATCCTCGATTTCCTGATTTTCTGAAACTCGTCTTCTTTTCCGGTAAGTTCGTTCTGTAAAAAATTGAAAATATTATGCTTCTTTTTAATATAAACCGTAAATTACTGTTTCAAACGTCAAAATTGAGTTAGAAAACGCCGATTCAAAAGTTACGGTTCCCTTTGATTTATTTAAGAATAATTACCATAACCATCATCTTCTTCGTGTCTTCTTCTACTCATTTTGGTTTCACGGAAGAGTACGAAGGCAATTAATTTCTCGTTTCAATGTACTAAAATACGAAATTTTGATCGCGGATGCTTTAATGATCATAGAGTAAACAAACACGAAAATGGGAACGCAGCACGTTTCTGTTGCCACGACAAGATGATGGATTAACACTTTGCGGACGAAGATTTTGATTTACGTTGTTTTTGGCGGCTATTTGCCGACACTAGTCCGCAAAGGGTTAAGCCATTAACTGCCAGATTTTATTTCGAACCCTTTTTCATTATTTTTATAAATTCATACTAGTTATTCTGGAGTCATAGCGTCTTTTTGATAAATTTAAAATTATTTGTTTGGCCCAGTATGGGGATCATGGCTGACGTCGACTACTTTTCGTGTCACACCAGAAGGGGAAACATTGCATTTAACCCTACGTCTCCCAACTGGGTCTGAGAGACCCAGTCGCAGTACTCTTTTGCCATTTTTTAAGTTATTTGAGAATATTATTTCTTCTAACTTCTTCACTTTGTCTATTTTTATGTTTTTTATCATTTTTTAATAACCATCTCAAATTTGGTCCAACGGTTTGAGAGGAATAAATTTTCTCCCGCGAACTCCCAACTGGGTCTGAGAGACCCATATTGAATATTCTCAATTTGCCCCGCTCCACTGTTTGTTTATTCAAAAATTTTTGTGCCAGATCATCGGAATATAACTGATATAAAGTCAGAACAATGACTTCCACTGTTTCTTGTTGTCAAAAACCAAACCTTATCGTTCTTCCTCCCTAAAGAAATTCTACACTCACTTTCTCATTCGCCTCCTTAGTGAGTACTGTTTTTATTAAACGGTTTTATTTAACTTGGTTTTCCTGTCTGTCTGTCTGTCTCTCTGCAAAGACCGAGAATCAAAACTTTGAGGCGAAATTTGACCCGTTTCCCTCGAACCGATTTCTTTCAAATTTGGCCCACAATTTCGTTTTTGCTGACAATTCAAATTTCTGAAAAAATTTTTTAGATTGGTGCTCAGGTAAAAATAAAAAAAAATAAAGAAAATTCAAAAAGCTAAAAAATTGGTCAACTTAGGATTCTTGAAGAGATAAGGTTATCTCAAGTCATGAATGAGCCCATTGTTAATATATTCTGCTATCACTTTACAACTCAGCTGAAACCATTTAATAATAATAACATTCTGCCGATTGCTTCCCTTGGCAGTTTTTGTCCGGAGATTGGACTCCACACAGAGTGCTTTTTAGTCTTATGTTTTTTTCTTTGTAACGTAAAACTAAAAAGTAAAAAATAAAACAAAATTAAAAAATTTTTTAAAGTTAAACGGTTTTATATCAAGTGCACTAAAAATTAAAAAAATAATTTCTGATGCAGGAGTATAAATATATACATGAGTGACAAAGAAAAAGACCAAAAAACTGTTGTCCATAAAACCGTGGGGCGATATCACACGTTCTCCGACCTCTACAATTTTTATACAATTTTTTTACTGTCTAACGCCCATAATACAGATTAAAATGAATATCCTGCCATTAAATTATACATTGTGAGAAATACAAGAAAAAACAAACACTATCATAAATTTCCTAAACTCAATTCTGTACAACTAAATCAGAGGACGCCGTTGTTTAAAGTTATTCGTAAAACTAACTTTTTAAACTTTTTCAAACTTTTTTCTGTACTCCCAAATGTACCAAAAATCGAAATCACTCAGAATAAAACAAAATACACATAGATCAATTCTTTAGGATGTAGAGAAACGGAAAAAACCCGTCGGAACCTCAGCACACGCCGTTGTTTAAAGTTATTCGTAAAACTAACTTTTCCAAACTTTTTCAAACTTTTTTCTGTACTCCCAAATGTACCAAAAATCGAAATCTATCAGAATAAAACAAAATGCACATAGATCAATTCTTTAGGATGTAGAGAAACGGAAAAAACCCGTCGGAACCTCAGCACACGCCGTTGTTTAAAGTTATTCGTAAAACTAACTTTTTCAAACTTTTTCAAACTTTTTTCTGTACTCCCAAATGTACCAAAAATCGAAATCACTCAGAATAAAACAAAATGCACATAGATCAATTCTTTATAACGTAAATAAACGGAAAAAACCTCTCCTGAGCTCAGAGGACGCCGTTGTTTAAAGTTATTCGTAAAACTAACTGTTTCAAACTTTTTCAAACTTTTTTCTGTACTCCCAAATGTACCAAAAATCGAAATCACTCAGAATAAAACAAAATGCACATAGATCAATTCATTATAACGTAAATAAACGGAAAAAACCTCTCCTGAGCTCAGAGGACGCCGTTGTTTAAAGTTATTCGTAAAACTAACTTTTTCAAACTTTTTCAAACTTTTTTCTGTACTCCCAAATGTACCAAAAATCGAAATCTATCAGAATAAAACAAAATGCACATAGATCAATTCTTTAGGATGTAGAGAAACGGAAAAAACCCGTCGGAACCTCAGCACACGCCGTTGTTTAAAGTTATTCGTAAAACTAACTTTTTCAAACTTTTTCAAACTTTTTTCTGTACTCCCAAATGTACCAAAAATCGAAATCTATCAGAATAAAACAAAATGCACATAGATCAATTCTTTAGGATGTAGAGAAACGGAAAAAACCCGTCGGAACCTCAGCACACGCCGTTGTTTAAAGTTATTCGTAAAACTAACTTTTTCAAACTTTTTCAAACTTTTTTCTGTACTCCCAAATGTACCAAAAATCGAAATCACTCAGAATAAAACAAAATACACATAGATCAATTCTTTTAACGTAAATAAACGGAGAAAACCTCTCCTGAGCTCAGAGGACGCCGTTGTTTAAAGTTATTCGTAAAACTAACTTTTTCAAACTTTTTCAAACTTTTTTCTGTACTCCCAAATGTACCAAAAATCGAAATCTAGCAGAATAAAAAAAAATACACATAGATCAATTCTTTAGGATGTAGAGAAACGGAAAAAACCCGTTGGAACCGCAGCTGACGCCGTTGTTCATTTTTTTCAAATATGAGAACTTTCCACAACTTCATTCGTTCCTATGTAAAAGCGTTCTAAGTTTAAACACAGGTGTGGGGCAATATTTATACTTCTGCTATATATACTAGCATTACTATACTTTCATATCTTTGTAATGATTTGTTTGATATCTGTTTATTGTAATAAATGAAATATTTTTAATTGAACTTTAATTGCTTTATTTTCTTGGATTAATTCCATATGTTATTAATGAACTCTTTAATTATTTTCCATTACTTTCATATGAAGGTTTTCTTTTAGTTCAGGCAAAAAATACACATACTCGAACCGAATACCAAACTGAATATCGAATACCTACCGAATATTCGGTGCATCCCTAGCAAATACAAAATCTAAAATTTGTCCTCCAATTTTATCCAGGCTATATCAGGATTATCTAGAAATGACCGTTGCACTAAAAACTCAGCCAGCTGCGCATCACAGGAAATAATAACCAACATTACATTTCCAACCCGATTACCTTTAATTATAATAAGCTAAAAACACTTCACTCAACATAAATCTCACATTTTCTCACATTCAAAAAACAAAAATCTCATTCTTCATTGGAAAACCACACAAATTCTCAATTACTTTATGAAAAAACGGCAACGATTAATATAAAATGGCAACGCTGTATTCTCATCTCGGCCTTACGCTCCTCCTCCTCTCAAGGATGACGTCGCCGGACCGAAGTCAACGCGTCTACATTTTCATTTCCGTCCTTTACATTGAGGAATACATTAATCCCAATGGTTGACCGCACTCACCCAATATATTTATTAATTATTTAAAAAAAATATACGATTCTGATTTACCTAAACACTGTAATTTATTTTTTTATTCAATGCCCCTTACATAAAAAACAAAAATTTAACTGAGAAATATTAAATTTCGCCCTTACTCGATAATTACTTTCGCCCTTTTCTGTACTCCCAAATGTACCAAAAATCGAAATCACTCAGAATAAAACAAAATGCAAATGGATCAATTCTTTATAACGTAAATAAACGGAAAAAACCCCTCCTGAGCTCAGAGGACGCCGTTGTTTAAAGTTATTCGTAAAACTAACTTTTTAAAACTTTATCAAACTTTTTTCTGTACTCCCAAATGTACCAAAAATCGAAATCACTCAGAATAAAACATAATGCACATAGATCAATTCTTCAGGATGTAGAGAAACGGAAAAAACCCGTCGGAACCTCAGCACACGCCGTTGTTTAAAGTTATTCGTAAAACTAACTTTTTCAAACTTTTTCAAACTTTTTTCTGTACTCCCAAATGTACCAAAAATCGAAATCTATCAGAATAAAACAAAATACACATAGATCAATTCATTAGGATGTAGAGAAACGGAAAAAACCTCTCCTGAGCTCAGAGGACGCCGTTGTTTAAAGTTATTCGTAAAACTAACTTTTTCAAACTTTTTCAAACTTTTTTCTGTACTCCCAAATGTATCAAAAATCGAAATCACTCAGAATAAAACAAAATACACATAGATCAATTCTTTATAACGTAAATAAACGGAAAAAACCCGTCGGAACCTCAGCACACGCCGTTGTTTAAAGTTATTCGTAAAACTAACTTTTTAAAACTTTTTCAAACTTTTTTCTGTACTCCCAAATGTACCAAAAATCGAAATCACTCAAAATAAAACAAAATACACATAGATCAATTCTTTAGGATGTACAGAAACGGAAAAAACCCGTCGGAACCTCAGCACACGCCGTTGTTTAAAGTTATTCGTAAAACTAACTTTTTAAAACTTTTTCAAACATTTTTCTGTACTCCCAAATGTACCAAAAATCGAAATCACTCAGAATAAAACAAAATACACATAGATCAATTCTTTAGGATGTAGAGAAACGGAAAAAACCCCTCCTGAGCTCAGAGGACGCCGTTGTTTAAAGTTATTCGTAAAACTAACTTTTTAAAACTTTTTCAAACTTTTTTCTGTACTCCCAAATGTATCAAAAATCGAAATCACTCAGAATAAAACAAAATACACATAGATCAATTCTTTATAACGTAAATAAACGGAAAAAACCCGTCGGAACCTCAGCACACGCCGTTGTTTAAAGTTATTCGTAAAACTAACTTTTTAAAACTTTTTCAAACTTTTTTCTGTACTCCCAAATGTACCAAAAATCGAAATCTATCAGAATAAAACAAAATGCACCTAAATCAATTCTTTAAAATGTAGAGAAACGGAAAAAACCCCTCCTGAGCTCAGAGGACGCCGTTGTTTAAAGTTATTCGTAAAACTAACTTTTTAAAACTTTTTCAAACTTTTTTCTGTACTCCCAAATGTACCAAAAATCGAAATCTATCAGAATAAAACAAAATGCACATAGATCAATTCTTTAGGATGTAGAGAAACGGAAAAAACCCGTCGGAACCTCAGCACACGCCGTTGTTTAAAGTTATTCGTAAAACTAACTTTTTCAAACTTTTTCAAACTTTTTTCTGTACTCCCAAATGTATCAAAAATCGAAATCACTCAGAATAAAACAAAATACACATAGATCAATTCTTTAGGATGTAGAGAAACGGAAAAAACCCGTCGGAACCTCAGCACACGCCGTTGTTTAAAGTTATTCGTAAAACTAACTTTTTAAAACTTTTTCAAACATTTTTCTGTACTCCCAAATGTACCAAAAATCGAAATCACTCAGAATAAAACAAAATGCAAATGGATCAATTCTTTATAACGTAAATAAACGGAAAAAACCCCTCCTGAGCTCAGAGGACGCCGTTGTTTAAAGTTATTCGGAAAACTAACTTTTTAAAACTTTTTCAAACTTTTTTCTGTACTCCCAAATGTACCAAAAATCGAAATCACTCAGAATAAATCAAAGTGCACATAGATCAATTCTTTATAACGTAAATAAACGGAAAAAACCTCTCCTGAGCTCAGAGGACGCCGTTGTTTAAAGTTATTCGTTAAACTAACTTTTTCAAACTTTTTCAAACTTTTTTCTGTACTCCCAAATGTACCAAAAATCGAAATCTAGCAGAATAAAAAAAAATACACATAGATCAATTCTTTAGGATGTAGAGAAACGGAAAAAACCCGTTGGAACCGCAGCTGACGCCGTTGTTCATTTTTTTCAAATATGAGAACTTTCCACAACTTCATTCGTTCCTATGTAAAAGCGTTCTAAGTTTAAACACAGGTGTGGGGCAATATTTATACTTCTGCTATATATACTAGCATTACTATACTTTCATATCTTTGTAATGATTTGTTTGATATCTGTTTATTGTAATAAATGAAATATTTTTAATTGAACTTTAATTGCTTTATTTTCTTGGATTAATTCCATATGTTATTAATGAACTCTTTAATTATTTTCCATTACTTTCATATGAAGGTTTTCTTTTAGTTCAGGCAAAAAATACACATACTCGAACCGAATACCAAACTGAATATCGAATACCTACCGAATATTCGGTGCATCCCTAGCAAATACAAAATCTAAAATTTGTCCTCCAATTTTATCCAGGCTATATCAGGATTATCTAGAAATGACCGTTGCACTAAAAACTCAGCCAGCTGCGCATCACAGGAAATAATAACCAACATTACATTTCCAACCCGATTACCTTTAATTATAATAAGCTAAAAACACTTCACTCAACATAAATCTCACATTTTCTCACATTCAAAAAACAAAAATCTCATTCTTCATTGGAAAACCACACAAATTCTCAATTACTTTATGAAAAAACGGCAACGATTAATATAAAATGGCAACGCTGTATTCTCATCTCGGCCTTACGCTCCTCCTCCTCTCAAGGATGACGTCGCCGGACCGAAGTCAACGCGTCTACATTTTCATTTCCGTCCTTTACATTGAGGAATACATTAATCCCAATGGTTGACCGCACTCACCCAATATATTTATTAATTATTTAAAAAGATATACGATTCTGATTTACCTAAACACTGTAATTTATTTTTTTATTCAATGCCCCTTACATAAAAAACAAAAATTTAACTGAGAAATATTAAATTTCGCCCTTACTCGATAATTACTTTCGCCCTTTTCTGTACTCCCAAATGTACCAAAAATCGAAATCACTCAGAATAAAACAAAATACACATAGATCAATTCTTTAGGATGTAGAGAAACGGAAAAAACCTCTCCTGAGCTCAGAGGACGCCGTTGTTTAAAGTTATTCGTAAAACTAACTTTTTCAAACTTTTTCAAACTTTTTTCTGTACTCCAAAATGTATCAAAAATCGAAATCACTCAGAATAAAACAAAATACACATAGATCAATTCTTTATAACGTAAATAAACGGAAAAAACCCGTCGGAACCTCAGCACACGCCGTTGTTTAAAGTTATTCGTAAAACTAACTTTTTAAAACTTTTTCAAACTTTTTTCTGTACTCCCAAATGTACCAAAAATCGAAATCTATCAGAATAAAACAAAATACACATAGATCAATTCTTTATAACGTAAATAAACGGAAAAAACCCCTCCTGAGCTCAGAGGACGCCGTTGTTTAAAGTTATTCGTAAAACTAACTTTTTCAAACTTTTTCAAACTTTTTTCTGTACTCCCAAATGTACCAAAAATCGAAATCACTCAGAATAAATCAAAGTGCACATAGATCAATTCTTTATAACGTAAATAAACGGAAAAAACCTCTCCTGAGCTCAGAGGACGCCGTTGTTTAAAGTTATTCGTAAAACTAACTTTTTAAAACTTTTTCAAACTTTTTTCTGTACTCCCAAATGTACCAAAAATCGAAATCTATCAGAATAAAACAAAATGCACATAGATCAATTCTTTAGGATGTACAGAAACGGAAAAAACCCGTCGGAACCTCAGCACACGCCGTTGTTTAAAGTTATTCGTAAAACTAACTTTTTCAAACTTTTTCAAACATTTTTCTGTACTCCCAAATGTATCAAAAATCGAAATCACTCAGAATAAAACAAAATACACATAGATCAATTCTTTATAACGTATATAAACGGAAAAAACCCCTCCTGAGCTCAGAGGACGCCGTTGTTTAAAGTTATTCGTAAAACTAACTTTTTCAAACTTTTTCAAACATTTTTCTGTACTCCCAAATGTATCAAAAATCGAAATCACTCAGAATAAAACAAAATACACATAGATCAATTCTTTAGGATGTAGAGAAACGGAAAAAACCCGTCGGAACCTCAGCACACGCCGTTGTTTAAAGTTATTCGTAAAACTAACTTTTTCAAACTTTTTCAAACATTTTTCTGTACTCCAAAATGTATCAAAAATCGAAATCACTCAGAATAAAACAAAATACACATAGATCAATTCTTAATAACGTAAATAAACGGAAAAAACCCGTCGGAACCTCAGCACACGCCGTTGTTTAAAGTTATTCGGAAAACTAACTTTTTCAAACTTTTTCAAACTTTTTTCTGTACTCCCAAATGTATCAAAAATCGAAATCACTCAGAATAAAACAAAATACACATAGATCAATTCTTTATAACGTAAATAAACGGAAAAAACCCCTCCTGAGCTCAGAGGACGCCGTTGTTTAAAGTTATTCGTAAAACTAACTTTTTCAAACTTTTTCAAACATTTTTCTGTACTCCCAAATGTATCAAAAATCGAAATCACTCAGAATAAAACAAAATACACATAGATCAATTCTTAATAACGTAAATAAACGGAAAAAACCCGTCGGAACCTCAGCACACGCCGTTGTTTAAAGTTATTCGTAAAACTAACTTTTTAAAACTTTTTCAAACTTTTTTCTGTACTCCCAAATGTACCAAAAATCGAAATCACTCAGAATAAATCAAAGTGCAAATGGATCAATTCTTTATAACGTAAATAAACGGAAAAAACCTCTCCTGAGCTCAGAGGACGCCGTTGTTTAAAGTTATTCGTAAAATTAACTTTTTAAAACTTTTTCAAACATTTTTCTGTACTCCCAAATGTACCAAAAATCGAAATCACTCAGAATAAAACAAAATGCAAATGGATCAATTCTTTATAACGTAAATAAACGGAAAAAACCGCTCCTGAGCTCAGAGGACGCCGTTGCTTAAAGTTATTCGGAAAACTAACTTTTTAAAACTTTTTCAAACTTTTTTCTGTACTCCCAAATGTATCAAAAATCGAAATCACTCAGAATAAAACAAAATACACATAGATCAATTCTTTATAACGTAAATAAACGGAAAAAACCCCTCCTGAGCTCAGAGGACGCCGTTGTTTAAAGTTATTCGTAAAACTAACTTTTTCAAACTTTTTCAAACATTTTTCTGTACTCCCAAATGTACCAAAAATCGAAATCACTCAGAATAAAACAAAATACACATAGATATAATCTTTATAACGTAAATAAACGGAAAAAACCCCTCCTGAGCTCAGAGGACGCCGTTGTTTAAAGTTATTCGTAAAACTAACTTTTTCAAACTTTTTCAAACTTTTTTCTGTACTCCCAAATGTATCAAAAATCGAAATCACTCAGAATAAAACAAAATACACATAGATCAATTCTTTATAACGTAAATAAACGGAAAAAACCCCTCCTGAGCTCAGAGGACGCCGTTGTTTAAAGTTATTCGTAAAACTAACTTTTTCAAACTTTTTCAAACTTTTTTCTGTACTCCAAAATGTATCAAAAATCGAAATCACTCAGAATAAAACAAAATACACATAGATCAATTCTTAATAACGTAAATAAACGGAAAAAACCCGTCGGAACCTCGGCACACGCCGTTGTTTAAAGTTATTCGTAAAACTAACTTTTTAAAACTTTTTCAAACATTTTTCTGTACTCCAAAATGTATCAAAAATCGAAATCACTCAGAATAAAACAAAATACACATAGATCAATTCTTAATAACGTAAATAAACGGAAAAAACCCGTCGGAACCTTAGCACACGCCGTTGTTTAAAGTTATTCGTAAAACTAACTTTTTAAAACTTTTTCAAACATTTTTCTGTACTCCCAAATGTATCAAAAATCGAAATCACTCAGAATAAAACAAAATACACATAGATCAATTCTTTAGGATGTAGAGAAACGGAAAAAACCCGTCGGAACCTCAGCACACGCCGTTGTTTAAAGTTATTCGTAAAACTAACTTTTTAAAACTTTTTCAAACTTTTTTCTGTACTCCCAAATGTACCAAAAATCGAAATCACTCAGAATAAATCAAAGTGCAAATGGATCAATTCTTTATAACGTAAATAAACGGAAAAAACCTCTCCTGAGCTCAGAGGACGCCGTTGTTTAAAGTTATTCGTAAAACTAACTTTTTAAAACTTTTTCAAACATTTTTCTGTACTCCCAAATGTACCAAAAATCGAAATCACTCAGAATAAAACAAAATGCAAATGGATCAATTCTTTATAACGTAAATAAACGGAAAAAACCCCTCCTGAGCTCAGAGGACGCCGTTGCTTAAAGTTATTCGGAAAACTAACTTTTTAAAACTTTTTCAAACTTTTTTCTGTACTCCCAAATGTATCAAAAATCGAAATCACTCAGAATAAAACAAAATACACATAGATCAATTCTTTATAACGTAAATAAACGGAAAAAACCCCTCCTGAGCTCAGAGGACGCCGTTGTTTAAAGTTATTCGTAAAACTAACTTTTTCAAACTTTTTCAAACTTTTTTCTGTACTCCCAAATGTATCAAAAATCGAAATCACTCAGAATAAAACAAAATACACATAGATCAATTCTTAATAACGTAAATAAACGGAAAAAACCCGTCGGAACCTCAGCACACGCCGTTGTTTAAAGTTATTCGTAAAACTAACTTTTTAAAACTTTTTCAAACTTTTTTCTGTACTCCCAAATGTACCAAAAATCGAAATCACTCAGAATAAATCAAAGTGCAAATGGATCAATTCTTTATAACGTAAATAAACGGAAAAAACCTCTCCTGAGCTCAGAGGACGCCGTTGTTTAAAGTTATTCGTAAAACTAACTTTTTAAAACTTTTTCAAACATTTTTCTGTACTCCCAAATGTACCAAAAATCGAAATCACTCAGAATAAAACAAAATGCAAATGGATCAATTCTTTATAACGTAAATAAACGGAAAAAACCGCTCCTGAGCTCAGAGGACGCCGTTGCTTAAAGTTATTCGGAAAACTAACTTTTTAAAACTTTTTCAAACTTTTTTCTGTACTCCCAAATGTACCAAAAATCGAAATCTATCAGAATAAAACAAAATGCAAATGGATCAATTCTTTATAACGTAAATAAACGGAAAAAACCCCTCCTGAGCTCAGAGGACGCCGTTGTTTAAAGTTATTCGTAAAACTAACTTTTTAAAACTTTTTCAAACTTTTTTCTGTACTCCCAAATGTACCAAAAATCGAAATCTATCAGAATAAAACAAAATGCACATAGATCAATTCTTTAGGATGTACAGAAACGGAAAAAACCCGTCGGAACCTCAGCACACGCCGTTGTTTAAAGTTATTCGTAAAACTAACTTTTTCAAACTTTTTCAAACATTTTTCTGTACTCCCAAATGTATCAAAAATCGAAATCACTCAGAATAAAACAAAATACACATAGATCAATTCTTTATAACGTAAATAAACGGAAAAAACCCGTCGGAACCTCAGCACACGCCGTTGTTTAAAGTTATTCGTAAAACTAACTTTTTCAAACTTTTTCAAACTTTTTTCTGTACTCCCAAATGTACCAAAAATCGAAATCACTCAGAATAAAACAAAATACACATAGATCAATTCTTTATAACGTAAATAAACGGAAAAAACCCCTCCTGAGCTCAGAGGACGCCGTTGTTTAAAGTTATTCGTAAAACTAACTTTTTCAAACTTTTTCAAACTTTTTTCTGTACTCCAAAATGTATCAAAAATCGAAATCACTCAGAATAAAACAAAATACACATAGATCAATTCTTAATAACGTAAATAAACGGAAAAAACCCGTCGGAACCTCGGCACACGCCGTTGTTTAAAGTTATTCGTAAAACTAACTTTTTAAAACTTTTTCAAACATTTTTCTGTACTCCAAAATGTATCAAAAATCGAAATCACTCAGAATAAAACAAAATACACATAGATCAATTCTTAATAACGTAAATAAACGGAAAAAACCCGTCGGAACCTTAGCACACGCCGTTGTTTAAAGTTATTCGTAAAACTAACTTTTTAAAACTTTTTCAAACATTTTTCTGTACTCCCAAATGTACCAAAAATCGAAATCACTCAGAATAAAACAAAATGCAAATGGATCAATTCTTTATAACGTAAATAAACGGAAAAAACCGCTCCTGAGCTCAGAGGACGCCGTTGCTTAAAGTTATTCGGAAAACTAACTTTTTAAAACTTTTTCAAACTTTTTTCTGTACTCCCAAATGTATCAAAAATCGAAATCACTCAGAATAAAACAAAATACACATAGATCAATTCTTTATAACGTAAATAAACGGAAAAAACCCCTCCTGAGCTCAGAGGACGCCGTTGTTTAAAGTTATTCGTAAAACTAACTTTTTCAAACTTTTTCAAACTTTTTTCTGTACTCCCAAATGTATCAAAAATCGAAATCACTCAGAATAAAACAAAATACACATAGATCAATTCTTTATAACGTAAATAAACGGAAAAAACCCGTCGGAACCTCAGCACACGCCGTTGTTTAAAGTTATTCGTAAAACTAACTTTTTAAAACTTTTTCAAACATTTTTCTGTACTACCAAATGTATCAAAAATCGAAATCACTCAGAATAAAACAAAATACACATAGATCAATTCTTTAGGATGTAGAGAAACGGAAAAAACCCGTCGGAACCTCAGCACACGCCGTTGTTTAAAATTATTCGTAAAACTAACTTTTTAAAACTTTTTCAAACATTTTTCTGTACTCCCAAATGTACCAAAAATCGAAATCACTCAGAATAAAACAAAATGCAAATGGATCAATTCTTTATAACGTAAATAAACGGAAAAAACCGCTCCTGAGCTCAGAGGACGCCGTTGCTTAAAGTTATTCGGAAAACTAACTTTTTAAAACTTTTTCAAACTTTTTTCTGTACTCCCAAATGTACCAAAAATCGAAATCTAGCAGAATAAAACAAAATGCACCTAAATCAATTCTTTAGGATGTAGAGAAACGGAAAAAACCTCTCCTGAGCTCAGAGGACGCGGTTGTTTAAAGTTATTCGGAAAACTAACTTTTTAAAACTTTTTCAAACTTTTTTTTGTACTCCCAAATGTACCAAAAATCGAAATCACTCAGAATAAATCAAAGTGCACATAGATCAATTCTTTATAACGTAAATAAACGGAAAAAACCTCTCCTGAGCTCAGAGGACGCCGTTGTTTAAAGTTATTCGTAAAACTAACTTTTTCAAACTTTTTCAAACTTTTTTCTGTACTCCCAAATGTACCAAAAATCGAAATCTAGCAGAATAAAACAAAATGCACATAGATCAATTCTTTAGGATGTACAGAAACGGAAAAAACCCGTCGGAACCTCAGCACACGCCGTTGTTTAAAGTTATTCGTAAAACTAACTTTTTAAAACTTTTTCAAACATTTTTCTGTACTCCCAAATGTATCAAAAATCGAAATCACTCAGAATAAAACAAAATACACATAGATCAATTCTTTATAACGTAAATAAACGGAAAAAACCCCTCCTGAGCTCAGAGGACGCCGTTGTTTAAAGTTATTCGTAAAACTAACTTTTTCAAACTTTTTCAAACTTTTTTCTGTACTCCCAAATGTACCAAAAATCGAAATCTATCAGAATAAAACAAAATACACATAGATCAATTCTTTATAACGTAAATAAACGGAAAAAACCCCTCCTGAGCTCAGAGGACGCCGTTGTTTAAAGTTATTCGTAAAACTAACTTTTTCAAACTTTTTCAAACTTTTTTCTGTACTCCCAAATGTATCAAAAATCGAAATCACTCAGAATAAAACAAAATACACATAGATCAATTCTTTATAACGTAAATAAACGGAAAAAACCCCTCCTGAGCTCAGAGGACGCCGTTGTTTAAAGTTATTCGTAAAACTAACTTTTTCAAACTTTTTCAAACATTTTTCTGTACTCCCAAATGTACCAAAAATCGAAATCACTCAGAATAAAACAAAATACACATAGATATATTCTTTATAACGTAAATAAACGGAAAAAACCCCTCCTGAGCTCAGAGGACGCCGTTGTTTAAAGTTATTCGTAAAACTAACTTTTTCAAACTTTTTCAAACTTTTTTCTGTACTCCCAAATGTATCAAAAATCGAAATCACTCAGAATAAAACAAAATACACATAGATCAATTCTTTATAACGTAAATAAACGGAAAAAACCCCTCCTGAGCTCAGAGGACGCCGTTGTTTAAAGTTATTCGTAAAACTAACTTTTTCAAACTTTTTCAAACTTTTTTCTGTACTCCAAAATGTATCAAAAATCGAAATCACTCAGAATAAAACAAAATACACATAGATCAATTCTTAATAACGTAAATAAACGGAAAAAACCCGTCGGAACCTCAGCACACGCCGTTGTTTAAAGTTATTCGTAAAACTAACTTTTTAAAACTTTTTCAAACATTTTTCTGTACTCCAAAATGTATCAAAAATCGAAATCACTCAGAATAAAACAAAATACACATAGATCAATTCTTAATAACGTAAATAAACGGAAAAAACCCGTCGGAACCTTAGCACACGCCGTTGTTTAAAGTTATTCGTAAAACTAACTTTTTAAAACTTTTTCAAACATTTTTCTGTACTCCCAAATGTATCAAAAATCGAAATCACTCAGAATAAAACAAAATACACATAGATCAATTCTTTAGGATGTAGAGAAACGGAAAAAACCCGTCGGAACCTCAGCACACGCCGTTGTTTAAAGTTATTCGTAAAACTAACTTTTTCAAACTTTTTCAAACTTTTTTCTGTACTCCCAAATGTACCAAAAATCGAAATCACTCAGAATAAAACAAAATGCACATAGATCAATTCTTTAAGATGTACAGAAACGGAAAAAACCCGTCGGAACCTCAGCACACGCCGTTGTTTAAAGTTATTCGTAAAACTAACTTTTTCAAACTTTTTCAAACATTTTTCTGTACTCCAAAATGTATCAAAAATCGAAATCACTCAGAATAAAACAAAATACACATAGATCAATTCTTAATAACGTAAATAAACGGAAAAAACCCGTCGGAACCTCAGCACACGCCGTTGTTTAAAGTTATTCGGAAAACTAACTTTTTAAAACTTTTTCAAACATTTTTCTGTACTCCAAAATGTATCAAAAATCGAAATCACTCAGAATAAAACAAAATACACATAGATCAATTCTTAATAACGTAAATAAACGGAAAAAACCCGTCGGAACCTCAGCACACGCCGTTGTTTAAAGTTATTCGTAAAACTAACTTTTTAAAACTTTTTCAAACATTTTTCTGTACTACCAAATGTATCAAAAATCGAAATCACTCAGAATAAAACAAAATACACATAGATCAATTCTTTAGGATGTAGAGAAACGGAAAAAACCCGTCGGAACCTCAGCACACGCCGTTGTTTAAAATTATTCGTAAAACTAACTTTTTAAAACTTTTTCAAACATTTTTCTGTACTCCCAAATGTACCAAAAATCGAAATCACTCAGAATAAAACAAAATGCAAATGGATCAATTCTTTATAACGTAAATAAACGGAAAAAACCGCTCCTGAGCTCAGAGGACGCCGTTGCTTAAAGTTATTCGGAAAACTAACTTTTTCAAACTTTTTCAAACTTTTTTCTGTACTCCCAAATGTACCAAAAATCGAAATCACTCAGAATAAATCAAAGTGCACATAGATCAATTCTTTATAACGTAAATAAACGGAAAAAACCTCTCCTGAGCTCAGAGGACGCCGTTGTTTAAAGTTATTCGTAAAACTAACTTTTTCAAACTTTTTCAAACTTTTTTCTGTACTCCCAAATGTACCAAAAATCGAAATCTAGCAGAATAAAACAAAATGCACCAAAATCAATTCTTTAGGATGTAGAGAAACGGAAAAAACCTCTCCTGAGCTCAGAGGACGCGGTTGTTTAAAGTTATTCGGAAAACTAACTTTTTCAAACTTTTTCAAACATTTTTCTGTACTCCCAAATGTACCAAAAATCGAAATCACTCAGAATAAAACAAAATACACATAGATATATTCTTTATAACGTAAATAAACGGAAAAAACCCCTCCTGAGCTCAGAGGACGCCGTTGTTTAAAGTTATTCGTAAAACTAACTTTTTCAAACTTTTTCAAACTTTTTTCTGTACTCCCAAATGTATCAAAAATCGAAATCACTCAGAATAAAACAAAATACACATAGATCAATTCTTTATAACGTAAATAAACGGAAAAAACCCCTCCTGAGCTCAGAGGACGCCGTTGTTTAAAGTTATTCGTAAAACTAACTTTTTCAAACTTTTTCAAACTTTTTTCTGTACTCCAAAATGTATCAAAAATCGAAATCACTCAGAATAAAACAAAATACACATAGATCAATTCTTAATAACGTAAATAAACGGAAAAAACCCGTCGGAACCTCAGCACACGCCGTTGTTTAAAGTTATTCGTAAAACTAACTTTTTAAAACTTTTTCAAACATTTTTCTGTACTCCAAAATGTATCAAAAATCGAAATCACTCAGAATAAAACAAAATACACATAGATCAATTCTTAATAACGTAAATAAACGGAAAAAACCCGTCGGAACCTTAGCACACGCCGTTGTTTAAAGTTATTCGTAAAACTAACTTTTTAAAACTTTTTCAAACATTTTTCTGTACTCCCAAATGTATCAAAAATCGAAATCACTCAGAATAAAACAAAATACACATAGATCAATTCTTTAGGATGTAGAGAAACGGAAAAAACCCGTCGGAACCTCAGCACACGCCGTTGTTTAAAGTTATTCGTAAAACTAACTTTTTCAAACTTTTTCAAACTTTTTTCTGTACTCCCAAATGTACCAAAAATCGAAATCACTCAGAATAAAACAAAATGCACATAGATCAATTCTTTAAGATGTACAGAAACGGAAAAAACCCGTCGGAACCTCAGCACACGCCGTTGTTTAAAGTAATTCGTAAAACTAACTTTTTCAAACTTTTTCAAACATTTTTCTGTACTCCAAAATGTATCAAAAATCGAAATCACTCAGAATAAAACAAAATACACATAGATCAATTCTTAATAACGTAAATAAACGGAAAAAACCCGTCGGAACCTCAGCACACGCCGTTGTTTAAAGTTATTCGGAAAACTAACTTTTTCAAACTTTTTCAAACTTTTTTCTGTACTCCCAAATGTATCAAAAATCGAAATCACTCAGAATAAAACAAAATACACATAGATCAATTCTTTATAACGTAAATAAACGGAAAAAACCCCTCCTGAGCTCAGAGGACGCCGTTGTTTAAAGTTATTCGTAAAACTAACTTTTTCAAACTTTTTCAAACTTTTTTCTGTACTCCCAAATGTATCAAAAATCGAAATCACTCAGAATAAAACAAAATACACATAGATCAATTCTTAATAACGTAAATAAACGGAAAAAACCCGTCGGAACCTCAGCACACGCCGTTGTTTAAAGTTATTCGTAAAACTAACTTTTTAAAACTTTTTCAAACTTTTTTCTGTACTCCCAAATGTACCAAAAATCGAAATCACTCAGAATAAATCAAAGTGCAAATGGATCAATTCTTTATAACGTAAATAAACGGAAAAAACCTCTCCTGAGCTCAGAGGACGCCGTTGTTTAAAGTTATTCGTAAAACTAACTTTTTAAAACTTTTTCAAACTTTTTTCTGTACTCCCAAATGTACCAAAAATCGAAATCACTCAGAATAAAACAAAATACACATAGATCAATTCTTTATAACGTAAATAAACGGAAAAAACTCCTCCTGAGCTCAGAGGACGCCGTTGTTTAAAGTTATTCGTAAAACTAACTTTTTAAAACTTTTTCAAACTTTTTTCTGTACTCCCAAATGTACCAAAAATCGAAATCTATCAGAATAAAACAAAATGCACATAGATCAATTCTTTAGGATGTACAGAAACGGAAAAAACCCGTCGGAACCTCAGCACACGCCGTTGTTTAAAGTTATTCGTAAAACTAACTTTTTCAAACTTTTTCAAACATTTTTCTGTACTCCCAAATGTATCAAAAATCGAAATCACTCAGAATAAAACAAAATACACATAGATCAATTCTTTATAACGTAAATAAACGGAAAAAACCCCTCCTGAGCTCAGAGGACGCCGTTGTTTAAAGTTATTCGTAAAACTAACTTTTTCAAACTTTTTCAAACTTTTTTCTGTACTCCCAAATGTACCAAAAATCGAAATCTATCAGAATAAAACAAAATACACATAGATCAATTCTTTATAACGTAAATAAACGGAAAAAACCCGTCGGAACCTCAGCACACGCCGTTGTTTAAAGTTATTCGTAAAACTAACTTTTTCAAACTTTTTCAAACTTTTTTCTGTACTCCCAAATGTACCAAAAATCGAAATCTATCAGAATAAAACAAAATGCACCTAAATCAATTCTTTAGGATGTAGAGAAACGGAAAAAACCCCTCCTGAGCTCAGAGGACGCCGTTGTTTAAAGTTATTCGTAAAACTAACTTTTTAAAACTTTTTCAAACTTTTTTCTGTACTCCCAAATGTACCAAAAATCGAAATCTATCAGAATAAAACAAAATGCACATAGATCAATTCTTTAGGATGTAGAGAAACGGAAAAAACCCGTCGGAACCTCAGCACACGCCGTTGTTTAAAGTTATTCGTAAAACTAACTTTTTCAAACTTTTTCAAACTTTTTTCTGTACTCCCAAATGTATCAAAAATCGAAATCACTCAGAATAAAACAAAATACACATAGATCAATTCTTTAGGATGTAGAGAAACGGAAAAAACCCGTCGGAACCTCAGCACACGCCGTTGTTTAAAGTTATTCGTAAAACTAACTTTTTAAAACTTTTTCAAACATTTTTCTGTACTCCCAAATGTACCAAAAATCGAAATCACTCAGAATAAAACAAAATGCAAATGGATCAATTCTTTATAACGTAAATAAACGGAAAAAACCCCTCCTGAGCTCAGAGGACGCCGTTGTTTAAAGTTATTCGGAAAACTAACTTTTTAAAACTTTTTCAAACTTTTTTCTGTACTCCCAAATGTACCAAAAATCGAAATCACTCAGAATAAATCAAAGTGCACATAGATCAATTCTTTATAACGTAAATAAACGGAAAAAACCTCTCCTGAGCTCAGAGGACGCCGTTGTTTAAAGTTATTCGTTAAACTAACTTTTTCAAACTTTTTCAAACTTTTTTCTGTACTCCCAAATGTACCAAAAATCGAAATCTAGCAGAATAAAAAAAAATACACATAGATCAATTCTTTAGGATGTAGAGAAACGGAAAAAACCCGTTGGAACCGCAGCTGACGCCGTTGTTCATTTTTTTCAAATATGAGAACTTTCCACAACTTCATTCGTTCCTATGTAAAAGCGTTCTAAGTTTAAACACAGGTGTGGGGCAATATTTATACTTCTGCTATATATACTAGCATTACTATACTTTCATATCTTTGTAATGATTTGTTTGATATCTGTTTATTGTAATAAATGAAATATTTTTAATTGAACTTTAATTGCTTTATTTTCTTGGATTAATTCCATATGTTATTAATGAACTCTTTAATTATTTTCCATTACTTTCATATGAAGGTTTTCTTTTAGTTCAGGCAAAAAATACACATACTCGAACCGAATACCAAACTGAATATCGAATACCTACCGAATATTCGGTGCATCCCTAGCAAATACAAAATCTAAAATTTGTCCTCCAATTTTATCCAGGCTATATCAGGATTATCTAGAAATGACCGTTGCACTAAAAACTCAGCCAGCTGCGCATCACAGGAAATAATAACCAACATTACATTTCCAACCCGATTACCTTTAATTATAATAAGCTAAAAACACTTCACTCAACATAAATCTCACATTTTCTCACATTCAAAAAACAAAAATCTCATTCTTCATTGGAAAACCACACAAATTCTCAATTACTTTATGAAAAAACGGCAACGATTAATATAAAATGGCAACGCTGTATTCTCATCTCGGCCTTACGCTCCTCCTCCTCTCAAGGATGACGTCGCCGGACCGAAGTCAACGCGTCTACATTTTCATTTCCGTCCTTTACATTGAGGAATACATTAATCCCAATGGTTGACCGCACTCACCCAATATATTTATTAATTATTTAAAAAGATATACGATTCTGATTTACCTAAACACTGTAATTTATTTTTTTATTCAATGCCCCTTACATAAAAAACAAAAATTTAACTGAGAAATATTAAATTTCGCCCTTACTCGATAATTACTTTCGCCCTTTTCTGTACTCCCAAATGTACCAAAAATCGAAATCACTCAGAATAAAACAAAATACACATAGATCAATTCTTTAGGATGTAGAGAAACGGAAAAAACCTCTCCTGAGCTCAGAGGACGCCGTTGTTTAAAGTTATTCGTAAAACTAACTTTTTCAAACTTTTTCAAACTTTTTTCTGTACTCCCAAATGTACCAAAAATCGAAATCTATCAGAATAAAACAAAATACACATAGATCAATTCTTTATAACGTAAATAAACGGAAAAAACCCCTCCTGAGCTCAGAGGACGCCGTTGTTTAAAGTTATTCGTAAAACTAACTTTTTCAAACTTTTTCAAACTTTTTTCTGTACTCCCAAATGTATCAAAAATCGAAATCACTCAGAATAAAACAAAATACACATAGATCAATTCTTTATAACGTAAATAAACGGAAAAAACCCCTCCTGAGCTCAGAGGACGCCGTTGTTTAAAGTTATTCGTAAAACTAACTTTTTCAAACTTTTTCAAACATTTTTCTGTACTCCCAAATGTACCAAAAATCGAAATCACTCAGAATAAAACAAAATACACATAGATATATTCTTTATAACGTAAATAAACGGAAAAAACCCCTCCTGAGCTCAGAGGACGCCGTTGTTTAAAGTTATTCGTAAAACTAACTTTTTCAAACTTTTTCAAACTTTTTTCTGTACTCCCAAATGTACCAAAAATCGAAATCACTCAGAATAAAACAAAATGCACATAGATCAATTCTTTAAGATGTACAGAAACGGAAAAAACCCGTCGGAACCTCAGCACACGCCGTTGTTTAAAGTTATTCGTAAAACTAACTTTTTCAAACTTTTTCAAACTTTTTTCTGTACTCCCAAATGTACCAAAAATCGAAATCTAGCAGAATAAAAAAAAATACACATAGATCAATTCTTTAGGATGTAGAGAAACGGAAAAAACCCGTTGGAACCGCAGCTGACGCCGTTGTTCATTTTTTTCAAATATGAGAACTTTCCACAACTTCATTCGTTCCTATGTAAAAGCGTTCTAAGTTTAAACACAGGTGTGGGGCAATATTTATACTTCTGCTATATATACTAGCATTACTATACTTTCATATCTTTGTAATGATTTGTTTGATATCTGTTTATTGTAATAAATGAAATATTTTTAATTGAACTTTAATTGCTTTATTTTCTTGGATTAATTCCATATGTTATTAATGAACTCTTTAATTATTTTCCATTACTTTCATATGAAGGTTTTCTTTTAGTTCAGGCAAAAAATACACATACTCGAACCGAATACCAAACTGAATATCGAATACCTACCGAATATTCGGTGCATCCCTAGCAAATACAAAATCTAAAATTTGTCCTCCAATTTTATCCAGGCTATATCAGGATTATCTAGAAATGACCGTTGCACTAAAAACTCAGCCAGCTGCGCATCACAGGAAATAATAACCAACATTACATTTCCAACCCGATTACCTTTAATTATAATAAGCTAAAAACACTTCACTCAACATAAATCTCACATTTTCTCACATTCAAAAAACAAAAATCTCATTCTTCATTGGAAAACCACACAAATTCTCAATTACTTTATGAAAAAACGGCAACGATTAATATAAAATGGCAACGCTGTATTCTCATCTCGGCCTTACGCTCCTCCTCCTCTCAAGGATGACGTCGCCGGACCGAAGTCAACGCGTCTACATTTTCATTTCCGTCCTTTACATTGAGGAATACATTAATCCCAATGGTTGACCGCACTCACCCAATATATTTATTAATTATTTAAAAAGATATACGATTCTGATTTACCTAAACACTGTAATTTATTTTTTTATTCAATGCCCCTTACATAAAAAACAAAAATTTAACTGAGAAATATTAAATTTCGCCCTTACTCGATAATTACTTTCGCCCTTTTCTGTACTCCCAAATGTACCAAAAATCGAAATCACTCAGAATAAAACAAAATACACATAGATCAATTCTTTAGGATGTAGAGAAACGGAAAAAACCTCTCCTGAGCTCAGAGGACGCCGTTGTTTAAAGTTATTCGTAAAACTAACTTTTTCAAACTTTTTCAAACTTTTTTCTGTACTCCAAAATGTATCAAAAATCGAAATCACTCAGAATAAAACAAAATACACATAGATCAATTCTTTATAACGTAAATAAACGGAAAAAACCCGTCGGAACCTCAGCACACGCCGTTGTTTAAAGTTATTCGTAAAACTAACTTTTTCAAACTTTTTCAAACTTTTTTCTGTACTCCCAAATGTACCAAAAATCGAAATCTATCAGAATAAAACAAAATACACATAGATCAATTCTTTATAACGTAAATAAACGGAAAAAACCCCTCCTGAGCTCAGAGGACGCCGTTGTTTAAAGTTATTCGTAAAACTAACTTTTTCAAACTTTTTCAAACTTTTTTCTGTACTCCCAAATGTACCAAAAATCGAAATCTATCAGAATAAAACAAAATGCACATAGATCAATTCTTAATAACGTAAATAAACGGAAAAAACCCGTCGGAACCTCAGCACACGCCGTTGTTTAAAGTTATTCGTAAAACTAACTTTTTCAAACTTTTTCAAACATTTTTCTGTACTCCCAAATGTATCAAAAATCGAAATCACTCAGAATAAAACAAAATACACATAGATCAATTCTTTATAACGTAAATAAACGGAAAAAACCCGTCGGAACCTCAGCACACGCCGTTGTTTAAAGTTATTCGTAAAACTAACTTTTTCAAACTTTTTCAAACTTTTTTCTGTACTCCCAAATGTACCAAAAATCGAAATCACTCAGAATAAAACAAAATACACATAGATCAATTCTTTATAACGTAAATAAACGGAAAAAACCTCCTCCTGAGCTCAGAGGACGCCGTTGTTTAAAGTTATTCGTAAAACTAACTTTTTAAAACTTTTTCAAACTTTTTTCTGTACTCCCAAATGTACCAAAAATCGAAATCACTCAGAATAAAACAAAATGCACCTAGATCAATTCTTTAGGATGTAGAGAAACGGAAAAAACCCCTCCTGAGCTCAGAGGACGCCGTTGTTTAAAGTTATTCGTAAAACTAACTTTTTCAAACTTTTTCAAACTTTTTTCTGTACTCCCAAATGTACCAAAAATCGAAATCTATCAGAATAAAACAAAATGCACATAGATCAATTCTTTAGGATGTAGAGAAACGGAAAAAACCCGTCGGAACCTCAGCACACGCCGTTGTTTAAAGTTATTCGTAAAACTAACTTTTTCAAACTTTTTCAAACTTTTTTCTGTACTCCCAAATGTATCAAAAATCGAAATCACTCAGAATAAAACAAAATACACATAGATCAATTCTTTAGGACGTAGAGAAACGGAAAAAACCCGTCCGGAGCCTCAGCACGACGCCGTTGTTTAAAGTTATTCGTAAAACTAACTTTTTAAAACTTTTTCAAACTTTTTTCTGTACTCCCAAATGTACCAAAAATCGAAATCACTCAGAATAAAACAAAATACACATAGATCAATTCTTTATAACGTAAATAAACGGAAAAAACCTCTCCTGAGCTCAGAGGACGCCGTTGTTTAAAGTTATTCGGAAAACTAACTTTTAAAACTTTTTCAAACTTTTTTCTGTACTCCCAAATGTACCAAAAATCGAAATCACTCAGAATAAATCAAAGTGCACATAGATCAATTCTTTATAACGTAAATAAACGGAAAAAACCTCTCCTGAGCTCAGAGGACGCCGTTGTTTAAAGTTATTCGTTAAACTAACTTTTTCAAACTTTTTCAAACTTTTTTCTGTACTCCCAAATGTACCAAAAATCGAAATCTAGCAGAATAAAAAAAAATACACATAGATCAATTCTTTAGGATGTAGAGAAACGGAAAAAACCCGTTGGAACCGCAGCTGACGCCGTTGTTCATTTTTTTCAAATATGAGAACTTTCCACAACTTCATTCGTTCCTATGTAAAAGCGTTCTAAGTTTAAACACAGGTGTGGGGCAATATTTATACTTCTGCTATATATACTAGCATTACTATACTTTCATATCTTTGTAATGATTTGTTTGATATCTGTTTATTGTAATAAATGAAATATTTTTAATTGAACTTTAATTGCTTTATTTTCTTGGATTAATTCCATATGTTATTAATGAACTCTTTAATTATTTTCCATTACTTTCATATGAAGGTTTTCTTTTAGTTCAGGCAAAAAATACACATACTCGAACCGAATACCAAACTGAATATCGAATACCTACCGAATATTCGGTGCATCCCTAGCAAATACAAAATCTAAAATTTGTCCTCCAATTTTATCCAGGCTATATCAGGATTATCTAGAAATGACCGTTGCACTAAAAACTCAGCCAGCTGCGCATCACAGGAAATAATAACCAACATTACATTTCCAACCCGATTACCTTTAATTATAATAAGCTAAAAACACTTCACTCAACATAAATCTCACATTTTCTCACATTCAAAAAACAAAAATCTCATTCTTCATTGGAAAACCACACAAATTCTCAATTACTTTATGAAAAAACGGCAACGATTAATATAAAATGGCAACGCTGTATTCTCATCTCGGCCTTACGCTCCTCCTCCTCTCAAGGATGACGTCGCCGGACCGAAGTCAACGCGTCTACATTTTCATTTCCGTCCTTTACATTGAGGAATACATTAATCCCAATGGTTGACCGCACTCACCCAATATATTTATTAATTATTTAAAAAAAATATACGATTCTGATTTACCTAAACACTGTAATTTATTTTTTTATTCAATGCCCCTTACATAAAAAACAAAAATTTAACTGAGAAATATTAAATTTCGCCCTTACTCGATAATTACTTTCGCCCTTTTCTGTACTCCCAAATGTACCAAAAATCGAAATCACTCAGAATAAAACAAAATACACATAGATCAATTCTTTAGGATGTAGAGAAACGGAAAAAACCTCTCCTGAGCTCAGAGGACGCCGTTGTTTAAAGTTATTCGTAAAACTAACTTTTTCAAACTTTTTCAAACTTTTTTCTGTACTCCAAAATGTATCAAAAATCGAAATCACTCAGAATAAAACAAAATACACATAGATCAATTCTTTATAACGTAAATAAACGGAAAAAACCCGTCGGAACCTCAGCACACGCCGTTGTTTAAAGTTATTCGTAAAACTAACTTTTTCAAACTTTTTCAAACTTTTTTCTGTACTCCCAAATGTACCAAAAATCGAAATCTATCAGAATAAAACAAAATACACATATATCAATTCTTTATAACGTAAATAAACGGAAAAAACCCCTCCTGAGCTCAGAGGACGCCGTTGTTTAAAGTTATTCGTAAAACTAACTTTTTCAAACTTTTTCAAACATTTTTCTGTACTCCCAAATGTACCAAAAATCGAAATCACTCAGAATAAAACAAAATACACATAGATATATTCTTTATAACGTAAATAAACGGAAAAAACCCCTCCTGAGCTCAGAGGACGCCGTTGTTTAAAGTTATTCGTAAAACTAACTTTTTCAAACTTTTTCAAACTTTTTTCTGTACTCCAAAATGTATCAAAAATCGAAATCACTCAGAATAAAACAAAATACACATAGATCAATTCTTAATAACGTAAATAAACGGAAAAAACCCGTCGGAACCTCAGCACACGCCGTTGTTTAAAGTTATTCGTAAAACTAACTTTTTAAAACTTTTTCAAACATTTTTCTGTACTCCAAAATGTATCAAAAATCGAAATCACTCAGAATAAAACAAAATACACATAGATCAATTCTTAATAACGTAAATAAACGGAAAAAACCCGTCGGAACCTTAGCACACGCCGTTGTTTAAAGTTATTCGTAAAACTAACTTTTTAAAACTTTTTCAAACATTTTTCTGTACTCCCAAATGTATCAAAAATCGAAATCACTCAGAATAAAACAAAATACACATAGATCAATTCTTTAGGATGTAGAGAAACGGAAAAAACCCGTCGGAACCTCAGCACACGCCGTTGTTTAAAGTTATTCGTAAAACTAACTTTTTCAAACTTTTTCAAACTTTTTTCTGTACTCCCAAATGTACCAAAAATCGAAATCACTCAGAATAAAACAAAATGCACATAGATCAATTCTTTAAGATGTACAGAAACGGAAAAAACCCGTCGGAACCTCAGCACACGCCGTTGTTTAAAGTTATTCGTAAAACTAACTTTTTCAAACTTTTTCAAACATTTTTCTGTACTCCAAAATGTATCAAAAATCGAAATCACTCAGAATAAAACAAAATACACATAGATCAATTCTTAATAACGTAAATAAACGGAAAAAACCCGTCGGAACCTCAGCACACGCCGTTGTTTAAAGTTATTCGGAAAACTAACTTTTTCAAACTTTTTCAAACTTTTTTCTGTACTCCCAAATGTATCAAAAATCGAAATCACTCAGAATAAAACAAAATACACATAGATCAATTCTTTATAACGTAAATAAACGGAAAAAACCCCTCCTGAGCTCAGAGGACGCCGTTGTTTAAAGTTATTCGTAAAACTAACTTTTTCAAACTTTTTCAAACTTTTTTCTGTACTCCCAAATGTATCAAAAATCGAAATCACTCAGAATAAAACAAAATACACATAGATCAATTCTTAATAACGTAAATAAACGGAAAAAACCCGTCGGAACCTCAGCACACGCCGTTGTTTAAAGTTATTCGTAAAACTAACTTTTTAAAACTTTTTCAAACTTTTTTCTGTACTCCCAAATGTACCAAAAATCGAAATCACTCAGAATAAAACAAAATACACATAGATCAATTCTTTATAACGTAAATAAACGGAAAAAACTCCTCCTGAGCTCAGAGGACGCCGTTGTTTAAAGTTATTCGTAAAACTAACTTTTTAAAACTTTTTCAAACTTTTTTCTGTACTCCCAAATGTACCAAAAATCGAAATCTATCAGAATAAAACAAAATGCACATAGATCAATTCTTTAGGATGTACAGAAACGGAAAAAACCCGTCGGAACCTCAGCACACGCCGTTGTTTAAAGTTATTCGTAAAACTAACTTTTTCAAACTTTTTCAAACATTTTTCTGTACTCCCAAATGTATCAAAAATCGAAATCACTCAGAATAAAACAAAATACACATAGATCAATTCTTTATAACGTAAATAAACGGAAAAAACCCCTCCTGAGCTCAGAGGACGCCGTTGTTTAAAGTTATTCGTAAAACTAACTTTTTCAAACTTTTTCAAACTTTTTTCTGTACTCCCAAATGTACCAAAAATCGAAATCTATCAGAATAAAACAAAATACACATAGATCAATTCTTTATAACGTAAATAAACGGAAAAAACCCGTCGGAACCTCAGCACACGCCGTTGTTTAAAGTTATTCGTAAAACTAACTTTTTCAAACTTTTTCAAACTTTTTTCTGTACTCCCAAATGTACCAAAAATCGAAATCTATCAGAATAAAACAAAATGCACCTAAATCAATTCTTTAGGATGTAGAGAAACGGAAAAAACCCCTCCTGAGCTCAGAGGACGCCGTTGTTTAAAGTTATTCGTAAAACTAACTTTTTAAAACTTTTTCAAACTTTTTTCTGTACTCCCAAATGTACCAAAAATCGAAATCTATCAGAATAAAACAAAATGCACATAGATCAATTCTTTAGGATGTAGAGAAACGGAAAAAACCCGTCGGAACCTCAGCACACGCCGTTGTTTAAAGTTATTCGTAAAACTAACTTTTTAAAACTTTTTCAAACATTTTTCTGTACTCCCAAATGTATCAAAAATCGAAATCACTCAGAATAAAACAAAATACACATAGATCAATTCTTTAGGATGTAGAGAAACGGAAAAAACCCGTCGGAACCTCAGCACACGCCGTTGTTTAAAGTTATTCGTAAAACTAACTTTTTAAAACTTTTTCAAACTTTTTTCTGTACTCCCAAATGTACCAAAAATCGAAATCACTCAGAATAAATCAAAGTGCAAATGGATCAATTCTTTATAACGTAAATAAACGGAAAAAACCTCTCCTGAGCTCAGAGGACGCCGTTGTTTAAAGTTATTCGTAAAACTAACTTTTTAAAACTTTTTCAAACATTTTTCTGTACTCCCAAATGTACCAAAAATCGAAATCACTCAGAATAAAACAAAATACACATAGATCAATTCTTTATAACGTAAATAAACGGAAAAAACCCCTCCTGAGCTCAGAGGACGCCGTTGTTTAAAGTTATTCGTAAAACTAACTTTTTAAAACTTTTTCAAACTTTTTTCTGTACTCCCAAATGTACCAAAAATCGAAATCTATCAGAATAAAACAAAATGCACATAGATCAATTCTTTAGGATGTACAGAAACGGAAAAAACCCGTCGGAACCTCAGCACACGCCGTTGTTTAAAGTTATTCGTAAAACTAACTTTTTCAAACTTTTTCAAACATTTTTCTGTACTCCCAAATGTATCAAAAATCGAAATCACTCAGAATAAAACAAAATACACATAGATCAATTCTTTATAACGTAAATAAACGGAAAAAACCCCTCCTGAGCTCAGAGGACGCCGTTGTTTAAAGTTATTCGTAAAACTAACTTTTTCAAACTTTTTCAAACTTTTTTCTGTACTCCCAAATGTACCAAAAATCGAAATCTATCAGAATAAAACAAAATGCACATAGATCAATTCTTTAGGATGTAGAGAAACGGAAAAAACCCGTCGGAACCTCAGCACACGCCGTTGTTTAAAGTTATTCGTAAAACTAACTTTTTCAAACTTTTTCAAACTTTTTTCTGTACTCCCAAATGTATCAAAAATCGAAATCACTCAGAATAAAACAAAATACACATAGATCAATTCTTTATAACGTAAATAAACGGAAAAAACCTCTCCTGAGCTCAGAGGACGCCGTTGTTTAAAGTTATTCGTTAAACTAACTTTTTCAAACTTTTTCAAACTTTTTTCTGTACTCCCAAATGTACCAAAAATCGAAATCTAGCAGAATAAAAAAAAATACACATAGATCAATTCTTTAGGATGTAGAGAAACGGAAAAAACCCGTTGGAACCGCAGCTGACGCCGTTGTTCATTTTTTTCAAATATGAGAACTTTCCACAACTTCATTCGTTCCTATGTAAAAGCGTTCTAAGTTTAAACACAGGTGTGGGGCAATATTTATACTTCTGCTATATATACTAGCATTACTATACTTTCATATCTTTGTAATGATTTGTTTGATATCTGTTTATTGTAATAAATGAAATATTTTTAATTGAACTTTAATTGCTTTATTTTCTTGGATTAATTCCATATGTTATTAATGAACTCTTTAATTATTTTCCATTACTTTCATATGAAGGTTTTCTTTTAGTTCAGGCAAAAAATACACATACTCGAACCGAATACCAAACTGAATATCGAATACCTACCGAATATTCGGTGCATCCCTAGCAAATACAAAATCTAAAATTTGTCCTCCAATTTTATCCAGGCTATATCAGGATTATCTAGAAATGACCGTTGCACTAAAAACTCAGCCAGCTGCGCATCACAGGAAATAATAACCAACATTACATTTCCAACCCGATTACCTTTAATTATAATAAGCTAAAAACACTTCACTCAACATAAATCTCACATTTTCTCACATTCAAAAAACAAAAATCTCATTCTTCATTGGAAAACCACACAAATTCTCAATTACTTTATGAAAAAACGGCAACGATTAATATAAAATGGCAACGCTGTATTCTCATCTCGGCCTTACGCTCCTCCTCCTCTCAAGGATGACGTCGCCGGACCGAAGTCAACGCGTCTACATTTTCATTTCCGTCCTTTACATTGAGGAATACATTAATCCCAATGGTTGACCGCACTCACCCAATATATTTATTAATTATTTAAAAAGATATACGATTCTGATTTACCTAAACACTGTAATTTATTTTTTTATTCAATGCCCCTTACATAAAAAACAAAAATTTAACTGAGAAATATTAAATTTCGCCCTTACTCGATAATTACTTTCGCCCTTTTCTGTACTCCCAAATGTACCAAAAATCGAAATCACTCAGAATAAAACAAAATACACATAGATCAATTCTTTAGGATGTAGAGAAACGGAAAAAACCTCTCCTGAGCTCAGAGGACGCCGTTGTTTAAAGTTATTCGTAAAACTAACTTTTTCAAACTTTTTCAAACTTTTTTCTGTACTCCCAAATGTACCAAAAATCGAAATCTATCAGAATAAAACAAAATGCACATAGATCAATTCTTAATAACGTAAATAAACGGAAAAAACCCGTCGGAACCTCAGCACACGCCGTTGTTTAAAGTTATTCGTAAAACTAACTTTTTCAAACTTTTTCAAACATTTTTCTGTACTCCCAAATGTATCAAAAATCGAAATCACTCAGAATAAAACAAAATACACATAGATCAATTCTTTATAACGTAAATAAACGGAAAAAACCCGTCGGAACCTCAGCACACGCCGTTGTTTAAAGTTATTCGTAAAACTAACTTTTTCAAACTTTTTCAAACTTTTTTCTGTACTCCCAAATGTACCAAAAATCGAAATCACTCAGAATAAAACAAAATACACATAGATCAATTCTTTATAACGTAAATAAACGGAAAAAACTCCTCCTGAGCTCAGAGGACGCCGTTGTTTAAAGTTATTCGTAAAACTAACTTTTTAAAACTTTTTCAAACTTTTTTCTGTACTCCCAAATGTACCAAAAATCGAAATCACTCAGAATAAAACAAAATGCACCTAAATCAATTCTTTAGGATGTAGAGAAACGGAAAAAACCCCTCCTGAGCTCAGAGGACGCCGTTGTTTAAAGTTATTCGTAAAACTAACTTTTTCAAACTTTTTCAAACTTTTTTCTGTACTCCCAAATGTACCAAAAATCGAAATCTATCAGAATAAAACAAAATGCACATAGATCAATTCTTTAGGATGTAGAGAAACGGAAAAAACCCGTCGGAACCTCAGCACACGCCGTTGTTTAAAGTTATTCGTAAAACTAACTTTTTCAAACTTTTTCAAACTTTTTTCTGTACTCCCAAATGTATCAAAAATCGAAATCACTCAGAATAAAACAAAATACACATAGATCAATTCTTTATAACGTAAATAAACGGAAAAAACCCCTCCTGAGCTCAGAGGACGCCGTTGTTTAAAGTTATTCGTAAAACTAACTTTTTCAAACTTTTTCAAACTTTTTTCTGTACTCCCAAATGTACCAAAAATCGAAATCTATCAGAATAAAACAAAATGCACATAGATCAATTCTTTAGGATGTAGAGAAACGGAAAAAACCCGTCGGAACCTCAGCACACGCCGTTGTTTAAAGTTATTCGTAAAACTAACTTTTTCAAACTTTTTCAAACTTTTTTCTGTACTCCCAAATGTATCAAAAATCGAAATCACTCAGAATAAAACAAAATACACATAGATCAATTCTTTATAACGTAAATAAACGGAAAAAACCTCTCCTGAGCTCAGAGGACGCCGTTGTTTAAAGTTATTCGTTAAACTAACTTTTTCAAACTTTTTCAAACTTTTTTCTGTACTCCCAAATGTACCAAAAATCGAAATCTAGCAGAATAAAAAAAAATACACATAGATCAATTCTTTAGGATGTAGAGAAACGGAAAAAACCCGTTGGAACCGCAGCTGACGCCGTTGTTCATTTTTTTCAAATATGAGAACTTTCCACAACTTCATTCGTTCCTATGTAAAAGCGTTCTAAGTTTAAACACAGGTGTGGGGCAATATTTATACTTCTGCTATATATACTAGCATTACTATACTTTCATATCTTTGTAATGATTTGTTTGATATCTGTTTATTGTAATAAATGAAATATTTTTAATTGAACTTTAATTGCTTTATTTTCTTGGATTAATTCCATATGTTATTAATGAACTCTTTAATTATTTTCCATTACTTTCATATGAAGGTTTTCTTTTAGTTCAGGCAAAAAATACACATACTCGAACCGAATACCAAACTGAATATCGAATACCTACCGAATATTCGGTGCATCCCTAGCAAATACAAAATCTAAAATTTGTCCTCCAATTTTATCCAGGCTATATCAGGATTATCTAGAAATGACCGTTGCACTAAAAACTCAGCCAGCTGCGCATCACAGGAAATAATAACCAACATTACATTTCCAACCCGATTACCTTTAATTATAATAAGCTAAAAACACTTCACTCAACATAAATCTCACATTTTCTCACATTCAAAAAACAAAAATCTCATTCTTCATTGGAAAACCACACAAATTCTCAATTACTTTATGAAAAAACGGCAACGATTAATATAAAATGGCAACGCTGTATTCTCATCTCGGCCTTACGCTCCTCCTCCTCTCAAGGATGACGTCGCCGGACCGAAGTCAACGCGTCTACATTTTCATTTCCGTCCTTTACATTGAGGAATACATTAATCCCAATGGTTGACCGCACTCACCCAATATATTTATTAATTATTTAAAAAGATATACGATTCTGATTTACCTAAACACTGTAATTTATTTTTTTATTCAATGCCCCTTACATAAAAAACAAAAATTTAACTGAGAAATATTAAATTTCGCCCTTACTCGATAATTACTTTCGCCCTTTTCTGTACTCCCAAATGTACCAAAAATCGAAATCACTCAGAATAAAACAAAATACACATAGATCAATTCTTTAGGATGTAGAGAAACGGAAAAAACCTCTCCTGAGCTCAGAGGACGCCGTTGTTTAAAGTTATTCGTAAAACTAACTTTTTCAAACTTTTTCAAACTTTTTTCTGTACTCCCAAATGTACCAAAAATCGAAATCTACTCAGAATAAAACAAAATGCACATAGATCAATTCTTAATAACGTAAATAAACGGAAAAAACCCGTCGGAACCTCAGCACACGCCGTTGTTTAAAGTTATTCGTAAAACTAACTTTTTCAAACTTTTTCAAACATTTTTCTGTACTCCCAAATGTATCAAAAATCGAAATCACTCAGAATAAAACAAAATACACATAGATCAATTCTTTATAACGTAAATAAACGGAAAAAACCCGTCGGAACCTCAGCACACGCCGTTGTTTAAAGTTATTCGTAAAACTAACTTTTTCAAACTTTTTCAAACTTTTTTCTGTACTCCCAAATGTACCAAAAATCGAAATCACTCAGAATAAAACAAAATACACATAGATCAATTCTTTATAACGTAAATAAACGGAAAAAACTCCTCCTGAGCTCAGAGGACGCCGTTGTTTAAAGTTATTCGTAAAACTAACTTTTTAAAACTTTTTCAAACTTTTTTCTGTACTCCCAAATGTACCAAAAATCGAAATCACTCAGAATAAAACAAAATGCACCTAAATCAATTCTTTAGGATGTAGAGAAACGGAAAAAACCCCTCCTGAGCTCAGAGGACGCCGTTGTTTAAAGTTATTCGTTAAACTAACTTTTTCAAACTTTTTCAAACTTTTTTCTGTACTCCCAAATGTACCAAAAATCGAAATCTAGCAGAATAAAAAAAAATACACATAGATCAATTCTTTAGGATGTAGAGAAACGGAAAAAACCCGTTGGAACCGCAGCTGACGCCGTTGTTCATTTTTTTCAAATATGAGAACTTTCCACAACTTCATTCGTTCCTATGTAAAAGCGTTCTAAGTTTAAACACAGGTGTGGGGCAATATTTATACTTCTGCTATATATACTAGCATTACTATACTTTCATATCTTTGTAATGATTTGTTTGATATCTGTTTATTGTAATAAATGAAATATTTTTAATTGAACTTTAATTGCTTTATTTTCTTGGATTAATTCCATATGTTATTAATGAACTCTTTAATTATTTTCCATTACTTTCATATGAAGGTTTTCTTTTAGTTCAGGCAAAAAATACACATACTCGAACCGAATACCAAACTGAATATCGAATACCTACCGAATATTCGGTGCATCCCTAGCAAATACAAAATCTAAAATTTGTCCTCCAATTTTATCCAGGCTATATCAGGATTATCTAGAAATGACCGTTGCACTAAAAACTCAGCCAGCTGCGCATCACAGGAAATAATAACCAACATTACATTTCCAACCCGATTACCTTTAATTATAATAAGCTAAAAACACTTCACTCAACATAAATCTCACATTTTCTCACATTCAAAAAACAAAAATCTCATTCTTCATTGGAAAACCACACAAATTCTCAATTACTTTATGAAAAAACGGCAACGATTAATATAAAATGGCAACGCTGTATTCTCATCTCGGCCTTACGCTCCTCCTCCTCTCAAGGATGACGTCGCCGGACCGAAGTCAACGCGTCTACATTTTCATTTCCGTCCTTTACATTGAGGAATACATTAATCCCAATGGTTGACCGCACTCACCCAATATATTTATTAATTATTTAAAAAGATATACGATTCTGATTTACCTAAACACTGTAATTTATTTTTTTATTCAATGCCCCTTACATAAAAAACAAAAATTTAACTGAGAAATATTAAATTTCGCCCTTACTCGATAATTACTTTCGCCCTTTTCTGTACTCCCAAATGTACCAAAAATCGAAATCACTCAGAATAAAACAAAATACACATAGATCAATTCTTTAGGATGTAGAGAAACGGAAAAAACCTCTCCTGAGCTCAGAGGACGCCGTTGTTTAAAGTTATTCGTAAAACTAACTTTTTCAAACTTTTTCAAACTTTTTTCTGTACTCCAAAATGTATCAAAAATCGAAATCACTCAGAATAAAACAAAATACACATAGATCAATTCTTTATAACGTAAATAAACGGAAAAAACCCGTCGGAACCTCAGCACACGCCGTTGTTTAAAGTTATTCGTAAAACTAACTTTTTCAAACTTTTTCAAACTTTTTTCTGTACTCCCAAATGTACCAAAAATCGAAATCTATCAGAATAAAACAAAATACACATATATCAATTCTTTATAACGTAAATAAACGGAAAAAACCCCTCCTGAGCTCAGAGGACGCCGTTGTTTAAAGTTATTCGTAAAACTAACTTTTTCAAACTTTTTCAAACTTTTTTCTGTACTCCCAAATGTACCAAAAATCGAAATCACTCAGAATAAAACAAAATACACATAGATCAATTCTTTATAACGTAAATAAACGGAAAAAACTTCTCCTGAGCTCAGAGGACGCCGTTGTTTAAAGTTATTCGTAAAACTAACTTTTTAAAACTTTTTCAAACTTTTTTCTGTACTCCCAAATGTACCAAAAATCGAAATCTATCAGAATAAAACAAAATGCACATAGATCAATTCTTTAGGATGTACAGAAACGGAAAAAACCCGTCGGAACCTCAGCACACGCCGTTGTTTAAAGTTATTCGTAAAACTAACTTTTTCAAACTTTTTCAAACATTTTTCTGTACTCCCAAATGTATCAAAAATCGAAATCACTCAGAATAAAACAAAATACACATAGATCAATTCTTTATAACGTAAATAAACGGAAAAAACCCCTCCTGAGCTCAGAGGACGCCGTTGTTTAAAGTTATTCGTAAAACTAACTTTTTAAAACTTTTTCAAACTTTTTTCTGTACTCCCAAATGTACCAAAAATCGAAATCACTCAGAATAAATCAAAGTGCACATAGATCAATTCTTTATAACGTAAATAAACGGAAAAAACCTCTCCTGAGCTCAGAGGACGCCGTTGTTTAAAGTTATTCGTTAAACTAACTTTTTCAAACTTTTTCAAACTTTTTTCTGTACTCCCAAATGTACCAAAAATCGAAATCACTCAGAATAAATCAAAGTGCACATAGATCAATTCTTTATAACGTAAATAAACGGAAAAAACCTCTCCTGAGCTCAGAGGACGCCGTTGTTTAAAGTTATTCGTAAAACTAACTTTTTAAAACTTTTTCAAACTTTTTTCTGTACTCCCAAATGTACCAAAAATCGAAATCACTCAGAATAAAACAAAATGCACATAGATCAATTCTTTAGGATGTAGAGAAACGGAAAAAACCCGTCGGAACCTCAGCACACGCCGTTGTTTAAAGTTATTCGTAAAACTAACTTTTTCAAACTTTTTCAAACTTTTTTCTGTACTCCCAAATGTACCAAAAATCGAAATCACTCAGAATAAAACAAAATACACATAGATCAATTCTTTATAACGTAAATAAACGGAAAAAACTTCTCCTGAGCTCAGAGGACGCCGTTGTTTAAAGTTATTCGTAAAACTAACTTTTTAAAACTTTTTCAAACTTTTTTCTGTACTCCCAAATGTACCAAAAATCGAAATCACTCAGAATAAAACAAAATACACATAGATCAATTCTTTATAACGTAAATAAACGGAAAAAACCCCTCCTGAGCTCAGAGGACGCCGTTGTTTAAAGTTATTCGGAAAACTAACTTTTTAAAACTTTTTCAAACTTTTTTCTGTACTCCCAAATGTACCAAAAATCGAAATCACTCAGAATAAATCAAAGTGCACATAGATCAATTCTTTATAACGTAAATAAACGGAAAAAACCTCTCCTGAGCTCAGAGGACGCCGTTGTTTAAAGTTATTCGTTAAACTAACTTTTTCAAACTTTTTCAAACTTTTTTCTGTACTCCCAAATGTACCAAAAATCGAAATCTAGCAGAATAAAAAAAAATACACATAGATCAATTCTTTAGGATGTAGAGAAACGGAAAAAACCCGTTGGAACCGCAGCTGACGCCGTTGTTCATTTTTTTCAAATATGAGAACTTTCCACAACTTCATTCGTTCCTATGTAAAAGCGTTCTAAGTTTAAACACAGGTGTGGGGCAATATTTATACTTCTGCTATATATACTAGCATTACTATACTTTCATATCTTTGTAATGATTTGTTTGATATCTGTTTATTGTAATAAATGAAATATTTTTAATTGAACTTTAATTGCTTTATTTTCTTGGATTAATTCCATATGTTATTAATGAACTCTTTAATTATTTTCCATTACTTTCATATGAAGGTTTTCTTTTAGTTCAGGCAAAAAATACACATACTCGAACCGAATACCAAACTGAATATCGAATACCTACCGAATATTCGGTGCATCCCTAGCAAATACAAAATCTAAAATTTGTCCTCCAATTTTATCCAGGCTATATCAGGATTATCTAGAAATGACCGTTGCACTAAAAACTCAGCCAGCTGCGCATCACAGGAAATAATAACCAACATTACATTTCCAACCCGATTACCTTTAATTATAATAAGCTAAAAACACTTCACTCAACATAAATCTCACATTTTCTCACATTCAAAAAACAAAAATCTCATTCTTCATTGGAAAACCACACAAATTCTCAATTACTTTATGAAAAAACGGCAACGATTAATATAAAATGGCAACGCTGTATTCTCATCTCGGCCTTACGCTCCTCCTCCTCTCAAGGATGACGTCGCCGGACCGAAGTCAACGCGTCTACATTTTCATTTCCGTCCTTTACATTGAGGAATACATTAATCCCAATGGTTGACCGCACTCACCCAATATATTTATTAATTATTTAAAAAGATATACGATTCTGATTTACCTAAACACTGTAATTTATTTTTTTATTCAATGCCCCTTACATAAAAAACAAAAATTTAACTGAGAAATATTAAATTTCGCCCTTACTCGATAATTACTTTCGCCCTTTTCTGTACTCCCAAATGTACCAAAAATCGAAATCACTCAGAATAAAACAAAATACACATAGATCAATTCTTTAGGATGTAGAGAAACGGAAAAAACCTCTCCTGAGCTCAGAGGACGCCGTTGTTTAAAGTTATTCGTAAAACTAACTTTTTCAAACTTTTTCAAACTTTTTTCTGTACTCCAAAATGTATCAAAAATCGAAATCACTCAGAATAAAACAAAATACACATAGATCAATTCTTTATAACGTAAATAAACGGAAAAAACCCGTCGGAACCTCAGCACACGCCGTTGTTTAAAGTTATTCGTAAAACTAACTTTTTCAAACTTTTTCAAACTTTTTTCTGTACTCCCAAATGTACCAAAAATCGAAATCTATCAGAATAAAACAAAATACACATAGATCAATTCTTTATAACGTAAATAAACGGAAAAAACCCCTCCTGAGCTCAGAGGACGCCGTTGTTTAAAGTTATTCGTAAAACTAACTTTTTCAAACTTTTTCAAACTTTTTTCTGTACTCCCAAATGTACCAAAAATCGAAATCACTCAGAATAAAACAAAATACACATAGATCAATTCTTTATAACGTAAATAAACGGAAAAAACCTCTCCTGAGCTCAGAGGACGCCGTTGTTTAAAGTTATTCGTAAAACTAACTTTTTAAAACTTTTTCAAACTTTTTTCTGTACTCCCAAATGTACCAAAAATCGAAATCTATCAGAATAAAACAAAATGCACATAGATCAATTCTTTAGGATGTACAGAAACGGAAAAAACCCGTCGGAACCTCAGCACACGCCGTTGTTTAAAGTTATTCGTAAAACTAACTTTTTCAAACTTTTTCAAACATTTTTCTGTACTCCCAAATGTATCAAAAATCGAAATCACTCAGAATAAATCAAAGTGCACATAGATCAATTCTTTATAACGTAAATAAACGGAAAAAACCTCTCCTGAGCTCAGAGGACGCCGTTGTTTAAAGTTATTCGTAAAACTAACTTTTTAAAACTTTTTCAAACTTTTTTCTGTACTCCCAAATGTACCAAAAATCGAAATCTATCAGAATAAAACAAAATGCACATAGATCAATTCTTTAGGATGTACAGAAACGGAAAAAACCCGTCGGAACCTCAGCACACGCCGTTGTTTAATGTTATTCGTAAAACTAACTTTTTAAAACTTTTTCAAACTTTTTTCTGTACTCCCAAATGTACCAAAAATCGAAATCTACTCAGAATAAAACAAAATGCACATAGATCAATTCTTTAGGATGTAGAGAAACGGAAAAAACCCGTCGGAACCTCAGCACACGCCGTTGTTTAAAGTTATTCGTAAAACTAACTTTTTCAAACTTTTTCAAACTTTTTTCTGTACTCCCAAATGTACCAAAAATCGAAATCTATCAGAATAAAACAAAATGCACCTAAATCAATTCTTTAGGATGTAGAGAAACGGAAAAAACCCCTCCTGAGCTCAGAGGACGCCGTTGTTTAAAGTTATTCGTAAAACTAACTTTTTAAAACTTTTTCAAACTTTTTTCTGTACTCCCAAATGTACCAAAAATCGAAATCTATCAGAATAAAACAAAATGCACATAGATCAATTCTTTAGGATGTAGAGAAACGGAAAAAACCCGTCGGAACCTCAGCACACGCCGTTGTTTAAAGTTATTCGTAAAACTAACTTTTTCAAACTTTTTCAAACTTTTTTCTGTACTCCCAAATGTATCAAAAATCGAAATCACTCAGAATAAAACAAAATACACATAGATCAATTCTTTAGGATGTAGAGAAACGGAAAAAACCCGTCGGAACCTCAGCACACGCCGTTGTTTAAAGTTATTCGTAAAACTAACTTTTTAAAACTTTTTCAAACATTTTTCTGTACTCCCAAATGTACCAAAAATCGAAATCACTCAGAATAAAACAAAATGCAAATGGATCAATTCTTTATAACGTAAATAAACGGAAAAAACCCCTCCTGAGCTCAGAGGACGCCGTTGTTTAAAGTTATTCGGAAAACTAACTTTTTAAAACTTTTTCAAACTTTTTTCTGTACTCCCAAATGTACCAAAAATCGAAATCACTCAGAATAAAACAAAATACACATAGATCAATTCTTTATAACGTAAATAAACGGAAAAAACTTCTCCTGAGCTCAGAGGACGCCGTTGTTTAAAGTTATTCGTAAAACTAACTTTTTCAAACTTTTTCAAACTTTTTTCTGTACTCCCAAATGTACCAAAAATCGAAATCTATCAGAATAAAACAAAATACACATATATCAATTCTTTATAACGTAAATAAACGGAAAAAACCCCTCCTGAGCTCAGAGGACGCCGTTGTTTAAAGTTATTCGTAAAACTAACTTTTTCAAACTTTTTCAAACTTTTTTCTGTACTCCCAAATGTACCAAAAATCGAAATCACTCAGAATAAAACAAAATACACATAGATCAATTCTTTATAACGTAAATAAACGGAAAAAACTTCTCCTGAGCTCAGAGGACGCCGTTGTTTAAAGTTATTCGTAAAACTAACTTTTTAAAACTTTTTCAAACTTTTTTCTGTACTCCCAAATGTACCAAAAATCGAAATCTATCAGAATAAAACAAAATGCACATAGATCAATTCTTTAGGATGTAGAGAAACGGAAAAAACCCGTCGGAACCTCAGCACACGCCGTTGTTTAAAGTTATTCGTAAAACTAACTTTTTCAAACTTTTTCAAACTTTTTTCTGTACTCCCAAATGTACCAAAAATCGAAATCACTCAGAATAAAACAAAATACACATAGATCAATTCTTTATATCGTAAATAAACGGAAAAAACTTCTCCTGAGCTCAGAGGACGCCGTTGTTTAAAGTTATTCGTAAAACTAACTTTTTCAAACTTTTTCAAACATTTTTCTGTACTCCCAAATGTACCAAAAATCGAAATCACTCAGAATAAATCAAAGTGCACATAGATCAATTCTTTATAACGTAAATAAACGGAAAAAACCTCTCCTGAGCTCAGAGGACGCCGTTGTTTAAAGTTATTCGTTAAACTAACTTTTTCAAACTTTTTCAAACTTTTTTCTGTACTCCCAAATGTACCAAAAATCGAAATCTAGCAGAATAAAAAAAAATACACATAGATCAATTCTTTAGGATGTAGAGAAACGGAAAAAACCCGTTGGAACCGCAGCTGACGCCGTTGTTCATTTTTTTCAAATATGAGAACTTTCCACAACTTCATTCGTTCCTATGTAAAAGCGTTCTAAGTTTAAACACAGGTGTGGGGCAATATTTATACTTCTGCTATATATACTAGCATTACTATACTTTCATATCTTTGTAATGATTTGTTTGATATCTGTTTATTGTAATAAATGAAATATTTTTAATTGAACTTTAATTGCTTTATTTTCTTGGATTAATTCCATATGTTATTAATGAACTCTTTAATTATTTTCCATTACTTTCATATGAAGGTTTTCTTTTAGTTCAGGCAAAAAATACACATACTCGAACCGAATACCAAACTGAATATCGAATACCTACCGAATATTCGGTGCATCCCTAGCAAATACAAAATCTAAAATTTGTCCTCCAATTTTATCCAGGCTATATCAGGATTATCTAGAAATGACCGTTGCACTAAAAACTCAGCCAGCTGCGCATCACAGGAAATAATAACCAACATTACATTTCCAACCCGATTACCTTTAATTATAATAAGCTAAAAACACTTCACTCAACATAAATCTCACATTTTCTCACATTCAAAAAACAAAAATCTCATTCTTCATTGGAAAACCACACAAATTCTCAATTACTTTATGAAAAAACGGCAACGATTAATATAAAATGGCAACGCTGTATTCTCATCTCGGCCTTACGCTCCTCCTCCTCTCAAGGATGACGTCGCCGGACCGAAGTCAACGCGTCTACATTTTCATTTCCGTCCTTTACATTGAGGAATACATTAATCCCAATGGTTGACCGCACTCACCCAATATATTTATTAATTATTTAAAAAGATATACGATTCTGATTTACCTAAACACTGTAATTTATTTTTTTATTCAATGCCCCTTACATAAAAAACAAAAATTTAACTGAGAAATATTAAATTTCGCCCTTACTCGATAATTACTTTCGCCCTTTTCTGTACTCCCAAATGTACCAAAAATCGAAATCACTCAGAATAAAACAAAATACACATAGATCAATTCTTTAGGATGTAGAGAAACGGAAAAAACCTCTCCTGAGCTCAGAGGACGCCGTTGTTTAAAGTTATTCGTAAAACTAACTTTTTCAAACTTTTTCAAACTTTTTTCTGTACTCCAAAATGTATCAAAAATCGAAATCACTCAGAATAAAACAAAATACACATAGATCAATTCTTTATAACGTAAATAAACGGAAAAAACCCGTCGGAACCTCAGCACACGCCGTTGTTTAAAGTTATTCGTAAAACTAACTTTTTCAAACTTTTTCAAACTTTTTTCTGTACTCCCAAATGTACCAAAAATCGAAATCTATCAGAATAAAACAAAATACACATATATCAATTCTTTATAACGTAAATAAACGGAAAAAACCCCTCCTGAGCTCAGAGGACGCCGTTGTTTAAAGTTATTCGTAAAACTAACTTTTTAAAACTTTTTCAAACTTTTTTCTGTACTCCCAAATGTACCAAAAATCGAAATCACTCAGAATAAATCAAAGTGCACATAGATCAATTCTTTATAACGTAAATAAACGGAAAAAACCTCTCCTGAGCTCAGAGGACGCCGTTGTTTAAAGTTATTCGTAAAACTAACTTTTTAAAACTTTTTCAAACTTTTTTCTGTACTCCCAAATGTACCAAAAATCGAAATCTATCAGAATAAAACAAAATGCACATAGATCAATTCTTTAGGATGTACAGAAACGGAAAAAACCCGTCGGAACCTCAGCACACGCCGTTGTTTAATGTTATTCGTAAAACTAACTTTTTAAAACTTTTTCAAACTTTTTTCTGTACTCCCAAATGTACCAAAAATCGAAATCTATCAGAATAAAACAAAATGCACATAGATCAATTCTTTAGGATGTAGAGAAACGGAAAAAACCCGTCGGAACCTCAGCACACGCCGTTGTTTAAAGTTATTCGTAAAACTAACTTTTTCAAACTTTTTCAAACTTTTTTCTGTACTCCCAAATGTATCAAAAATCGAAATCACTCAGAATAAAACAAAATACACATAGATCAATTCTTTAGGATGTAGAGAAACGGAAAAAACCCCTCCTGAGCTCAGAGGACGCCGTTGTTTAAAGTTATTCGGAAAACTAACTTTTTAAAACTTTTTCAAACTTTTTTCTGTACTCCCAAATGTACCAAAAATCGAAATCTATCAGAATAAAACAAAATACACATAGATCAATTCTTTATAACGTAAATAAACGGAAAAAACCCGTCGGAACCTCAGCACACGCCGTTGTTTAAAGTTATTCGTAAAACTAACTTTTTAAAACTTTTTCAAACTTTTTTCTGTACTCCCAAATGTACCAAAAATCGAAATCTATCAGAATAAAACAAAATGCACATAGATCAATTCTTTAGGATGTAGAGAAACGGAAAAAACCCGTCGGAACCTCAGCACACGCCGTTGTTTAAAGTTATTCGTAAAACTAACTTTTTCAAACTTTTTCAAACTTTTTTCTGTACTCCCAAATGTATCAAAAATCGAAATCACTCAGAATAAAACAAAATACACATAGATCAATTCTTTAGGATGTAGAGAAACGGAAAAAACCCGTCGGAACCTCAGCACACGCCGTTGTTTAAAGTTATTCGTAAAACTAACTTTTTAAAACTTTTTCAAACATTTTTCTGTACTCCCAAATGTACCAAAAATCGAAATCACTCAGAATAAAACAAAATGCAAATGGATCAATTCTTTATAACGTAAATAAACGGAAAAAACCCCTCCTGAGCTCAGAGGACGCCGTTGTTTAAAGTTATTCGGAAAACTAACTTTTTAAAACTTTTTCAAACTTTTTTCTGTACTCCCAAATGTACCAAAAATCGAAATCACTCAGAATAAAACAAAATACACATAGATCAATTCTTTATAACGTAAATAAACGGAAAAAACTTCTCCTGAGCTCAGAGGACGCCGTTGTTTAAAGTTATTCGTAAAACTAACTTTTTCAAACTTTTTCAAACTTTTTTCTGTACTCCCAAATGTACCAAAAATCGAAATCTATCAGAATAAAACAAAATACACATATATCAATTCTTTATAACGTAAATAAACGGAAAAAACCCCTCCTGAGCTCAGAGGACGCCGTTGTTTAAAGTTATTCGTAAAACTAACTTTTTCAAACTTTTTCAAACTTTTTTCTGTACTCCCAAATGTACCAAAAATCGAAATCACTCAGAATAAAACAAAATACACATAGATCAATTCTTTATAACGTAAATAAACGGAAAAAACTTCTCCTGAGCTCAGAGGACGCCGTTGTTTAAAGTTATTCGTAAAACTAACTTTTTAAAACTTTTTCAAACTTTTTTCTGTACTCCCAAATGTACCAAAAATCGAAATCTATCAGAATAAAACAAAATGCACATAGATCAATTCTTTAGGATGTAGAGAAACGGAAAAAACCCGTCGGAACCTCAGCACACGCCGTTGTTTAAAGTTATTCGTAAAACTAACTTTTTCAAACTTTTTCAAACTTTTTTCTGTACTCCCAAATGTACCAAAAATCGAAATCACTCAGAATAAAACAAAATACACATAGATCAATTCTTTATATCGTAAATAAACGGAAAAAACTTCTCCTGAGCTCAGAGGACGCCGTTGTTTAAAGTTATTCGTAAAACTAACTTTTTCAAACTTTTTCAAACATTTTTCTGTACTCCCAAATGTACCAAAAATCGAAATCACTCAGAATAAATCAAAGTGCACATAGATCAATTCTTTATAACGTAAATAAACGGAAAAAACCTCTCCTGAGCTCAGAGGACGCCGTTGTTTAAAGTTATTCGTTAAACTAACTTTTTCAAACTTTTTCAAACTTTTTTCTGTACTCCCAAATGTACCAAAAATCGAAATCTAGCAGAATAAAAAAAAATACACATAGATCAATTCTTTAGGATGTAGAGAAACGGAAAAAACCCGTTGGAACCGCAGCTGACGCCGTTGTTCATTTTTTTCAAATATGAGAACTTTCCACAACTTCATTCGTTCCTATGTAAAAGCGTTCTAAGTTTAAACACAGGTGTGGGGCAATATTTATACTTCTGCTATATATACTAGCATTACTATACTTTCATATCTTTGTAATGATTTGTTTGATATCTGTTTATTGTAATAAATGAAATATTTTTAATTGAACTTTAATTGCTTTATTTTCTTGGATTAATTCCATATGTTATTAATGAACTCTTTAATTATTTTCCATTACTTTCATATGAAGGTTTTCTTTTAGTTCAGGCAAAAAATACACATACTCGAACCGAATACCAAACTGAATATCGAATACCTACCGAATATTCGGTGCATCCCTAGCAAATACAAAATCTAAAATTTGTCCTCCAATTTTATCCAGGCTATATCAGGATTATCTAGAAATGACCGTTGCACTAAAAACTCAGCCAGCTGCGCATCACAGGAAATAATAACCAACATTACATTTCCAACCCGATTACCTTTAATTATAATAAGCTAAAAACACTTCACTCAACATAAATCTCACATTTTCTCACATTCAAAAAACAAAAATCTCATTCTTCATTGGAAAACCACACAAATTCTCAATTACTTTATGAAAAAACGGCAACGATTAATATAAAATGGCAACGCTGTATTCTCATCTCGGCCTTACGCTCCTCCTCCTCTCAAGGATGACGTCGCCGGACCGAAGTCAACGCGTCTACATTTTCATTTCCGTCCTTTACATTGAGGAATACATTAATCCCAATGGTTGACCGCACTCACCCAATATATTTATTAATTATTTAAAAAGATATACGATTCTGATTTACCTAAACACTGTAATTTATTTTTTTATTCAATGCCCCTTACATAAAAAACAAAAATTTAACTGAGAAATATTAAATTTCGCCCTTACTCGATAATTACTTTCGCCCTTTTCTGTACTCCCAAATGTACCAAAAATCGAAATCACTCAGAATAAAACAAAATACACATAGATCAATTCTTTAGGATGTAGAGAAACGGAAAAAACCTCTCCTGAGCTCAGAGGACGCCGTTGTTTAAAGTTATTCGTAAAACTAACTTTTTCAAACTTTTTCAAACTTTTTTCTGTACTCCAAAATGTATCAAAAATCGAAATCACTCAGAATAAAACAAAATACACATAGATCAATTCTTTATAACGTAAATAAACGGAAAAAACCCGTCGGAACCTCAGCACACGCCGTTGTTTAAAGTTATTCGTAAAACTAACTTTTTCAAACTTTTTCAAACTTTTTTCTGTACTCCCAAATGTACCAAAAATCGAAATCTATCAGAATAAAACAAAATACACATATATCAATTCTTTATAACGTAAATAAACGGAAAAAACCCCTCCTGAGCTCAGAGGACGCCGTTGTTTAAAGTTATTCGTAAAACTAACTTTTTAAAACTTTTTCAAACTTTTTTCTGTACTCCCAAATGTACCAAAAATCGAAATCACTCAGAATAAATCAAAGTGCACATAGATCAATTCTTTATAACGTAAATAAACGGAAAAAACCTCTCCTGAGCTCAGAGGACGCCGTTGTTTAAAGTTATTCGTAAAACTAACTTTTTAAAACTTTTTCAAACTTTTTTCTGTACTCCCAAATGTACCAAAAATCGAAATCTATCAGAATAAAACAAAATGCACATAGATCAATTCTTTAGGATGTACAGAAACGGAAAAAACCCGTCGGAACCTCAGCACACGCCGTTGTTTAATGTTATTCGTAAAACTAACTTTTTAAAACTTTTTCAAACTTTTTTCTGTACTCCCAAATGTACCAAAAATCGAAATCTATCAGAATAAAACAAAATGCACATAGATCAATTCTTTAGGATGTAGAGAAACGGAAAAAACCCGTCGGAACCTCAGCACACGCCGTTGTTTAAAGTTATTCGTAAAACTAACTTTTTCAAACTTTTTCAAACTTTTTTCTGTACTCCCAAATGTATCAAAAATCGAAATCACTCAGAATAAAACAAAATACACATAGATCAATTCTTTAGGATGTAGAGAAACGGAAAAAACCCCTCCTGAGCTCAGAGGACGCCGTTGTTTAAAGTTATTCGGAAAACTAACTTTTTAAAACTTTTTCAAACTTTTTTCTGTACTCCCAAATGTACCAAAAATCGAAATCTATCAGAATAAAACAAAATACACATAGATCAATTCTTTATAACGTAAATAAACGGAAAAAACCCGTCGGAACCTCAGCACACGCCGTTGTTTAAAGTTATTCGTAAAACTAACTTTTTAAAACTTTTTCAAACTTTTTTCTGTACTCCCAAATGTACCAAAAATCGAAATCTATCAGAATAAAACAAAATGCACATAGATCAATTCTTTAGGATGTAGAGAAACGGAAAAAACCCGTCGGAACCTCAGCACACGCCGTTGTTTAAAGTTATTCGTAAAACTAACTTTTTCAAACTTTTTCAAACTTTTTTCTGTACTCCCAAATGTATCAAAAATCGAAATCACTCAGAATAAAACAAAATACACATAGATCAATTCTTTAGGATGTAGAGAAACGGAAAAAACCCGTCGGAACCTCAGCACACGCCGTTGTTTAAAGTTATTCGTAAAACTAACTTTTTAAAACTTTTTCAAACATTTTTCTGTACTCCCAAATGTATCAAAAATCGAAATCACTCAGAATAAAACAAAATACACATAGATCAATTCTTTATAACGTAAATAAACGGAAAAAACCTCTCCTGAGCTCAGAGGACGCCGTTGTTTAAAGTTATTCGGAAAACTAACTTTTAAAACTTTTTCAAACTTTTTTCTGTACTCCCAAATGTACCAAAAATCGAAATCACTCAGAATAAATCAAAGTGCACATAGATCAATTCTTTATAACGTAAATAAACGGAAAAAACCTCTCCTGAGCTCAGAGGACGCCGTTGTTTAAAGTTATTCGGAAAACTAACTTTCAAAACTTTTTCAAACTTTTTTCTGTACTCCCAAATGTACCAAAAATCGAAATCACTCAGAATAAATCAAAGTGCACATAGATCAATTCTTTAGGATGTAGAGAAACGGAAAAAACCCGTCGGAACCTCAGCACACGCCGTTGTTTAAAGTTATTCGTAAAACTAACTTTTTAAAACTTTTTCAAACATTTTTCTGTACTCCCAAATGTATCAAAAATCGAAATCACTCAGAATAAAACAAAATACACATAGATCAATTCTTTATAACGTAAATAAACGGAAAAAACCTCTCCTGAGCTCAGAGGACGCCGTTGTTTAAAGTTATTCGGAAAACTAACTTTTAAAACTTTTTCAAACTTTTTTCTGTACTCCCAAATGTACCAAAAATCGAAATCACTCAGAATAAATCAAAGTGCACATAGATCAATTCTTTATAACGTAAATAAACGGAAAAAACCTCTCCTGAGCTCAGAGGACGCCGTTGTTTAAAGTTATTCGTTAAACTAACTTTTTCAAACTTTTTCAAACTTTTTTCTGTACTCCCAAATGTACCAAAAATCGAAATCTAGCAGAATAAAAAAAAATACACATAGATCAATTCTTTAGGATGTAGAGAAACGGAAAAAACCCGTTGGAACCGCAGCTGACGCCGTTGTTCATTTTTTTCAAATATGAGAACTTTCCACAACTTCATTCGTTCCTATGTAAAAGCGTTCTAAGTTTAAACACAGGTGTGGGGCAATATTTATACTTCTGCTATATATACTAGCATTACTATACTTTCATATCTTTGTAATGATTTGTTTGATATCTGTTTATTGTAATAAATGAAATATTTTTAATTGAACTTTAATTGCTTTATTTTCTTGGATTAATTCCATATGTTATTAATGAACTCTTTAATTATTTTCCATTACTTTCATATGAAGGTTTTCTTTTAGTTCAGGCAAAAAATACACATACTCGAACCGAATACCAAACTGAATATCGAATACCTACCGAATATTCGGTGCATCCCTAGCAAATACAAAATCTAAAATTTGTCCTCCAATTTTATCCAGGCTATATCAGGATTATCTAGAAATGACCGTTGCACTAAAAACTCAGCCAGCTGCGCATCACAGGAAATAATAACCAACATTACATTTCCAACCCGATTACCTTTAATTATAATAAGCTAAAAACACTTCACTCAACATAAATCTCACATTTTCTCACATTCAAAAAACAAAAATCTCATTCTTCATTGGAAAACCACACAAATTCTCAATTACTTTATGAAAAAACGGCAACGATTAATATAAAATGGCAACGCTGTATTCTCATCTCGGCCTTACGCTCCTCCTCCTCTCAAGGATGACGTCGCCGGACCGAAGTCAACGCGTCTACATTTTCATTTCCGTCCTTTACATTGAGGAATACATTAATCCCAATGGTTGACCGCACTCACCCAATATATTTATTAATTATTTAAAAAAAATATACGATTCTGATTTACCTAAACACTGTAATTTATTTTTTTATTCAATGCCCCTTACATAAAAAACAAAAATTTAACTGAGAAATATTAAATTTCGCCCTTACTCGATAATTACTTTCGCCCTTTTCTGTACTCCCAAATGTACCAAAAATCGAAATCACTCAGAATAAAACAAAATACACATAGATCAATTCTTTAGGATGTAGAGAAACGGAAAAAACCTCTCCTGAGCTCAGAGGACGCCGTTGTTTAAAGTTATTCGTAAAACTAACTTTTTCAAACTTTTTCAAACTTTTTTCTGTACTCCAAAATGTATCAAAAATCGAAATCACTCAGAATAAAACAAAATACACATAGATCAATTCTTTATAACGTAAATAAACGGAAAAAACCCGTCGGAACCTCAGCACACGCCGTTGTTTAAAGTTATTCGTAAAACTAACTTTTTCAAACTTTTTCAAACTTTTTTCTGTACTCCCAAATGTACCAAAAATCGAAATCTATCAGAATAAAACAAAATACACATAGATCAATTCTTTATAACGTAAATAAACGGAAAAAACCCCTCCTGAGCTCAGAGGACGCCGTTGTTTAAAGTTATTCGTAAAACTAACTTTTTCAAACTTTTTCAAACTTTTTTCTGTACTCCCAAATGTACCAAAAATCGAAATCTATCAGAATAAAACAAAATGCACATAGATCAATTCTTAATAACGTAAATAAACGGAAAAAACCCGTCGGAACCTCAGCACACGCCGTTGTTTAAAGTTATTCGTAAAACTAACTTTTTCAAACTTTTTCAAACATTTTTCTGTACTCCCAAATGTATCAAAAATCGAAATCACTCAGAATAAAACAAAATACACATAGATCAATTCTTTATAACGTAAATAAACGGAAAAAACCCCTCCTGAGCTCAGAGGACGCCGTTGTTTAAAGTTATTCGTAAAACTAACTTTTTAAAACTTTTTCAAACTTTTTTCTGTACTCCCAAATGTACCAAAAATCGAAATCTATCAGAATAAAACAAAATGCACATAGATCAATTCTTTAGGATGTAGAGAAACGGAAAAAACCCGTCGGAACCTCAGCACACGCCGTTGTTTAAAGTTATTCGTAAAACTAACTTTTTCAAACTTTTTCAAACTTTTTTCTGTACTCCCAAATGTATCAAAAATCGAAATCACTCAGAATAAAACAAAATACACATAGATCAATTCTTTAGGATGTAGAGAAACGGAAAAAACCCGTCGGAACCTCAGCACACGCCGTTGTTTAAAGTTATTCGTAAAACTAACTTTTTAAAACTTTTTCAAACATTTTTCTGTACTCCCAAATGTATCAAAAATCGAAATCACTCAGAATAAAACAAAATACACATAGATCAATTCTTTATAACGTAAATAAACGGAAAAAACCTCTCCTGAGCTCAGAGGACGCCGTTGTTTAAAGTTATTCGGAAAACTAACTTTTAAAACTTTTTCAAACTTTTTTCTGTACTCCCAAATGTACCAAAAATCGAAATCACTCAGAATAAATCAAAGTGCACATAGATCAATTCTTTATAACGTAAATAAACGGAAAAAACCTCTCCTGAGCTCAGAGGACGCCGTTGTTTAAAGTTATTCGTAAAACTAACTTTTTAAAACTTTTTCAAACTTTTTTCTGTACTCCCAAATGTACCAAAAATCGAAATCTATCAGAATAAAACAAAATGCACATAGATCAATTCTTTAGGATGTACAGAAACGGAAAAAACCCGTCGGAACCTCAGCACACGCCGTTGTTTAATGTTATTCGTAAAACTAACTTTTTAAAACTTTTTCAAACTTTTTTCTGTACTCCCAAATGTACCAAAAATCGAAATCTATCAGAATAAAACAAAATGCACATAGATCAATTCTTTAGGATGTAGAGAAACGGAAAAAACCCGTCGGAACCTCAGCACACGCCGTTGTTTAAAGTTATTCGTAAAACTAACTTTTTCAAACTTTTTCAAACTTTTTTCTGTACTCCCAAATGTATCAAAAATCGAAATCACTCAGAATAAAACAAAATACACATAGATCAATTCTTTAGGATGTAGAGAAACGGAAAAAATCCCTCCTGAGCTCAGAGGACGCCGTTGTTTAAAGTTATTCGGAAAACTAACTTTTTATAACTTTTTCAAACTTTTTTCTGTACTCCAAAATGTATCAAAAATCGAAATCACTCAGAATAAAACAAAATACACATAGATCAATTCTTTATAACGTAAATAAACGGAAAAAACCCGTCGGAACCTCAGCACACGCCGTTGTTTAAAGTTATTCGTAAAACTAACTTTTTCAAACTTTTTCAAACTTTTTTCTGTACTCCCAAATGTACCAAAAATCGAAATCTATCAGAATAAAACAAAATGCACCTAAATCAATTCTTTAGGATGTAGAGAAACGGAAAAAACCCCTCCTGAGCTCAGAGGACGCCGTTGTTTAAAGTTATTCGTAAAACTAACTTTTTAAAACTTTTTCAAACTTTTTTCTGTACTCCCAAATGTACCAAAAATCGAAATCTATCAGAATAAAACAAAATGCACATAGATCAATTCTTTAGGATGTAGAGAAACGGAAAAAACCCGTCGGAACCTCAGCACACGCCGTTGTTTAAAGTTATTCGTAAAACTAACTTTTTCAAACTTTTTCAAACTTTTTTCTGTACTCCCAAATGTATCAAAAATCGAAATCACTCAGAATAAAACAAAATACACATAGATCAATTCTTTAGGATGTAGAGAAACGGAAAAAACCCGTCGGAACCTCAGCACACGCCGTTGTTTAAAGTTATTCGTAAAACTAACTTTTTAAAACTTTTTCAAACATTTTTCTGTACTCCCAAATGTACCAAAAATCGAAATCACTCAGAATAAAACAAAATGCAAATGGATCAATTCTTTATAACGTAAATAAACGGAAAAAACCCCTCCTGAGCTCAGAGGACGCCGTTGTTTAAAGTTATTCGGAAAACTAACTTTTTAAAACTTTTTCAAACTTTTTTCTGTACTCCCAAATGTACCAAAAATCGAAATCACTCAGAATAAAACAAAATACACATAGATCAATTCTTTATAACGTAAATAAACGGAAAAAACTTCTCCTGAGCTCAGAGGACGCCGTTGTTTAAAGTTATTCGTAAAACTAACTTTTTCAAACTTTTTCAAACTTTTTTCTGTACTCCCAAATGTACCAAAAATCGAAATCTATCAGAATAAAACAAAATACACATATATCAATTCTTTATAACGTAAATAAACGGAAAAAACCCCTCCTGAGCTCAGAGGACGCCGTTGTTTAAAGTTATTCGTAAAACTAACTTTTTCAAACTTTTTCAAACTTTTTTCTGTACTCCCAAATGTACCAAAAATCGAAATCACTCAGAATAAAACAAAATACACATAGATCAATTCTTTATAACGTAAATAAACGGAAAAAACTTCTCCTGAGCTCAGAGGACGCCGTTGTTTAAAGTTATTCGTAAAACTAACTTTTTAAAACTTTTTCAAACTTTTTTCTGTACTCCCAAATGTACCAAAAATCGAAATCTATCAGAATAAAACAAAATGCACATAGATCAATTCTTTAGGATGTAGAGAAACGGAAAAAACCCGTCGGAACCTCAGCACACGCCGTTGTTTAAAGTTATTCGTAAAACTAACTTTTTCAAACTTTTTCAAACTTTTTTCTGTACTCCCAAATGTACCAAAAATCGAAATCACTCAGAATAAAACAAAATACACATAGATCAATTCTTTATATCGTAAATAAACGGAAAAAACTTCTCCTGAGCTCAGAGGACGCCGTTGTTTAAAGTTATTCGTAAAACTAACTTTTTCAAACTTTTTCAAACATTTTTCTGTACTCCCAAATGTACCAAAAATCGAAATCACTCAGAATAAATCAAAGTGCACATAGATCAATTCTTTATAACGTAAATAAACGGAAAAAACCTCTCCTGAGCTCAGAGGACGCCGTTGTTTAAAGTTATTCGTTAAACTAACTTTTTCAAACTTTTTCAAACTTTTTTCTGTACTCCCAAATGTACCAAAAATCGAAATCTAGCAGAATAAAAAAAAATACACATAGATCAATTCTTTAGGATGTAGAGAAACGGAAAAAACCCGTTGGAACCGCAGCTGACGCCGTTGTTCATTTTTTTCAAATATGAGAACTTTCCACAACTTCATTCGTTCCTATGTAAAAGCGTTCTAAGTTTAAACACAGGTGTGGGGCAATATTTATACTTCTGCTATATATACTAGCATTACTATACTTTCATATCTTTGTAATGATTTGTTTGATATCTGTTTATTGTAATAAATGAAATATTTTTAATTGAACTTTAATTGCTTTATTTTCTTGGATTAATTCCATATGTTATTAATGAACTCTTTAATTATTTTCCATTACTTTCATATGAAGGTTTTCTTTTAGTTCAGGCAAAAAATACACATACTCGAACCGAATACCAAACTGAATATCGAATACCTACCGAATATTCGGTGCATCCCTAGCAAATACAAAATCTAAAATTTGTCCTCCAATTTTATCCAGGCTATATCAGGATTATCTAGAAATGACCGTTGCACTAAAAACTCAGCCAGCTGCGCATCACAGGAAATAATAACCAACATTACATTTCCAACCCGATTACCTTTAATTATAATAAGCTAAAAACACTTCACTCAACATAAATCTCACATTTTCTCACATTCAAAAAACAAAAATCTCATTCTTCATTGGAAAACCACACAAATTCTCAATTACTTTATGAAAAAACGGCAACGATTAATATAAAATGGCAACGCTGTATTCTCATCTCGGCCTTACGCTCCTCCTCCTCTCAAGGATGACGTCGCCGGACCGAAGTCAACGCGTCTACATTTTCATTTCCGTCCTTTACATTGAGGAATACATTAATCCCAATGGTTGACCGCACTCACCCAATATATTTATTAATTATTTAAAAAAAATATACGATTCTGATTTACCTAAACACTGTAATTTATTTTTTTATTCAATGCCCCTTACATAAAAAACAAAAATTTAACTGAGAAATATTAAATTTCGCCCTTACTCGATAATTACTTTCGCCCTTTTCTGTACTCCCAAATGTACCAAAAATCGAAATCACTCAGAATAAAACAAAATACACATAGATCAATTCTTTAGGATGTAGAGAAACGGAAAAAACCTCTCCTGAGCTCAGAGGACGCCGTTGTTTAAAGTTATTCGTAAAACTAACTTTTTCAAACTTTTTCAAACTTTTTTCTGTACTCCAAAATGTATCAAAAATCGAAATCACTCAGAATAAAACAAAATACACATAGATCAATTCTTTATAACGTAAATAAACGGAAAAAACCCGTCGGAACCTCAGCACACGCCGTTGTTTAAAGTTATTCGTAAAACTAACTTTTTCAAACTTTTTCAAACTTTTTTCTGTACTCCCAAATGTACCAAAAATCGAAATCTATCAGAATAAAACAAAATACACATATATCAATTCTTTATAACGTAAATAAACGGAAAAAACCCCTCCTGAGCTCAGAGGACGCCGTTGTTTAAAGTTATTCGTAAAACTAACTTTTTAAAACTTTTTCAAACTTTTTTCTGTACTCCCAAATGTACCAAAAATCGAAATCACTCAGAATAAAACAAAATACACATAGATCAATTCTTTATAACGTAAATAAACGGAAAAAACTTCTCCTGAGCTCAGAGGACGCCGTTGTTTAAAGTTATTCGTAAAACTAACTTTTTAAAACTTTTTCAAACTTTTTTCTGTACTCCCAAATGTACCAAAAATCGAAATCTATCAGAATAAAACAAAATGCACATAGATCAATTCTTTAGGATGTACAGAAACGGAAAAAACCCGTCGGAACCTCAGCACACGCCGTTGTTTAAAGTTATTCGTAAAACTAACTTTTTCAAACTTTTTCAAACATTTTTCTGTACTCCCAAATGTATCAAAAATCGAAATCACTCAGAATAAAACAAAATACACATAGATCAATTCTTTATAACGTAAATAAACGGAAAAAACCCCTCCTGAGCTCAGAGGACGCCGTTGTTTAAAGTTATTCGTAAAACTAACTTTTTAAAACTTTTTCAAACTTTTTTCTGTACTCCCAAATGTACCAAAAATCGAAATCACTCAGAATAAATCAAAGTGCACATAGATCAATTCTTTATAACGTAAATAAACGGAAAAAACCTCTCCTGAGCTCAGAGGACGCCGTTGTTTAAAGTTATTCGTAAAACTAACTTTTTAAAACTTTTTCAAACTTTTTTCTGTACTCCCAAATGTACCAAAAATCGAAATCACTCAGAATAAATCAAAATGCAAATAGATCAATTCTTTAGGATGTAGAGAAACGGAAAAAACCCCTCCTGAGCTCAGAGGACGCCGTTGTTTAAAGTTATTCGTAAAACTAACTTTTTAAAACTTTTTCAAACTTTTTTCTGTACTCCCAAATGTACCAAAAATCGAAATCTATCAGAATAAAACAAAATGCACATAGATCAATTCTTTAGGATGTAGAGAAACGGAAAAAACCCGTCGGAACCTCAGCACACGCCGTTGTTTAAAGTTATTCGTAAAACTAACTTTTTCAAACTTTTTCAAACTTTTTTCTGTACTCCCAAATGTACCAAAAATCGAAATCTAGCAGAATAAAACAAAATGCACATAGATCAATTCTTTAGGATGTACAGAAACGGAAAAAACCCGTCGGAACCTCAGCACACGCCGTTGTTTAAAGTTATTCGTAAAACTAACTTTTTCAAACTTTTTCAAACATTTTTCTGTACTCCCAAATGTATCAAAAATCGAAATCACTCAGAATAAAACAAAATACACATAGATCAATTCTTTATAACGTAAATAAACGGAAAAAACCCCTCCTGAGCTCAGAGGACGCCGTTGTTTAAAGTTATTCGTAAAACTAACTTTTTCAAACTTTTTCAAACTTTTTTCTGTACTCCCAAATGTACCAAAAATCGAAATCTATCAGAATAAAACAAAATACACATAGATCAATTCTTTATAACGTAAATAAACGGAAAAAACCCGTCGGAACCTCAGCACACGCCGTTGTTTAAAGTTATTCGTAAAACTAACTTTTTCAAACTTTTTCAAACTTTTTTCTGTACTCCCAAATGTATCAAAAATCGAAATCTATCAGAATAAAACAAAATACACATAGATCAATTCTTTAGGATGTAGAGAAACGGAAAAAACCCCTCCTGAGCTCAGAGGACGCCGTTGTTTAAAGTTATTCGGAAAACTAACTTTTTAAAACTTTTTCAAACTTTTTTCTGTACTCCCAAATGTACCAAAAATCGAAATCTATCAGAATAAAACAAAATACACATAGATCAATTCTTTATAACGTAAATAAACGGAAAAAACCCGTCGGAACCTCAGCACACGCCGTTGTTTAAAGTTATTCGTAAAACTAACTTTTTCAAACTTTTTCAAACTTTTTTCTGTACTCCCAAATGTATCAAAAATCGAAATCACTCAGAATAAAACAAAATACACATAGATCAATTCTTTAGGATGTAGAGAAACGGAAAAAACCCGTCGGAACCTCAGCACACGCCGTTGTTTAAAGTTATTCGTAAAACTAACTTTTTAAAACTTTTTCAAACATTTTTTTGTACTCCCAAATGTACCAAAAATCGAAATCACTCAGAATAAAACAAAATGCAAATGGATCAATTCTTTATAACGTAAATAAACGGAAAAAACCCCTCCTGAGCTCAGAGGACGCCGTTGTTTAAAGTTATTCGGAAAACTAACTTTTTAAAACTTTTTCAAACTTTTTTCTGTACTCCCAAATGTACCAAAAATCGAAATCACTCAGAATAAATCAAAGTGCACATAGATCAATTCTTTATAACGTAAATAAACGGAAAAAACCTCTCCTGAGCTCAGAGGACGCCGTTGTTTAAAGTTATTCGTTAAACTAACTTTTTCAAACTTTTTCAAACTTTTTTCTGTACTCCCAAATGTACCAAAAATCGAAATCTAGCAGAATAAAAAAAAATACACATAGATCAATTCTTTAGGATGTAGAGAAACGGAAAAAACCCGTTGGAACCGCAGCTGACGCCGTTGTTCATTTTTTTCAAATATGAGAACTTTCCACAACTTCATTCGTTCCTATGTAAAAGCGTTCTAAGTTTAAACACAGGTGTGGGGCAATATTTATACTTCTGCTATATATACTAGCATTACTATACTTTCATATCTTTGTAATGATTTGTTTGATATCTGTTTATTGTAATAAATGAAATATTTTTAATTGAACTTTAATTGCTTTATTTTCTTGGATTAATTCCATATGTTATTAATGAACTCTTTAATTATTTTCCATTACTTTCATATGAAGGTTTTCTTTTAGTTCAGGCAAAAAATACACATACTCGAACCGAATACCAAACTGAATATCGAATACCTACCGAATATTCGGTGCATCCCTAGCAAATACAAAATCTAAAATTTGTCCTCCAATTTTATCCAGGCTATATCAGGATTATCTAGAAATGACCGTTGCACTAAAAACTCAGCCAGCTGCGCATCACAGGAAATAATAACCAACATTACATTTCCAACCCGATTACCTTTAATTATAATAAGCTAAAAACACTTCACTCAACATAAATCTCACATTTTCTCACATTCAAAAAACAAAAATCTCATTCTTCATTGGAAAACCACACAAATTCTCAATTACTTTATGAAAAAACGGCAACGATTAATATAAAATGGCAACGCTGTATTCTCATCTCGGCCTTACGCTCCTCCTCCTCTCAAGGATGACGTCGCCGGACCGAAGTCAACGCGTCTACATTTTCATTTCCGTCCTTTACATTGAGGAATACATTAATCCCAATGGTTGACCGCACTCACCCAATATATTTATTAATTATTTAAAAAGATATACGATTCTGATTTACCTAAACACTGTAATTTATTTTTTTATTCAATGCCCCTTACATAAAAAACAAAAATTTAACTGAGAAATATTAAATTTCGCCCTTACTCGATAATTACTTTCGCCCTTTTCTGTACTCCCAAATGTACCAATAATCGAAATCACTCAGAATAAAACAAAATACACATAGATCAATTCTTTAGGATGTAGAGAAACGGAAAAAACCTCTCCTGAGCTCAGAGGACGCCGTTGTTTAAAGTTATTCGTAAAACTAACTTTTTAAAACTTTTTCAAACTTTTTTCTGTACTCCCAAATGTACCAAAAATCGAAATCTATCAGAATAAAACAAAATGCACATAGATCAATTCTTTAGGATGTAGAGAAACGGAAAAAACCCGTCGGAACCTCAGCACACGCCGTTGTTTAAAGTTATTCGTAAAACTAACTTTTTCAAACTTTTTCAAACTTTTTTCTGTACTCCCAAATGTACCAAAAATCGAAATCTATCAGAATAAAACAAAATGCACATAGATCAATTCTTTAGGATGTACAGAAACGGAAAAAACCCGTCGGAACCTCAGCACACGCCGTTGTTTAAAGTTATTCGTAAAACTAACTTTTTCAAACTTTTTCAAACATTTTTCTGTACTCCCAAATGTATCAAAAATCGAAATCACTCAGAATAAAACAAAATACACATAGATCAATTCTTTATAACGTAAATAAACGGAAAAAACCCCTCCTGAGCTCAGAGGACGCCGTTGTTTAAAGTTATTCGTAAAACTAACTTTTTAAAACTTTTTCAAACTTTTTTCTGTACTCCCAAATGTACCAAAAATCGAAATCACTCAGAATAAATCAAAGTGCACATAGATCAATTCTTTATAACGTAAATAAACGGAAAAAACCTCTCCTGAGCTCAGAGGACGCCGTTGTTTAAAGTTATTCGTAAAACTAACTTTTTAAAACTTTTTCAAACTTTTTTCTGTACTCCCAAATGTACCAAAAATCGAAATCTATCAGAATGAAACAAAATGCACATAGATCAATTCTTTAGGAAGTACAGAAACGGAAAAAACCCGTCGGAACCTCAGCACACGCCGTTGTTTAAAGTTATTCGTAAAACTAACTTTTTCAAACTTTTTCAAACATTTTTCTGTACTCCCAAATGTATCAAAAATCGAAATCACTCAGAATAAAACAAAATACACATAGATCAATTCTTTATAACGTAAATAAACGGAAAAAACCCCTCCTGAGCTCAGAGGACGCCGTTGTTTAAAGTTATTCGTAAAACTAACTTTTTCAAACTTTTTCAAACTTTTTTCTGTACTCCCAAATGTACCAAAAATCGAAATCTATCAGAATAAAACAAAATGCACATAGATCAATTCTTTAGGATGTACAGAAACGGAAAAAACCCGTCGGAACCTCAGCACACGCCGTTGTTTAATGTTATTCGTAAAACTAACTTTTTAAAACTTTTTCAAACTTTTTTCTGTACTCCCAAATGTACCAAAAATCGAAATCTATCAGAATAAAACAAAATACACATAGATCAATTCTTTATAACGTAAATAAACGGAAAAAACCCGTCGGAACCTCAGCACACGCCGTTGTTTAAAGTTATTCGTAAAACTAACTTTTTAAAACTTTTTCAAACTTTTTTCTGTACTCCCAAATGTATCAAAAATCGAAATCACTCAGAATAAAACAAAATACACATAGATCAATTCTTTAGGATGTAGAGAAACGGAAAAAACCCGTCGGAACCTCAGCACACGCCGTTGTTTAAAGTTATTCGTAAAACTAACTTTTTCAAACTTTTTCAAACATTTTTCTGTACTCCCAAATGTATCAAAAATCGAAATCACTCAGAATAAAACAAAATACACATAGATCAATTCTTTATAACGTAAATAAACGGAAAAAACCCCTCCTGAGCTCAGAGGACGCCGTTGTTTAAAGTTATTCGTAAAACTAACTTTTTAAAACTTTTTCAAACTTTTTTCTGTACTCCCAAATGTACCAAAAATCGAAATCACTCAGAATAAATCAAAGTGCACATAGATCAATTCTTTATAACGTAAATAAACGGAAAAAACCTCTCCTGAGCTCAGAGGACGCCGTTGTTTAAAGTTATTCGTAAAACTAACTTTTTAAAACTTTTTCAAACTTTTTTCTGTACTCCCAAATGTACCAAAAATCGAAATCTATCAGAATAAAACAAAATGCACATAGATCAATTCTTTATAACGTAAATAAACGGAAAAAACCCGTCGGAACCTCAGCACACGCCGTTGTTTAAAGTTATTCGTAAAACTAACTTTTTAAAACTTTTTCAAACTTTTTTCTGTACTCCCAAATGTACCAAAAATCGAAATCTACTCAGAATAAAACAAAATGCACATAGATCAATTCTTTAGGACGTAGAGAAACGGAAAAAACCTCGTCCGGAGCCTCAGCAGCACGCCGTTGTTTAAAGTTATTCGGAAAACTAACTTTTTCAAAACTTTTTCAAACTTTTTTCTGTACTCCCAAATGTACCAAAAATCGAAATCACTCAGAATAAATCAAAGTGCACATAGATCAATTCTTTAGGATGTAGAGAAACGGAAAAAACCCGTCGGAACCTCAGCACACGCCGTTGTTTAAAGTTATTCGTAAAACTAACTTTTTAAAACTTTTTCAAACTTTTTTCTGTACTCCCAAATGTACCAAAAATCGAAATCTAGCAGAATAAAAAAAAATACACATAGATCAATTCTTTAGGATGTAGAGAAACGGAAAAAACCCGTTGGAACCGCAGCTGACGCCGTTGTTCATTTTTTTCAAATATGAGAACTTTCCACAACTTCATTCGTTCCTATGTAAAAGCGTTCTAAGTTTAAACACAGGTGTGGGGCAATATTTATACTTCTGCTATATATACTAGCATTACTATACTTTCATATCTTTGTAATGATTTGTTTGATATCTGTTTATTGTAATAAATGAAATATTTTTAATTGAACTTTAATTGCTTTATTTTCTTGGATTAATTCCATATGTTATTAATGAACTCTTTAATTATTTTCCATTACTTTCATATGAAGGTTTTCTTTTAGTTCAGGCAAAAAATACACATACTCGAACCGAATACCAAACTGAATATCGAATACCTACCGAATATTCGGTGCATCCCTAGCAAATACAAAATCTAAAATTTGTCCTCCAATTTTATCCAGGCTATATCAGGATTATCTAGAAATGACCGTTGCACTAAAAACTCAGCCAGCTGCGCATCACAGGAAATAATAACCAACATTACATTTCCAACCCGATTACCTTTAATTATAATAAGCTAAAAACACTTCACTCAACATAAATCTCACATTTTCTCACATTCAAAAAACAAAAATCTCATTCTTCATTGGAAAACCACACAAATTCTCAATTACTTTATGAAAAAACGGCAACGATTAATATAAAATGGCAACGCTGTATTCTCATCTCGGCCTTACGCTCCTCCTCCTCTCAAGGATGACGTCGCCGGACCGAAGTCAACGCGTCTACATTTTCATTTCCGTCCTTTACATTGAGGAATACATTAATCCCAATGGTTGACCGCACTCACCCAATATATTTATTAATTATTTAAAAAAAATATACGATTCTGATTTACCTAAACACTGTAATTTATTTTTTTATTCAATGCCCCTTACATAAAAAACAAAAATTTAACTGAGAAATATTAAATTTCGCCCTTACTCGATAATTACTTTCGCCCTTTTCTGTACTCCCAAATGTACCAAAAATCGAAATCACTCAGAATAAAACAAAATACACATAGATCAATTCTTTAGGATGTAGAGAAACGGAAAAAACCTCTCCTGAGCTCAGAGGACGCCGTTGTTTAAAGTTATTCGTAAAACTAACTTTTTCAAACTTTTTCAAACTTTTTTCTGTACTCCAAAATGTATCAAAAATCGAAATCACTCAGAATAAAACAAAATACACATAGATCAATTCTTTATAACGTAAATAAACGGAAAAAACCCGTCGGAACCTCAGCACACGCCGTTGTTTAAAGTTATTCGTAAAACTAACTTTTTCAAACTTTTTCAAACTTTTTTCTGTACTCCCAAATGTACCAAAAATCGAAATCTATCAGAATAAAACAAAATACACATAGATCAATTCTTTATAACGTAAATAAACGGAAAAAACCCCTCCTGAGCTCAGAGGACGCCGTTGTTTAAAGTTATTCGTAAAACTAACTTTTTCAAACTTTTTCAAACTTTTTTCTGTACTCCCAAATGTACCAAAAATCGAAATCTATCAGAATAAAACAAAATGCACATAGATCAATTCTTAATAACGTAAATAAACGGAAAAAACCCGTCGGAACCTCAGCACACGCCGTTGTTTAAAGTTATTCGTAAAACTAACTTTTTCAAACTTTTTCAAACATTTTTCTGTACTCCCAAATGTATCAAAAATCGAAATCACTCAGAATAAAACAAAATACACATAGATCAATTCTTTATAACGTAAATAAACGGAAAAAACCCCTCCTGAGCTCAGAGGACGCCGTTGTTTAAAGTTATTCGTAAAACTAACTTTTTAAAACTTTTTCAAACTTTTTTCTGTACTCCCAAATGTACCAAAAATCGAAATCTATCAGAATAAAACAAAATGCACATAGATCAATTCTTTAGGATGTAGAGAAACGGAAAAAACCCGTCGGAACCTCAGCACACGCCGTTGTTTAAAGTTATTCGTAAAACTAACTTTTTCAAACTTTTTCAAACTTTTTTCTGTACTCCCAAATGTATCAAAAATCGAAATCACTCAGAATAAAACAAAATACACATAGATCAATTCTTTAGGATGTAGAGAAACGGAAAAAACCCGTCGGAACCTCAGCACACGCCGTTGTTTAAAGTTATTCGTAAAACTAACTTTTTAAAACTTTTTCAAACATTTTTCTGTACTCCCAAATGTATCAAAAATCGAAATCACTCAGAATAAAACAAAATACACATAGATCAATTCTTTATAACGTAAATAAACGGAAAAAACCTCTCCTGAGCTCAGAGGACGCCGTTGTTTAAAGTTATTCGGAAAACTAACTTTTAAAACTTTTTCAAACTTTTTTCTGTACTCCCAAATGTACCAAAAATCGAAATCACTCAGAATAAATCAAAGTGCACATAGATCAATTCTTTATAACGTAAATAAACGGAAAAAACCTCTCCTGAGCTCAGAGGACGCCGTTGTTTAAAGTTATTCGGAAAACTAACTTTTTCAAACTTTTTCAAACTTTTTTCTGTACTCCCAAATGTACCAAAAATCGAAATCTAGCAGAATAAAAAAAAATACACATAGATCAATTCTTTAGGATGTAGAGAAACGGAAAAAACCCGTTGGAACCGCAGCTGACGCCGTTGTTCATTTTTTTCAAATATGAGAACTTTCCACAACTTCATTCGTTCCTATGTAAAAGCGTTCTAAGTTTAAACACAGGTGTGGGGCAATATTTATACTTCTGCTATATATACTAGCATTACTATACTTTCATATCTTTGTAATGATTTGTTTGATATCTGTTTATTGTAATAAATGAAATATTTTTAATTGAACTTTAATTGCTTTATTTTCTTGGATTAATTCCATATGTTATTAATGAACTCTTTAATTATTTTCCATTACTTTCATATGAAGGTTTTCTTTTAGTTCAGGCAAAAAATACACATACTCGAACCGAATACCAAACTGAATATCGAATACCTACCGAATATTCGGTGCATCCCTAGCAAATACAAAATCTAAAATTTGTCCTCCAATTTTATCCAGGCTATATCAGGATTATCTAGAAATGACCGTTGCACTAAAAACTCAGCCAGCTGCGCATCACAGGAAATAATAACCAACATTACATTTCCAACCCGATTACCTTTAATTATAATAAGCTAAAAACACTTCACTCAACATAAATCTCACATTTTCTCACATTCAAAAAACAAAAATCTCATTCTTCATTGGAAAACCACACAAATTCTCAATTACTTTATGAAAAAACGGCAACGATTAATATAAAATGGCAACGCTGTATTCTCATCTCGGCCTTACGCTCCTCCTCCTCTCAAGGATGACGTCGCCGGACCGAAGTCAACGCGTCTACATTTTCATTTCCGTCCTTTACATTGAGGAATACATTAATCCCAATGGTTGACCGCACTCACCCAATATATTTATTAATTATTTAAAAAAAATATACGATTCTGATTTACCTAAACACTGTAATTTATTTTTTTATTCAATGCCCCTTACATAAAAAACAAAAATTTAACTGAGAAATATTAAATTTCGCCCTTACTCGATAATTACTTTCGCCCTTTTCTGTACTCCCAAATGTACCAAAAATCGAAATCACTCAGAATAAAACAAAATACACATAGATCAATTCTTTAGGATGTAGAGAAACGGAAAAAACCTCTCCTGAGCTCAGAGGACGCCGTTGTTTAAAGTTATTCGTAAAACTAACTTTTTCAAACTTTTTCAAACTTTTTTCTGTACTCCAAAATGTATCAAAAATCGAAATCACTCAGAATAAAACAAAATACACATAGATCAATTCTTTATAACGTAAATAAACGGAAAAAACCCGTCGGAACCTCAGCACACGCCGTTGTTTAAAGTTATTCGTAAAACTAACTTTTTAAAACTTTTTCAAACTTTTTTCTGTACTCCCAAATGTACCAAAAATCGAAATCACTCAGAATAAATCAAAGTGCACATAGATCAATTCTTTATAACGTAAATAAACGGAAAAAACCTCTCCTGAGCTCAGAGGACGCCGTTGTTTAAAGTTATTCGTAAAACTAACTTTTTAAAACTTTTTCAAACTTTTTTCTGTACTCCCAAATGTACCAAAAATCGAAATCACTCAGAATAAATCAAAATGCAAATAGATCAATTCTTTAGGATGTAGAGAAACGGAAAAAACCCCTCCTGAGCTCAGAGGACGCCGTTGTTTAAAGTTATTCGTAAAACTAACTTTTTAAAACTTTTTCAAACTTTTTTCTGTACTCCCAAATGTACCAAAAATCGAAATCTATCAGAATAAAACAAAATGCACATAGATCAATTCTTTAGGATGTAGAGAAACGGAAAAAACCCGTCGGAACCTCAGCACACGCCGTTGTTTAAAGTTATTCGTAAAACTAACTTTTTCAAACTTTTTCAAACTTTTTTCTGTACTCCCAAATGTACCAAAAATCGAAATCACTCAGAATAAAACAAAATACACATAGATCAATTCTTTATATCGTAAATAAACGGAAAAAACTTCTCCTGAGCTCAGAGGACGCCGTTGTTTAAAGTTATTCGTAAAACTAACTTTTTCAAACTTTTTCAAACTTTTTTCTGTACTCCCAAATGTACCAAAAATCGAAATCACTCAGAATAAAACAAAATACACATAGATCAATTCTTTATAACGTAAATAAACGGAAAAAACTTCTCCTGAGCTCAGAGGACGCCGTTGTTTAAAGTTATTCGTAAAACTAACTTTTTAAAACTTTTTCAAACTTTTTTCTGTACTCCCAAATGTACCAAAAATCGAAATCTATCAGAATAAAACAAAATGCACATAGATCAATTCTTTAGGATGTACAGAAACGGAAAAAACCCGTCGGAACCTCAGCACACGCCGTTGTTTAAAGTTATTCGTAAAACTAACTTTTTCAAACTTTTTCAAACATTTTTCTGTACTCCCAAATGTATCAAAAATCGAAATCACTCAGAATAAAACAAAATACACATAGATCAATTCTTTATAACGTAAATAAACGGAAAAAACCCCTCCTGAGCTCAGAGGACGCCGTTGTTTAAAGTTATTCGTAAAACTAACTTTTTCAAACTTTTTCAAACTTTTTTCTGTACTCCCAAATGTACCAAAAATCGAAATCTATCAGAAGAAAACAAAATACACATAGATCAATTCTTTATAACGTAAATAAACGGAAAAAACCCGTCGGAACCTCAGCACACGCCGTTGTTTAAAGTTATTCGTAAAACTAACTTTTTCAAACTTTTTCAAACTTTTTTCTGTACTCCCAAATGTACCAAAAATCGAAATCTATCAGAATAAAACAAAATGCACCTAAATCAATTCTTTAGGATGTAGAGAAACGGAAAAAACCCCTCCTGAGCTCAGAGGACGCCGTTGTTTAAAGTTATTCGTAAAACTAACTTTTTAAAACTTTTTCAAACTTTTTTCTGTACTCCCAAATGTACCAAAAATCGAAATCTATCAGAATAAAACAAAATGCACATAGATCAATTCTTTAGGATGTAGAGAAACGGAAAAAACCCGTCGGAACCTCAGCACACGCCGTTGTTTAAAGTTATTCGTAAAACTAACTTTTTCAAACTTTTTCAAACTTTTTTCTGTACTCCCAAATGTATCAAAAATCGAAATCACTCAGAATAAAACAAAATACACATAGATCAATTCTTTAGGATGTAGAGAAACGGAAAAAACCCGTCGGAACCTCAGCACACGCCGTTGTTTAAAGTTATTCGTAAAACTAACTTTTTAAAACTTTTTCAAACATTTTTCTGTACTCCCAAATGTACCAAAAATCGAAATCACTCAGAATAAAACAAAATGCAAATGGATCAATTCTTTATAACGTAAATAAACGGAAAAAACCCCTCCTGAGCTCAGAGGACGCCGTTGTTTAAAGTTATTCGGAAAACTAACTTTTTAAAACTTTTTCAAACTTTTTTCTGTACTCCCAAATGTACCAAAAATCGAAATCACTCAGAATAAATCAAAGTGCACATAGATCAATTCTTTATAACGTAAATAAACGGAAAAAACCTCTCCTGAGCTCAGAGGACGCCGTTGTTTAAAGTTATTCGTTAAACTAACTTTTTCAAACTTTTTCAAACTTTTTTCTGTACTCCCAAATGTACCAAAAATCGAAATCACTCAGAATAAAACAAAATACACATAGATCAATTCTTTAGGATGTAGAGAAACGGAAAAAACCTCTCCTGAGCTCAGAGGACGCCGTTGTTTAAAGTTATTCGGAAAACTAACTTTTTCAAACTTTTTCAAACTTTTTTCTGTACTCCAAAATGTATCAAAAATCGAAATCACTCAGAATAAAACAAAATACACATAGATCAATTCTTTATAACGTAAATAAACGGAAAAAACCCGTCGGAACCTCAGCACACGCCGTTGTTTAAAGTTATTCGTAAAACTAACTTTTTCAAACTTTTTCAAACTTTTTTCTGTACTCCCAAATGTACCAAAAATCGAAATCTATCAGAATAAAACAAAATACACATAGATCAATTCTTTATAACGTAAATAAACGGAAAAAACCCCTCCTGAGCTCAGAGGACGCCGTTGTTTAAAGTTATTCGTAAAACTAACTTTTTCAAACTTTTTCAAACTTTTTTCTGTACTCCCAAATGTACCAAAAATCGAAATCACTCAGAATAAAACAAAATACACATAGATCAATTCTTTATAACGTAAATAAACGGAAAAAACTCCTCCTGAGCTCAGAGGACGCCGTTGTTTAAAGTTATTCGTAAAACTAACTTTTTAAAACTTTTTCAAACTTTTTTCTGTACTCCCAAATGTACCAAAAATCGAAATCTATCAGAATAAAACAAAATGCACATAGATCAATTCTTAATAACGTAAATAAACGGAAAAAACCCGTCGGAACCTCAGCACACGCCGTTGTTTAAAGTTATTCGTAAAACTAACTTTTTCAAACTTTTTCAAACTTTTTTCTGTACTCCCAAATGTACCAAAAATCGAAATCTATCAGAATAAAACAAAATGCACATAGATCAATTCTTTAGGATGTACAGAAACGGAAAAAACCCGTCGGAACCTCAGCACACGCCGTTGTTTAATGTTATTCGTAAAACTAACTTTTTAAAACTTTTTCAAACTTTTTTCTGTACTCCCAAATGTACCAAAAATCGAAATCTATCAGAATAAAACAAAATGCACATAGATCAATTCTTTAGGATGTAGAGAAACGGAAAAAACCCGTCGGAACCTCAGCACACGCCGTTGTTTAAAGTTATTCGTAAAACTAACTTTTTCAAACTTTTTCAAACTTTTTTCTGTACTCCCAAATGTATCAAAAATCGAAATCACTCAGAATAAAACAAAATACACATAGATCAATTCTTTAGGATGTAGAGAAACGGAAAAAACCCCTCCTGAGCTCAGAGGACGCCGTTGTTTAAAGTTATTCGGAAAACTAACTTTTTAAAACTTTTTCAAACTTTTTTCTGTACTCCCAAATGTACCAAAAATCGAAATCTATCAGAATAAAACAAAATACACATAGATCAATTCTTTATAACGTAAATAAACGGAAAAAACCCGTCGGAACCTCAGCACACGCCGTTGTTTAAAGTTATTCGTAAAACTAACTTTTTAAAACTTTTTCAAACTTTTTTCTGTACTCCCAAATGTATCAAAAATCGAAATCACTCAGAATAAAACAAAATACACATAGATCAATTCTTTAGGATGTAGAGAAACGGAAAAAACCCGTCGGAACCTCAGCACACGCCGTTGTTTAAAGTTATTCGTAAAACTAACTTTTTCAAACTTTTTCAAACATTTTTCTGTACTCCCAAATGTATCAAAAATCGAAATCACTCAGAATAAAACAAAATACACATAGATCAATTCTTTATAACGTAAATAAACGGAAAAAACCCCTCCTGAGCTCAGAGGACGCCGTTGTTTAAAGTTATTCGTAAAACTAACTTTTTCAAACTTTTTCAAACTTTTTTCTGTACTCCCAAATGTACCAAAAATCGAAATCTATCAGAATAAAACAAAATACACATATATCAATTCTTTATAACGTAAATAAACGGAAAAAACCCCTCCTGAGCTCAGAGGACGCCGTTGTTTAAAGTTATTCGTAAAACTAACTTTTTCAAACTTTTTCAAACTTTTTTCTGTACTCCCAAATGTACCAAAAATCGAAATCACTCAGAATAAAACAAAATACACATAGATCAATTCTTTATAACGTAAATAAACGGAAAAAACTTCTCCTGAGCTCAGAGGACGCCGTTGTTTAAAGTTATTCGTAAAACTAACTTTTTAAAACTTTTTCAAACTTTTTTCTGTACTCCCAAATGTACCAAAAATCGAAATCTATCAGAATAAAACAAAATGCACATAGATCAATTCTTTAGGATGTACAGAAACGGAAAAAACCCGTCGGAACCTCAGCACACGCCGTTGTTTAAAGTTATTCGTAAAACTAACTTTTTCAAACTTTTTCAAACATTTTTCTGTACTCCCAAATGTATCAAAAATCGAAATCACTCAGAATAAAACAAAATACACATAGATCAATTCTTTATAACGTAAATAAACGGAAAAAACCCCTCCTGAGCTCAGAGGACGCCGTTGTTTAAAGTTATTCGTAAAACTAACTTTTTAAAACTTTTTCAAACTTTTTTCTGTACTCCCAAATGTACCAAAAATCGAAATCACTCAGAATAAATCAAAGTGCACATAGATCAATTCTTTATAACGTAAATAAACGGAAAAAACCTCTCCTGAGCTCAGAGGACGCCGTTGTTTAAAGTTATTCGTAAAACTAACTTTTTAAAACTTTTTCAAACTTTTTTCTGTACTCCCAAATGTACCAAAAATCGAAATCTATCAGAATAAAACAAAATGCACATAGATCAATTCTTTAGGAAGTACAGAAACGGAAAAAACCCGTCGGAACCTCAGCACACGCCGTTGTTTAAAGTTATTCGTAAAACTAACTTTTTCAAACTTTTTCAAACATTTTTCTGTACTCCCAAATGTATCAAAAATCGAAATCACTCAGAATAAAACAAAATACACATAGATCAATTCTTTATAACGTAAATAAACGGAAAAAACCCCTCCTGAGCTCAGAGGACGCCGTTGTTTAAAGTTATTCGTAAAACTAACTTTTTCAAACTTTTTCAAACTTTTTTCTGTAATCCCAAATGTACCAAAAATCGAAATCACTCAGAATAAATCAAAGTGCACATAGATCAATTCTTTATAACGTAAATAAACGGAAAAAACCTCTCCTGAGCTCAGAGGACGCCGTTGTTTAAAGTTATTCGTAAAACTAACTTTTTAAAACTTTTTCAAACTTTTTTCTGTACTCCCAAATGTACCAAAAATCGAAATCTATCAGAATAAAACAAAATGCACATAGATCAATTCTTTAGGATGTACAGAAACGGAAAAAACCCGTCGGAACCTCAGCACACGCCGTTGTTTAATGTTATTCGTAAAACTAACTTTTTAAAACTTTTTCAAACTTTTTTCTGTACTCCCAAATGTACCAAAAATCGAAATCTATCAGAATAAAACAAAATGCACATAGATCAATTCTTTAGGATGTAGAGAAACGGAAAAAACCCGTCGGAACCTCAGCACACGCCGTTGTTTAAAGTTATTCGTAAAACTAACTTTTTCAAACTTTTTCAAACTTTTTTCTGTACTCCCAAATGTATCAAAAATCGAAATCACTCAGAATAAAACAAAATACACATAGATCAATTCTTTAGGATGTAGAGAAACGGAAAAAACCCCTCCTGAGCTCAGAGGACGCCGTTGTTTAAAGTTATTCGGAAAACTAACTTTTTAAAACTTTTTCAAACTTTTTTCTGTACTCCCAAATGTACCAAAAATCGAAATCTATCAGAATAAAACAAAATACACATAGATCAATTCTTTATAACGTAAATAAACGGAAAAAACCCGTCGGAACCTCAGCACACGCCGTTGTTTAAAGTTATTCGTAAAACTAACTTTTTAAAACTTTTTCAAACTTTTTTCTGTACTCCCAAATGTATCAAAAATCGAAATCACTCAGAATAAAACAAAATACACATAGATCAATTCTTTAGGATGTAGAGAAACGGAAAAAACCCGTCGGAACCTCAGCACACGCCGTTGTTTAAAGTTATTCGTAAAACTAACTTTTTCAAACTTTTTCAAACATTTTTCTGTACTCCCAAATGTATCAAAAATCGAAATCACTCAGAATAAAACAAAATACACATAGATCAATTCTTTATAACGTAAATAAACGGAAAAAACCCCTCCTGAGCTCAGAGGACGCCGTTGTTTAAAGTTATTCGGAAAACTAACTTTTAAAACTTTTTCAAACTTTTTTCTGTACTCCCAAATGTACCAAAAATCGAAATCACTCAGAATAAATCAAAGTGCACATAGATCAATTCTTTATAACGTAAATAAACGGAAAAAACCTCTCCTGAGCTCAGAGGACGCCGTTGTTTAAAGTTATTCGGAAAACTAACTTTCAAAACTTTTTCAAACTTTTTTCTGTACTCCCAAATGTACCAAAAATCGAAATCACTCAGAATAAATCAAAGTGCACATAGATCAATTCTTTAGGATGTACAGAAACGGAAAAAACCCGTCGGAACCTCAGCACACGCCGTTGTTTAAAGTTATTCGTAAAACTAACTTTTTCAAACTTTTTCAAACATTTTTCTGTACTCCCAAATGTATCAAAAATCGAAATCACTCAGAATAAAACAAAATACACATAGATCAATTCTTTATAACGTAAATAAACGGAAAAAACCCCTCCTGAGCTCAGAGGACGCCGTTGTTTAAAGTTATTCGTAAAACTAACTTTTTAAAACTTTTTCAAACTTTTTTCTGTACTCCCAAATGTACCAAAAATCGAAATCACTCAGAATAAATCAAAGTGCACATAGATCAATTCTTTATAACGTAAATAAACGGAAAAAACCTCTCCTGAGCTCAGAGGACGCCGTTGTTTAAAGTTATTCGTAAAACTAACTTTTTAAAACTTTTTCAAACTTTTTTCTGTACTCCCAAATGTACCAAAAATCGAAATCTATCAGAATAAAACAAAATGCACATAGATCAATTCTTTAGGAAGTACAGAAACGGAAAAAACCCGTCGGAACCTCAGCACACGCCGTTGTTTAAAGTTATTCGTAAAACTAACTTTTTCAAACTTTTTCAAACATTTTTCTGTACTCCCAAATGTATCAAAAATCGAAATCACTCAGAATAAAACAAAATACACATAGATCAATTCTTTATAACGTAAATAAACGGAAAAAACCCCTCCTGAGCTCAGAGGACGCCGTTGTTTAAAGTTATTCGTAAAACTAACTTTTTCAAACTTTTTCAAACTTTTTTCTGTACTCCCAAATGTACCAAAAATCGAAATCTATCAGAATAAAACAAAATGCACATAGATCAATTCTTTAGGATGTACAGAAACGGAAAAAACCCGTCGGAACCTCAGCACACGTTGTTGTTTAAAGTTATTCGGAAAACTAACTTTTAAAACTTTTTCAAACTTTTTTCTGTACTCCCAAATGTACCAAAAATCGAAATCACTCAGAATAAATCAAAGTGCACATAGATCAATTCTTTATAACGTAAATAAACGGAAAAAACCTCTCCTGAGCTCAGAGGACGCCGTTGTTTAAAGTTATTCGGAAAACTAACTTTCAAAACTTTTTCAAACTTTTTTCTGTACTCCCAAATGTACCAAAAATCGAAATCACTCAGAATAAATCAAAGTGCACATAGATCAATTCTTTAGGATGTAGAGAAACGGAAAAAACCCGTCGGAACCTCAGCACACGCCGTTGTTTAAAGTTATTCGTAAAACTAACTTTTTAAAACTTTTTCAAACTTTTTTCTGTACTCCCAAATGTACCAAAAATCGAAATCACTCAGAATAAATCAAAGTGCACATAGATCAATTCTTTATAACGTAAATAAACGGAAAAAACCTCTCCTGAGCTCAGAGGACGCCGTTGTTTAAAGTTATTCGGAAAACTAACTTTCAAAACTTTTTCAAACTTTTTTCTGTACTCCCAAATGTACCAAAAATCGAAATCACTCAGAATAAATCAAAGTGCACATAGATCAATTCTTTAGGATGTAGAGAAACGGAAAAAACCCGTCGGAACCTCAGCACACGCCGTTGTTTAAAGTTATTCGTAAAACTAACTTTTTAAAACTTTTTCAAACTTTTTTCTGTACTCCCAAATGTACCAAAAATCGAAATCACTCAGAATAAATCAAAGTGCACATAGATCAATTCTTTATAACGTAAATAAACGGAAAAAACCTCTCCTGAGCTCAGAGGACGCCGTTGTTTAAAGTTATTCGTTAAACTAACTTTTTCAAACTTTTTCAAACTTTTTTCTGTACTCCCAAATGTACCAAAAATCGAAATCACTCAGAATAAATCAAAGTGCACATAGATCAATTCTTTATAACGTAAATAAACGGAAAAAACCTCTCCTGAGCTCAGAGGACGCCGTTGTTTAAAGTTATTCGTAAGACTAACTTTTTCAAACTTTTTCAAACTTTTTTCTGTACTCCCAAATGTACCAAAAATCGAAATCTAGCAGAATAAAAAAAAATACACATAGATCAATTCTTTCGGATGTAGAGAAACGGAAAAAACCCGTTGGAACCGCAGCTGACGCCGTTGTTCATTTTTTTCAAATATGAGAACTTTCCACAACTTCATTCGTTCCTATGTAAAAGCGTTCTAAGTTTAAACACAGGTGTGGGGCAATATTTATACTTCTGCTATATATACTAGCATTACTATACTTTCATATCTTTGTAATGATTTGTTTGATATCTGTTTATTGTAATAAATGAAATATTTTTAATTGAACTTTAATTGCTTTATTTTCTTGGATTAATTCCATATGTTATTAATGAACTCTTTAATTATTTTCCATTACTTTCATATGAAGGTTTTCTTTTAGTTCAGGCAAAAAATACACATACTCGAACCGAATACCAAACTGAATATCGAATACCTACCGAATATTCGGTGCATCCCTAGCAAATACAAAATCTAAAATTTGTCCTCCAATTTTATCCAGGCTATATCAGGATTATCTAGAAATGACCGTTGCACTAAAAACTCAGCCAGCTGCGCATCACAGGAAATAATAACCAACATTACATTTCCAACCCGATTACCTTTAATTATAATAAGCTAAAAACACTTCACTCAACATAAATCTCACATTTTCTCACATTCAAAAAACAAAAATCTCATTCTTCATTGGAAAACCACACAAATTCTCAATTACTTTATGAAAAAACGGCAACGATTAATATAAAATGGCAACGCTGTATTCTCATCTCGGCCTTACGCTCCTCCTCCTCTCAAGGATGACGTCGCCGGACCGAAGTCAACGCGTCTACATTTTCATTTCCGTCCTTTACATTGAGGAATACATTAATCCCAATGGTTGACCGCACTCACCCAATATATTTATTAATTATTTAAAAAAAATATACGATTCTGATTTACCTAAACACTGTAATTTATTTTTTTATTCAATGCCCCTTACATAAAAAACAAAAATTTAACTGAGAAATATTAAATTTCGCCCTTACTCGATAATTACTTTCGCCCTTTTCTGTACTCCCAAATGTACCAAAAATCGAAATCACTCAGAATAAAACAAAATACACATAGATCAATTCTTTAGGATGTAGAGAAACGGAAAAAACCTCTCCTGAGCTCAGAGGACGCCGTTGTTTAAAGTTATTCGTAAAACTAACTTTTTCAAACTTTTTCAAACTTTTTTCTGTACTCCAAAATGTATCAAAAATCGAAATCACTCAGAATAAAACAAAATACACATAGATCAATTCTTTATAACGTAAATAAACGGAAAAAACCCGTCGGAACCTCAGCACACGCCGTTGTTTAAAGTTATTCGTAAAACTAACTTTTTCAAACTTTTTCAAACTTTTTTCTGTACTCCCAAATGTACCAAAAATCGAAATCACTCAGAATAAAACAAAATACACATAGATCAATTCTTTATAACGTAAATAAACGGAAAAAACCCCTCCTGAGCTCAGAGGACGCCGTTGTTTAAAGTTATTCGTAAAACTAACTTTTTAAAACTTTTTCAAACTTTTTTCTGTACTCCCAAATGTACCAAAAATCGAAATCACTCAGAATAAATCAAAGTGCACATAGATCAATTCTTTATAACGTAAATAAACGGAAAAAACCTCTCCTGAGCTCAGAGGACGCCGTTGTTTAAAGTTATTCGTAAAACTAACTTTTTAAAACTTTTTCAAACTTTTTTCTGTACTCCCAAATGTACCAAAAATCGAAATCTATCAGAATAAAACAAAATGCACATAGATCAATTCTTTAGGAAGTACAGAAACGGAAATAACCCGTCGGAACCTCAGCACACGCCGTTGTTTAAAGTTATTCGTAAAACTAACTTTTTCAAACTTTTTCAAACTTTTTTCTGTACTCCCAAATGTACCAAAAATCGAAATCACTCAGAATAAAACATAATGCACCTAAATCAATTCTTTAGGATGTAGAGAAACAGAAAAAACCCCTCCTGAGCTCAGAGGACGCCGTTGTTTAAAGTTATTCGTAAAACTAACTTTTTCAAACTTTTTCAAACATTTTTCTGTACTCCCAAATGTATCAAAAATCGAAATCACTCAGAATAAAACAAAATACACATAGATCAATTCTTTATAACGTAAATAAACGGAAAAAACCCCTCCTGAGCTCAGAGGACGCCGTTGTTTAAAGTTATTCGTAAAACTAACTTTTTAAAACTTTTTCAAACTTTTTTCTGTACTCCCAAATGTACCAAAAATCGAAATCACTCAGAATAAATCAAAGTGCACATAGATCAATTCTTTATAACGTAAATAAACGGAAAAAACCTCTCCTGAGCTCAGAGGACGCCGTTGTTTAAAGTTATTCGTAAAACTAACTTTTTAAAACTTTTTCAAACTTTTTTCTGTACTCCCAAATGTACCAAAAATCGAAATCTATCAGAATAAAACAAAATGCACATAGATCAATTCTTTAGGAAGTACAGAAACGGAAATAACCCGTCGGAACCTCAGCACACGCCGTTGTTTAAAGTTATTCGTAAAACTAACTTTTTCAAACTTTTTCAAACATTTTTCTGTACTCCCAAATGTATCAAAAATCGAAATCACTCAGAATAAAACAAAATACACATAGATCAATTCTTTATAACGTAAATAAACGGAAAAAACCCCTACTGAGCTCAGAGGACGCCGTTGTTTAAAGTTATTCGTAAAACTAACTTTTTCAAACTTTTTCAAACTTTTTTCTGTACTCCCAAATGTACCAAAAATCGAAATCTATCAGAATAAAACAAAATGCACAGAGATCAATTCTTTAGGATGTACAGAAACGGAAAAAACCCGTCGGAACCTCAGCACACGCCGTTGTTTAAAGTTATTCGGAAAACTAACTTTTAAAACTTTTTCAAACTTTTTTCTGTACTCCCAAATGTACCAAAAATCGAAATCACTCAGAATAAATCAAAGTGCACATAGATCAATTCTTTATAACGTAAATAAACGGAAAAAACCTCTCCTGAGCTCAGAGGACGCCGTTGTTTAAAGTTATTCGGAAAACTAACTTTCAAAACTTTTTCAAACTTTTTTCTGTACTCCCAAATGTACCAAAAATCGAAATCACTCAGAATAAATCAAAGTGCACATAGATCAATTCTTTAGGATGTAGAGAAACGGAAAAAACCCGTCGGAACCTCAGCACACGCCGTTGTTTAAAGTTATTCGTAAAACTAACTTTTTAAAACTTTTTCAAACATTTTTCTGTACTCCCAAATGTATCAAAAATCGAAATCACTCAGAATAAAACAAAATACACATAGATCAATTCTTTATAACGTAAATAAACGGAAAAAACCTCTCCTGAGCTCAGAGGACGCCGTTGTTTAAAGTTATTCGGAAAACTAACTTTTAAAACTTTTTCAAACTTTTTTCTGTACTCCCAAATGTACCAAAAATCGAAATCACTCAGAATAAATCAAAGTGCACATAGATCAATTCTTTATAACGTAAATAAACGGAAAAAACCTCTCCTGAGCTCAGAGGACGCCGTTGTTTAAAGTTATTCGTTAAACTAACTTTTTCAAACTTTTTCAAACTTTTTTCTGTACTCCCAAATGTACCAAAAATCGAAATCACTCAGAATAAATCAAAGTGCACATAGATCAATTCTTTATAACGTAAATAAACGGAAAAAACCCCTCCTGAGCTCAGAGGACGCCGTTGTTTAAAGTTATTCGTAAAACTAACTTTTTAAAACTTTTTCAAACTTTTTTCTGTACTCCCAAATGTACCAAAAATCGAAATCACTCAGAATAAATCAAAGTGCACATAGATCAATTCTTTATAACGTAAATAAACGGAAAAAACCTCTCCTGAGCTCAGAGGACGCCGTTGTTTAAAGTTATTCGTAAAACTAACTTTTTAAAACTTTTTCAAACTTTTTTCTGTACTCCCAAATGTACCAAAAATCGAAATCACTCAGAATAAATCAAAATGCAAATAGATCAATTCTTTAGGATGTAGAGAAACGGAAAAAACCCCTCCTGAGCTCAGAGGACGCCGTTGTTTAAAGTTATTCGTAAAACTAACTTTTTAAAACTTTTTCAAACTTTTTTCTGTACTCCCAAATGTACCAAAAATCGAAATCACTCAGAATAAATCAAAGTGCACATAGATCAATTCTTTATAACGTAAATAAACGGAAAAAACCTCTCCTGAGCTCAGAGGACGCCGTTGTTTAAAGTTATTCGTAAAACTAACTTTTTAAAACTTTTTCAAACTTTTTTCTGTACTCCCAAATGTACCAAAAATCGAAATCTATCAGAATAAAACAAAATGCACATAGATCAATTCTTTAGGATGTAGAGAAACGGAAAAAACCCGTCGGAACCTCAGCACACGCCGTTGTTTAAAGTTATTCGTAAAACTAACTTTTTCAAACTTTTTCAAACTTTTTTCTGTACTCCCAAATGTATCAAAAATCGAAATCACTCAGAATAAAACAAAATACACATAGATCAATTCTTTAGGATGTAGAGAAACGGAAAAAACCCCTCCTGAGCTCAGAGGACGCCGTTGTTTAAAGTTATTCGTAAAACTAACTTTTTAAAACTTTTTCAAACTTTTTTCTGTACTCCCAAATGTACCAAAAATCGAAATCACTCAGAATAAAACATAATGCAAATGGATCAATTCTTTATAACGTAAATAAACGGAAAAAACCCCTCCTGAGCTCAGAGGACGCCGTTGTTTAAAGTTATTCGGAAAACTAACTTTTTAAAACTTTTTCAAACTTTTTTCTGTACTCCCAAATGTACCAAAAATCGAAATCTATCAGAATAAAACAAAATACACATAGATCAATTCTTTATAACGTAAATAAACGGAAAAAACCCGTCGGAACCTCAGCACACGCCGTTGTTTAAAGTTATTCGTAAAACTAACTTTTTAAAACTTTTTCAAACTTTTTTCTGTACTCCCAAATGTACCAAAAATCGAAATCTATCAGAATAAAACAAAATGCACCTAAATCAATTCTTTAGGATGTAGAGAAACGGAAAAAACCCCTCCTGAGCTCAGAGGACGCCGTTGTTTAAAGTTATTCGGAAAACTAACTTTTTCAAACTTTTTCAAACTTTTTTCTGTACTCCCAAATGTACCAAAAATCGAAATCTATCAGAATAAAACATAATGCACATAGATCAATTCTTCAGGATGTAGAGAAACGGAAAAAACCCGTCGGAACCTCAGCACACGCCGTTGTTTAAAGTTATTCGTAAAACTAACTTTTTAAAACTTTTTCAAACTTTTTTCTGTACTCCCAAATGTACCAAAAATCGAAATTACTCAGAATAAAACAAAATGCACATAGATCAATTCTTTATAACGTAAATAAACGGAAAAAACCCCTCCTGAGCTCAGAGGACGCCGTTGTTTAAAGTTATTCGTAAAACTAACTTTTTAAAACTTTTTCAAACTTTTTTCTGTACTCCCAAATGTACCAAAAATCGAAATCACTCAGAATAAATCAAAGTGCACATAGATCAATTCTTTATAACGTAAATAAACGGAAAAAACCTCTCCTGAGCTCAGAGGACGCCGTTGTTTAAAGTTATTCGTTAAACTAACTTTTTCAAACTTTTTCAAACTTTTTTCTGTACTCCCAAATGTACCAAAAATCGAAATCTAGCAGAATAAAAAAAAATACACATAGATCAATTCTTTAGGATGTAGAGAAACGGAAAAAACCCGTTGTAACCGCAGCTGACGCCGTTGTTCATTTTTTTCAAATATGAGAACTTTCCACAACTTCATTCGTTCCTATGTAAAAGCGTTCTAAGTTTAAACACAGGTGTGGGGCAATATTTATACTTCTGCTATATATACTAGCATTACTATACTTTCATATCTTTGTAATGATTTGTTTGATATCTGTTTATTGTAATAAATGAAATATTTTTAATTGAACTTTAATTGCTTTATTTTCTTGGATTAATTCCATATGTTATTAATGAACTCTTTAATTATTTTCCATTACTTTCATATGAAGGTTTTCTTTTAGTTCAGGCAAAAAATACACATACTCGAACCGAATACCAAACTGAATATCGAATACCTACCGAATATTCGGTGCATCCCTAGCAAATACAAAATCTAAAATTTGTCCTCCAATTTTATCCAGGCTATATCAGGATTATCTAGAAATGACCGTTGCACTAAAAACTCAGCCAGCTGCGCATCACAGGAAATAATAACCAACATTACATTTCCAACCCGATTACCTTTAATTATAATAAGCTAAAAACACTTCACTCAACATAAATCTCACATTTTCTCACATTCAAAAAACAAAAATCTCATTCTTCATTGGAAAACCACACAAATTCTCAATTACTTTATGAAAAAACGGCAACGATTAATATAAAATGGCAACGCTGTATTCTCATCTCGGCCTTACGCTCCTCCTCCTCTCAAGGATGACGTCGCCGGACCGAAGTCAACGCGTCTACATTTTCATTTCCGTCCTTTACATTGAGGAATACATTAATCCCAATGGTTGACCGCACTCACCCAATATATTTATTAATTATTTAAAAAAAATATACGATTCTGATTTACCTAAACACTGTAATTTATTTTTTTATTCAATGCCCCTTACATAAAAAACAAAAATTTAACTGAGAAATATTAAATTTCGCCCTTACTCGATAATTACTTTCGCCCTTTTCTGTACTCCCAAATGTACCAAAAATCGAAATCACTCAGAATAAAACAAAATACACATAGATCAATTCTTTAGGATGTAGAGAAACGGAAAAAACCTCTCCTGAGCTCAGAGGACGCCGTTGTTTAAAGTTATTCGTAAAACTAACTTTTTCAAACTTTTTCAAACTTTTTTCTGTACTCCCAAATGTGCCAAAAATCGAAATCACTCAGAATAAAACATAATGCACATAGATCAATTCTTCAGGATGTAGAGAAACGGAAAAAACCCGTCGGAACCTCAGCACACGCCGTTGTTTAAAGTTATTCGTAAAACTAACTTTTTAAAACTTTTTCAAACTTTTTTCTGTACTCCCAAATGTACCAAAAATCGAAATTACTCAGAATAAAACAAAATGCACATAGATCAATTCTTTATAACGTAAATAAACGGAAAAAACCCCTCCTGAGCTCAGAGGACGCCGTTGTTTAAAGTTATTCGTAAAACTAACTTTTTAAAACTTTTTCAAACTTTTTTCTGTACTCCCAAATGTACCAAAAATCGAAATCACTCAGAATAAAACAAAATACACATAGATCAATTCTTTAGGATGTAGAGAAACGGAAAAAACCTCTCCTGAGCTCAGAGGACGCCGTTGTTTAAAGTTATTCGTAAAACTAACTTTTTCAAACTTTTTCAAACTTTTTTCTGTACTCCCAAATGTACCAAAAATCGAAATCACTCAGAATAAAACAAAATACACATAGATCAATTCTTTAGGATGTAGAGAAACGGAAAAAACCCGTCGGAACCTCAGCACACGCCGTTGTTTAAAGTTATTCGTAAAACTAACTTTTTAAAACTTTTTCAAACATTTTTCTGTACTCCCAAATGTACCAAAAATCGAAATCACTCAGAATAAAACAAAATGCAAATGGATCAATTCTTTATAACGTAAATAAACGGAAAAAACCCCTCCTGAGCTCAGAGGACGCCGTTGTTTAAAGTTATTCGTAAAACTAACTTTTTCAAACTTTTTCAAACTTTTTTCTGTACTCCCAAATGTACCAAAAATCGAAATCTAGCAGAATAAAAAAAAATACACATAGATCAATGTGGTGACTCACCTGCTAAGGTAAGCATCGAACTGCCGGTCATCCAGGATTGACAACCTGACCTGCGCGTTCGCTTGGCGGGAATCTTTACTATTCAAAAGTCCCGCGCACTTCATCATGCACTTACTTATTGTACTTTATTACTATTATTATTATTACTACAATTATTATTATTACTACTACTATTATTATTATTACTATTATTAACTACCCCTAGGAAAGCTTCCACATCCCCTCCTCTTTTTTCAATTTTAGTGGCTGGACCCGCTCTCGAGCTCCCTGAGTCTCCGGGTGATCACCCTTTGACTGACCATCGTCAACCCCCACGTCCGTCGAATTTCTGAGGCGTTTGGCATGACCCACATGCCTCGTGAGAGTCTGTCCGTCCCCCCGAGATATGTCAATCTCGTTACCCCGGCGCTCCACCACCGTGTATTCTTCGGGGCCAAAGCTTGGTGTCAGTTTGTGGGGCACTGACATGTTTTGTACAACTACCGTATCGCCAGCACGGATGTCATTCTCCCGTGCGCCCCGTCGTTGGTCCTCAGTTATCTTCCCCTTGTGTTTCCGTAGGCGATCGGTGTCGGCGGCTTCTTCATCCTGCGGAGTCGGGAAGAGGTCGTCGATGGACGGAATTTTATCGCGAATTTTCCGCCCCAACAATAGTTCTGCCGGGGACTTCCCGGTCGTCCCATGCGGTGTTCCATTGTACATGAGGGAGAAATTTGCAAGTTCGGTCCGATAGTCCCGCCCAGCCGCATGACTAATTTGCAGTCGCTTGAGCAGTGCTCGATTGAAATTCTCAACTTCGCCATTCGCCTGAGGCCAATAAGGCGGTGTATGTAAGAGTTCGATGTTGTTGTGGGTACAGTAAGTCTGGAACTCCTCACTGCGGAACTGTGGCCCATTATCCGTACGTAGGCTACGGGGCAGACCTAGCCGACCAAAGATTTCTTGGAGGTGTTTGATGATCACAGCAGATGTTGTGCTGCGTAGTACCTTGACCTCATGGTAGCGACTATAGTAATCAATCAGGACCAACAACGTCTCCTGGTTCGGCAGGGGTCCCAAAAGGTCCATTGCCAAACACTGCCACGGGCCCTCTGGGAACGCATGGCGGGACATGGGCGGCGGCCTATTGGGTCGTCCCACAAGTAAGCAGTCCCGGCAGGTTTTTACATAATTCTCCACTTGCCTGTCGATGAGAGGCCACCAAACCTTGGACCGTAAGCGCCGCTTCATAACTGTTTCACCTGGGTGGCCTTCGTGGGCGAGTTGTAAGGTACGGTCCCGCAAGGAGGCGGGAATGACAAGTTTCTGACCCCGCAGCAGAAACGGCCCCGTGAAACTGAGTTCGAACCGAAACGGAAAGAAAGGGTTAGCATTGGAGTGACCCCACGACGAATCTTGAATATGTTGGATGGCTGTCACAATTTCCATGTCTTGTTGACTTTCCCGGAAGACTTCGGAGATCGAGAGTGCCCGGGGAATGTTGCCTTCGACTAGACGACAAACGTGATGATGGCCACCCTTGTCAAACGAGCCAGGTGGAATAGCATCGGTGAGGCGGGATAAGGAATCCGCAATGTTTAACTTCCCAGGCTGATAAACTAAGTGGAACTTGAAGGCCTGTAAACGTAAGGCCCAACGTTCAATCCGAGCGGGAGGCTTGGCGGAGGAAGAGAAAATACGCTCAAGGGGTTTGTGGTCTGTGACGAGCTCGAATTCCAAGCCGGCTAAGTAGTAATAGAACCGTTCCACAGCCCAAACCAGCGCGAGGCTTTCCTTTTCTGTCTGCGAGTACCGTCGCTCCACGACGGACAGGCTTTTGCTGGCGAAAGCTATAACCAACGGGGCGTCGTGGTCGTCAAACTGAAGTAAGACAGCTCCAAGGGCCACGGGGCTGGCGTCGGCAATGAGTCGAGTGCGTCGGGACGGGTCGAAAAATGAAAGCGTTGGAAGATGTGCCAAAGAGCGTTTCAGCTTTTCGAAGTGTGATTGTAGCACACTGTCCCATTTGAAGGGTTGATCCTCCCGGAGCAATTGACGGAAAGGCTCTGTTAGAGTGCCCAAGTCCGGAATGAATTTGCCCAGGTAGGTGACTAAACCGAGGAAACTACGAACTTCTTCCTTAGATGAGGGTGGACGAAATGCTAAGACGGCAGCCACCTTCCGCTCATCGCTATCAATACCCTTGCTGGAAAGCTTATGTCCGAGGAAGTCAAGTTCTTGTACCTTCTTGACACATTTTGCTTCATTCAGCAGCACGTTGTGCCTCTGAAATACTTCTAAAACTCTGGCCAAACATTTGTCGTGCTCTGCTTCGGTGGCTCCATAAACAATGACGTCGTCGATGTAATTGAGACAGTTGTCACAGGGTGCGAGCAGTTCTTCTAGCACCCGTTGGAAAATTTCTGGCGCCGAATTTACCCCAAACATGAGCCGCTTGTATCTAAACATTCCCTTATGGGTGATAAAAGTTGTGATGGGTCGACTCTCCACATCCAATTCTAATTGGTGGTAAGCGTTGGTCAGATCCAGGCGTGAAAAATATTTTGCGCCCCGCAATTTCGTGACCAACGAGTCAAAGGTGGGAAGAGGATAATTCTCCCGTAAGATGGCCTCATTTGCCCGACGCATGTCGACGCAGATTCTGATGTCGTCATTGGGCTTCAGGATCACCACGATGGGGGATACCCACTCGCTAGGTTCGGTCACTCTTTCAATAATGTCGGCCGAGAGAGCTTCCTTGAGCTTGGCTTCTACTTTGGCCTCCAGTGCCACCGGAACCCTTCGCGCCGGTTGCCGCACCGGCTTTACTTTAGGGTTTACGGTCAACTTGACCACGATGTCCTTGATCTTCGGGAATGGAGTGGGTTTGTCTGTCACCACAGCTACCGCCAAACCAAGTTTCAGAACTCCCAGCCGTTTAGCTGTCTCCTTTCCCAAGATGGAGACTTCTCCCGCCGGCACCACATAGAATGGTGCGATAATCTCGCGCCGATTCGCCACTCCCACCGTGGTCTGAAATCTATGTTGGACGTCCAGAGCGTCCCGAGACGCGTAGCCGCGCAGGACGTTGGTTGTCGGCTCGACGTCCCAAATGCTGGCCTTCTCCTTTTGGAGTTTGTCCCAGTCCTCTCCCCGAACAATATTGGCCTTGGAGCCGGAGTCGATGAGGACCGTAATGGGAACGCCGCCGATGACACATTCAATTAATTCGTCCTCCTGGGAACCACCCTCCTGGATCTTAAAGCATTCAAAATTCTTTAGGTTGTCGGTTCCTGGTTGGGACTCCGGGGGGTCATCTTCGTCGATGAGATTGACCGGAGCACCTTTCTTCGGACGCTTGGAAGGGGGCCCGCTGGCCTTGGACGACGGGGGTGCGGTGAAAGGACGCTTGGCCTTCGGTGTTCTGCACACTCCGGCAAAATGACCCAACTTACCACAATGAAAACACGTCCCTTTCCTTGCGGGGCAAGATGTATCCGAGGCCCGGTGGCCCATTTTCCCACAATTAAAACAGGAGAGACGACTAGCTTCATGAATGCGGTGGATGGTTTCCGTAGAGCCCGAGGGTCCCGGTTGGGGGTCCATCACCTTAGACTGCACGGCGATCTGTTCATATACCTTGCAAAGTTCGATGACCTCGTCTAGGGTGCGCTCCGTCTCCAGCAGCTTCTTCTTCAAATCCCCGGAAGCCCACGTATCGAGGAGTTTATCTTTGATGTTGATGTCCAGGGATTCCTGCGCGGTCGTACCAAAGCAACACTTACCCGCTTGTTGCCGAATCTTGAGCAGGAAAGTGTTGAAATCCTCGTGCGGGTCGACCTGTAGGCTACGGAAAATATGCCTTTCGAATGTGGAATTCCGGGGAGGTGAAAAATGAGCCGTCAATTTGTCTATGAGGATTTTGTACACATCAGTGTCATCCGCCGCGGTGACTATGGCGCCGGGTAAATTTCTTTAGGATGTAGAGAAACGGAAAAAACCTCTCCTGAGCTCAGAGGACGCCGTTGTTTAAAGTTATTCGGAAAACTAACTTTTTCAAACTTTTTCAAACTTTTTTCTGTACTCCCAAATGTACCAAAAATCGAAATCTATCAGAATAAAACAAAATGCACCTAAATCAATTCTTTAGGATGTAGAGAAACGGAAAAAACCCCTCCTGAGCTCAGAGGACGCCGTTGTTTAAAGTTATTCGGAAAACTAACTTTTTCAAACTTTTTCAAACTTTTTTCTGTACTCCCAAATGTACCAAAAATCGAAATCTATCAGAATAAAACAAAATGCACATAGATCAATTTTTTATGATGTACAGAAACGGAAAAAACCCGTCGGAACCTCAGCACACGCCGTTGTTTAAAGTTATTCGTAAAACTAACTTTTTCAAACTTTTTCAAACTTTTTTCTGTACTCCCAAATGTATCAAAAATCGAAATCACTCAGAATAAAACAAAATACACATAGATCAATTCTTTAGGATGTAGAGAAACGGAAAAAACCCGTCGGAACCTCAGCACACGCCGTTGTTTAAAGTTATTCGGAAAACTAACTTTTTCAAACTTTTTCAAACTTTTTTCTGTACTCCCAAATGTACCAAAAATCGAAATCACTCAGAATAAATCAAAGTGCACATAGATCAATTCTTTATAACGTAAATAAACGGAAAAAACCTCTCCTGAGCTCAGAGGACGCCGTTGTTTAAAGTTATTCGTAAGACTAACTTTTTCAAACTTTTTCAAACTTTTTTCTGTACTCCCAAATGTACCAAAAATCGAAATCTAGCAGAATAAAAAAAAATACACATAGATCAATTCTTTCGGATGTAGAGAAACGGAAAAAACCCGTTGGAACCGCAGCTGACGCCGTTGTTCATTTTTTTCAAATATGAGAACTTTCCACAACTTCATTCGTTCCTATGTAAAAGCGTTCTAAGTTTAAACACAGGTGTGGGGCAATATTTATACTTCTGCTATATATACTAGCATTACTATACTTTCATATCTTTGTAATGATTTGTTTGATATCTGTTTATTGTAATAAATGAAATATTTTTAATTGAACTTTAATTGCTTTATTTTCTTGGATTAATTCCATATGTTATTAATGAACTCTTTAATTATTTTCCATTACTTTCATATGAAGGTTTTCTTTTAGTTCAGGCAAAAAATACACATACTCGAACCGAATACCAAACTGAATATCGAATACCTACCGAATATTCGGTGCATCCCTAGCAAATACAAAATCTAAAATTTGTCCTCCAATTTTATCCAGGCTATATCAGGATTATCTAGAAATGACCGTTGCACTAAAAACTCAGCCAGCTGCGCATCACAGGAAATAATAACCAACATTACATTTCCAACCCGATTACCTTTAATTATAATAAGCTAAAAACACTTCACTCAACATAAATCTCACATTTTCTCACATTCAAAAAACAAAAATCTCATTCTTCATTGGAAAACCACACAAATTCTCAATTACTTTATGAAAAAACGGCAACGATTAATATAAAATGGCAACGCTGTATTCTCATCTCGGCCTTACGCTCCTCCTCCTCTCAAGGATGACGTCGCCGGACCGAAGTCAACGCGTCTACATTTTCATTTCCGTCCTTTACATTGAGGAATACATTAATCCCAATGGTTGACCGCACTCACCCAATATATTTATTAATTATTTAAAAAAAATATACGATTCTGATTTACCTAAACACTGTAATTTATTTTTTTATTCAATGCCCCTTACATAAAAAACAAAAATTTAACTGAGAAATATTAAATTTCGCCCTTACTCGATAATTACTTTCGCCCTTTTCTGTACTCCCAAATGTACCAAAAATCGAAATCACTCAGAATAAAACAAAATACACATAGATCAATTCTTTAGGATGTAGAGAAACGGAAAAAACCTCTCCTGAGCTCAGAGGACGCCGTTGTTTAAAGTTATTCGTAAAACTAACTTTTTCAAACTTTTTCAAACTTTTTTCTGTACTCCAAAATGTATCAAAAATCGAAATCACTCAGAATAAAACAAAATACACATAGATCAATTCTTTATAACGTAAATAAACGGAAAAAACCCGTCGGAACCTCAGCACACGCCGTTGTTTAAAGTTATTCGTAAAACTAACTTTTTCAAACTTTTTCAAACTTTTTTCTGTACTCCCAAATGTACCAAAAATCGAAATCACTCAGAATAAAACAAAATACACATAGATCAATTCTTTATAACGTAAATAAACGGAAAAAACCCCTCCTGAGCTCAGAGGACGCCGTTGTTTAAAGTTATTCGTAAAACTAACTTTTTAAAACTTTTTCAAACTTTTTTCTGTACTCCCAAATGTACCAATTATCGAAATCACTCAGAATAAATCAAAGTGCACATAGATCAATTCTTTATAACGTAAATAAACGGAAAAAACCTCTCCTGAGCTCAGAGGACGCCGTTGTTTAAAGTTATTCGTAAAACTAACTTTTTAAAACTTTTTCAAACTTTTTTCTGTACTCCCAAATGTACCAAAAATCGAAATCACTCAGAATAAATCAAAATGCAAATAGATCAATTCTTTAGGATGTAGAGAAACGGAAAAAACCCCTCCTGAGCTCAGAGGACGCCGTTGTTTAAAGTTATTCGTAAAACTAACTTTTTCAAACTTTTTCAAACTTTTTTCTGTACTCCCAAATGTACCAAAAATCGAAATCACTCAGAATAAAACATAATGCACCTAAATCAATTCTTTAGGATGTAGAGAAACAGAAAAAACCCCTCCTGAGCTCAGAGGACGCCGTTGTTTAAAGTTATTCGTAAAACTAACTTTTTCAAACTTTTTCAAACATTTTTCTGTACTCCCAAATGTATCAAAAATCGAAATCACTCAGAATAAAACAAAATACACATAGATCAATTCTTTATAACGTAAATAAACGGAAAAAACCCCTCCTGAGCTCAGAGGACGCCGTTGTTTAAAGTTATTCGTAAAACTAACTTTTTAAAACTTTTTCAAACTTTTTTCTGTACTCCCAAATGTACCAAAAATCGAAATCACTCAGAATAAATCAAAGTGCACATAGATCAATTCTTTATAACGTAAATAAACGGAAAAAACCTCTCCTGAGCTCAGAGGACGCCGTTGTTTAAAGTTATTCGTAAAACTAACTTTTTAAAACTTTTTCAAACTTTTTTCTGTACTCCCAAATGTACCAAAAATCGAAATCACTCAGAATAAATCAAAATGCAAATAGATGAATTCTTTAGGATGTAGAGAAACGGAAAAAACCCCTCCTGAGCTCAGAGGACGCCGTTGTTTAAAGTTATTCGTAAAACTAACTTTTTAAAACTTTTTCAAACTTTTTTCTGTACTCCCAAATGTATCAAAAATCGAAATCACTCAGAATAAAACAAAATACACATAGATCAATTCTTTAGGATGTAGAGAAACGGAAAAAACCCCTCCTGAGCTCAGAGGACGCCGTTGTTTAAAGTTATTCGTAAAACTAACTTTTTAAAACTTTTTCAAACTTTTTTCTGTACTCCCAAATGTACCAAAAATCGAAATCACTCAGAATAAAACATAATGCAAATGGATCAATTCTTTATAACGTAAATAAACGGAAAAAACCCCTCCTGAGCTCAGAGGACGCCGTTGTTTAAAGTTATTCGGAAAACTAACTTTTTCAAACTTTTTCAAACTTTTTTCTGTACTCCCAAATGTACCAAAAATCGAAATCTACTCAGAATAAAACAAAATACACATAGATCAATTCTTTATAACGTAAATAAACGGAAAAAACCCGTCGGAACCTCAGCACACGCCGTTGTTTAAAGTTATTCGTAAAACTAACTTTTTAAAACTTTTTCAAACTTTTTTCTGTACTCCCAAATGTACCAAAAATCGAAATCTACTCAGAATAAATCAAAATGCACATAGATCAATTCTTTAGGATGTAGAGAAACGGAAAAAACCCCTCCTGAGCTCAGAGGACGCCGTTGTTTAAAGTTATTCGTAAAACTAACTTTTTCAAACTTTTTCAAACTTTTTTCTGTACTCCCAAATGTACCAAAAATCGAAATCTATCAGAATAAAACAAAATGCACATAGATCAATTTTTTATGATGTACAGAAACGGAAAAAACCCGTCGGAACCTCAGCACACGCCGTTGTTTAAAGTTATTCGTAAAACTAACTTTTTCAAACTTTTTCAAACTTTTTTCTGTACTCCCAAATGTATCAAAAATCGAAATCACTCAGAATAAAACAAAATACACATAGATCAATTCTTTAGGATGTAGAGAAACGGAAAAAACCCGTCGGAACCTCAGCACACGCCGTTGTTTAAAGTTATTCGGAAAACTAACTTTTTCAAACTTTTTCAAACTTTTTTCTGTACTCCCAAATGTACCAAAAATCGAAATCACTCAGAATAAATCAAAGTGCACATAGATCAATTCTTTATAACGTAAATAAACGGAAAAAACCTCTCCTGAGCTCAGAGGACGCCGTTGTTTAAAGTTATTCGTAAGACTAACTTTTTCAAACTTTTTCAAACTTTTTTCTGTACTCCCAAATGTACCAAAAATCGAAATCTAGCAGAATAAAAAAAAATACACATAGATCAATTCTTTCGGATGTAGAGAAACGGAAAAAACCCGTTGGAACCGCAGCTGACGCCGTTGTTCATTTTTTTCAAATATGAGAACTTTCCACAACTTCATTCGTTCCTATGTAAAAGCGTTCTAAGTTTAAACACAGGTGTGGGGCAATATTTATACTTCTGCTATATATACTAGCATTACTATACTTTCATATCTTTGTAATGATTTGTTTGATATCTGTTTATTGTAATAAATGAAATATTTTTAATTGAACTTTAATTGCTTTATTTTCTTGGATTAATTCCATATGTTATTAATGAACTCTTTAATTATTTTCCATTACTTTCATATGAAGGTTTTCTTTTAGTTCAGGCAAAAAATACACATACTCGAACCGAATACCAAACTGAATATCGAATACCTACCGAATATTCGGTGCATCCCTAGCAAATACAAAATCTAAAATTTGTCCTCCAATTTTATCCAGGCTATATCAGGATTATCTAGAAATGACCGTTGCACTAAAAACTCAGCCAGCTGCGCATCACAGGAAATAATAACCAACATTACATTTCCAACCCGATTACCTTTAATTATAATAAGCTAAAAACACTTCACTCAACATAAATCTCACATTTTCTCACATTCAAAAAACAAAAATCTCATTCTTCATTGGAAAACCACACAAATTCTCAATTACTTTATGAAAAAACGGCAACGATTAATATAAAATGGCAACGCTGTATTCTCATCTCGGCCTTACGCTCCTCCTCCTCTCAAGGATGACGTCGCCGGACCGAAGTCAACGCGTCTACATTTTCATTTCCGTCCTTTACATTGAGGAATACATTAATCCCAATGGTTGACCGCACTCACCCAATATATTTATTAATTATTTAAAAAAAATATACGATTCTGATTTACCTAAACACTGTAATTTATTTTTTTATTCAATGCCCCTTACATAAAAAACAAAAATTTAACTGAGAAATATTAAATTTCGCCCTTACTCGATAATTACTTTCGCCCTTTTCTGTACTCCCAAATGTACCAAAAATCGAAATCACTCAGAATAAAACAAAATACACATAGATCAATTCTTTAGGATGTAGAGAAACGGAAAAAACCTCTCCTGAGCTCAGAGGACGCCGTTGTTTAAAGTTATTCGTAAAACTAACTTTTTCAAACTTTTTCAAACTTTTTTCTGTACTCCAAAATGTATCAAAAATCGAAATCACTCAGAATAAAACAAAATACACATAGATCAATTCTTTATAACGTAAATAAACGGAAAAAACCCGTCGGAACCTCAGCACACGCCGTTGTTTAAAGTTATTCGTAAAACTAACTTTTTCAAACTTTTTCAAACTTTTTTCTGTACTCCCAAATGTACCAAAAATCGAAATCACTCAGAATAAAACAAAATACACATAGATCAATTCTTTATAACGTAAATAAACGGAAAAAACCCCTCCTGAGCTCAGAGGACGCCGTTGTTTAAAGTTATTCGTAAAACTAACTTTTTAAAACTTTTTCAAACTTTTTTCTGTACTCCCAAATGTACCAATTATCGAAATCACTCAGAATAAATCAAAGTGCACATAGATCAATTCTTTATAACGTAAATAAACGGAAAAAACCTCTCCTGAGCTCAGAGGACGCCGTTGTTTAAAGTTATTCGTAAAACTAACTTTTTAAAACTTTTTCAAACTTTTTTCTGTACTCCCAAATGTACCAAAAATCGAAATCACTCAGAATAAATCAAAATGCAAATAGATCAATTCTTTAGGATGTAGAGAAACGGAAAAAACCCCTCCTGAGCTCAGAGGACGCCGTTGTTTAAAGTTATTCGTAAAACTAACTTTTTCAAACTTTTTCAAACTTTTTTCTGTACTCCCAAATGTACCAAAAATCGAAATCACTCAGAATAAAACATAATGCACCTAAATCAATTCTTTAGGATGTAGAGAAACAGAAAAAACCCCTCCTGAGCTCAGAGGACGCCGTTGTTTAAAGTTATTCGTAAAACTAACTTTTTCAAACTTTTTCAAACATTTTTCTGTACTCCCAAATGTATCAAAAATCGAAATCACTCAGAATAAAACAAAATACACATAGATCAATTCTTTATAACGTAAATAAACGGAAAAAACCCCTCCTGAGCTCAGAGGACGCCGTTGTTTAAAGTTATTCGTAAAACTAACTTTTTAAAACTTTTTCAAACTTTTTTCTGTACTCCCAAATGTACCAAAAATCGAAATCACTCAGAATAAATCAAAGTGCACATAGATCAATTCTTTATAACGTAAATAAACGGAAAAAACCTCTCCTGAGCTCAGAGGACGCCGTTGTTTAAAGTTATTCGTAAAACTAACTTTTTAAAACTTTTTCAAACTTTTTTCTGTACTCCCAAATGTACCAAAAATCGAAATCACTCAGAATAAATCAAAATGCAAATAGATGAATTCTTTAGGATGTAGAGAAACGGAAAAAACCCCTCCTGAGCTCAGAGGACGCCGTTGTTTAAAGTTATTCGTAAAACTAACTTTTTAAAACTTTTTCAAACTTTTTTCTGTACTCCCAAATGTATCAAAAATCGAAATCACTCAGAATAAAACAAAATACACATAGATCAATTCTTTAGGATGTAGAGAAACGGAAAAAACCCCTCCTGAGCTCAGAGGACGCCGTTGTTTAAAGTTATTCGTAAAACTAACTTTTTAAAACTTTTTCAAACTTTTTTCTGTACTCCCAAATGTACCAAAAATCGAAATCACTCAGAATAAAACATAATGCAAATGGATCAATTCTTTATAACGTAAATAAACGGAAAAAACCCCTCCTGAGCTCAGAGGACGCCGTTGTTTAAAGTTATTCGGAAAACTAACTTTTTCAAACTTTTTCAAACTTTTTTCTGTACTCCCAAATGTACCAAAAATCGAAATTACTCAGAATAAAACAAAATACACATAGATCAATTCTTTATAACGTAAATAAACGGAAAAAACCCGTCGGAACCTCAGCACACGCCGTTGTTTAAAGTTATTCGTAAAACTAACTTTTTAAAACTTTTTCAAACTTTTTTCTGTACTCCCAAATGTACCAAAAATCGAAATCACTCAGAATAAATCAAAATGCACATAGATCAATTCTTTAGGATGTAGAGAAACGGAAAAAACCCCTCCTGAGCTCAGAGGACGCCGTTGTTTAAAGTTATTCGTAAAACTAACTTTTTAAAACTTTTTCAAACTTTTTTCTGTACTCCCAAATGTATCAAAAATCGAAATCACTCAGAATAAAACAAAATACACATAGATCAATTCTTTAGGATGTAGAGAAACGGAAAAAACCCCTCCTGAGCTCAGAGGACGCCGTTGTTTAAAGTTATTCGTAAAACTAACTTTTTAAAACTTTTTCAAACTTTTTTCTGTACTCCCAAATGTACCAAAAATCGAAATCACTCAGAATAAAACATAATGCAAATGGATCAATTCTTTATAACGTAAATAAACGGAAAAAACCCCTCCTGAGCTCAGAGGACGCCGTTGTTTAAAGTTATTCGGAAAACTAACTTTTTCAAACTTTTTCAAACTTTTTTCTGTACTCCCAAATGTACCAAAAATCGAAATCTATCAGAATAAAACAAAATACACATAGATCAATTCTTTATAACGTAAATAAACGGAAAAAACCCGTCGGAACCTCAGCACACGCCGTTGTTTAAAGTTATTCGTAAAACTAACTTTTTAAAACTTTTTCAAACTTTTTTCTGTACTCCCAAATGTACCAAAAATCGAAATCTATCAGAATAAAACAAAATGCACATAGATCAATTCTTTAGGATGTACAGAAACGGAAAAAACCCGTCGGAACCTCAGCACACGCCGTTGTTTAAAGTTATTCGTAAAAGTAACTTTTTCAAACTTTTTCAAACTATTTTCTGTACTCCCAAATGTATCAAAAATCGAAATCACTCAGAATAAAACAAAATACACATAGATCAATTCTTTAGGATGTAGAGAAACGGAAAAAACCTCTCCTGAGCTCAGAGGACGCCGTTGTTTAAAGTTATTCGTAAAACTAACTTTTTCAAACTTTTTCAAACTTTTTTCTGTACTCCCAAATGTACCAAAAATCGAAATCACTCAGAATAAAACATAATGCACATAGATCAATTCTTCAGGATGTAGAGAAACGGAAAAAACCCGTCGGAACCTCAGCACACGCCGTTGTTTAAAGTTATTCGTAAAACTAACTTTTTAAAACTTTTTCAAACTTTTTTCTGTACTCCCAAATGTACCAAAAATCGAAATTACTCAGAATAAAACAAAATGCACATAGATCAATTCTTTATAACGTAAATAAACGGAAAAAACCCCTCCTGAGCTCAGAGGACGCCGTTGTTTAAAGTTATTCGTAAAACTAACTTTTTAAAACTTTTTCAAACTTTTTTCTGTACTCCCAAATGTACCAAAAATCGAAATCACTCAGAATAAATCAAAGTGCACATAGATCAATTCTTTATAACGTAAATAAACGGAAAAAACCTCTCCTGAGCTCAGAGGACGCCGTTGTTTAAAGTTATTCGTAAAACTAACTTTTTAAAACTTTTTCAAACTTTTTTCTGTACTCCCAAATGTACCAAAAATCGAAATCACTCAGAATAAATCAAAGTGCACATAGATCAATTCTTTATAACGTAAATAAACGGAAAAAACCTCTCCTGAGCTCAGAGGACGCCGTTGTTTAAAGTTATTCGTTAAACTAACTTTTTCAAACTTTTTCAAACTTTTTTCTGTACTCCCAAATGTACCAAAAATCGAAATCTAGCAGAATAAAAAAAAATGCACATAGATCAATTCTTCAGGATGTACAGAAACGGAAAAAACCCGTCGGAACCTCAGCACACGCCGTTGTTTAAAGTTATTCGTAAAACTAACTTTTTAAAACTTTTTCAAACTTTTTTCTGTACTCCCAAATGTACCAAAAATCGAAATTACTCAGAATAAAACAAAATGCACATAGATCAATTCTTTATAACGTAAATAAACGGAAAAAACCCCTCCTGAGCTCAGAGGACGCCGTTGTTTAAAGTTATTCGTAAAACTAACTTTTTAAAACTTTTTCAAACTTTTTTCTGTACTCCCAAATGTACCAAAAATCGAAATCACTCAGAATAAATCAAAGTGCACATAGATCAATTCTTTATAACGTAAATAAACGGAAAAAACCTCTCCTGAGCTCAGAGGACGCCGTTGTTTAAAGTTATTCGTTAAACTAACTTTTTCAAACTTTTTCAAACTTTTTTCTGTACTCCCAAATGTACCAAAAATCGAAATCTAGCAGAATAAAAAAAAATACACATAGATCAATTCTTTAGGATGTAGAGAAACGGAAAAAACCCGTTGTAACCGCAGCTGACGCCGTTGTTCATTTTTTTCAAATATGAGAACTTTCCACAACTTCATTCGTTCCTATGTAAAAGCGTTCTAAGTTTAAACACAGGTGTGGGGCAATATTTATACTTCTGCTATATATACTAGCATTACTATACTTTCATATCTTTGTAATGATTTGTTTGATATCTGTTTATTGTAATAAATGAAATATTTTTAATTGAACTTTAATTGCTTTATTTTCTTGGATTAATTCCATATGTTATTAATGAACTCTTTAATTATTTTCCATTACTTTCATATGAAGGTTTTCTTTTAGTTCAGGCAAAAAATACACATACTCGAACCGAATACCAAACTGAATATCGAATACCTACCGAATATTCGGTGCATCCCTAGCAAATACAAAATCTAAAATTTGTCCTCCAATTTTATCCAGGCTATATCAGGATTATCTAGAAATGACCGTTGCACTAAAAACTCAGCCAGCTGCGCATCACAGGAAATAATAACCAACATTACATTTCCAACCCGATTACCTTTAATTATAATAAGCTAAAAACACTTCACTCAACATAAATCTCACATTTTCTCACATTCAAAAAACAAAAATCTCATTCTTCATTGGAAAACCACACAAATTCTCAATTACTTTATGAAAAAACGGCAACGATTAATATAAAATGGCAACGCTGTATTCTCATCTCGGCCTTACGCTCCTCCTCCTCTCAAGGATGACGTCGCCGGACCGAAGTCAACGCGTCTACATTTTCATTTCCGTCCTTTACATTGAGGAATACATTAATCCCAATGGTTGACCGCACTCACCCAATATATTTATTAATTATTTAAAAAAAATATACGATTCTGATTTACCTAAACACTGTAATTTATTTTTTTATTCAATGCCCCTTACATAAAAAACAAAAATTTAACTGAGAAATATTAAATTTCGCCCTTACTCGATAATTACTTTCGCCCTTTTCTGTACTCCCAAATGTACCAAAAATCGAAATCACTCAGAATAAAACAAAATACACATAGATCAATTCTTTAGGATGTAGAGAAACGGAAAAAACCTCTCCTGAGCTCAGAGGACGCCGTTGTTTAAAGTTATTCGTAAAACTAACTTTTTCAAACTTTTTCAAACTTTTTTCTGTACTCCCAAATGTGCCAAAAATCGAAATCACTCAGAATAAAACATAATGCACATAGATCAATTCTTCAGGATGTAGAGAAACGGAAAAAACCCGTCGGAACCTCAGCACACGCCGTTGTTTAAAGTTATTCGTAAAACTAACTTTTTAAAACTTTTTCAAACTTTTTTCTGTACTCCCAAATGTACCAAAAATCGAAATTACTCAGAATAAAACAAAATGCACATAGATCAATTCTTTATAACGTAAATAAACGGAAAAAACCCCTCCTGAGCTCAGAGGACGCCGTTGTTTAAAGTTATTCGTAAAACTAACTTTTTAAAACTTTTTCAAACTTTTTTCTGTACTCCCAAATGTACCAAAAATCGAAATCACTCAGAATAAAACAAAATACACATAGATCAATTCTTTAGGATGTAGAGAAACGGAAAAAACCTCTCCTGAGCTCAGAGGACGCCGTTGTTTAAAGTTATTCGTAAAACTAACTTTTTCAAACTTTTTCAAACTTTTTTCTGTACTCCCAAATGTACCAAAAATCGAAATCACTCAGAATAAAACAAAATACACATAGATCAATTCTTTAGGATGTAGAGAAACGGAAAAAACCCGTCGGAACCTCAGCACACGCCGTTGTTTAAAGTTATTCGTAAAACTAACTTTTTAAAACTTTTTCAAACATTTTTCTGTACTCCCAAATGTACCAAAAATCGAAATCACTCAGAATAAAACAAAATGCAAATGGATCAATTCTTTATAACGTAAATAAACGGAAAAAACCCCTCCTGAGCTCAGAGGACGCCGTTGTTTAAAGTTATTCGTAAAACTAACTTTTTCAAACTTTTTCAAACTTTTTTCTGTACTCCCAAATGTACCAAAAATCGAAATCTAGCAGAATAAAAAAAAATACACATAGATCAATGTGGTGACTCACCTGCTAAGGTAAGCATCGAACTGCCGGTCATCCAGGATTGACAACCTGACCTGCGCGTTCGCTTGGCGGGAATCTTTACTATTCAAAAGTCCCGCGCACTTCATCATGCACTTACTTATTGTACTTTATTACTATTATTATTATTACTACAATTATTATTATTACTACTACTATTATTATTATTACTATTATTAACTACCCCTAGGAAAGCTTCCACATCCCCTCCTCTTTTTTCAATTTTAGTGGCTGGACCCGCTCTCGAGCTCCCTGAGTCTCCGGGTGATCACCCTTTGACTGACCATCGTCAACCCCCACGTCCGTCGAATTTCTGAGGCGTTTGGCATGACCCACATGCCTCGTGAGAGTCTGTCCGTCCCCCCGAGATATGTCAATCTCGTTACCCCGGCGCTCCACCACCGTGTATTCTTCGGGGCCAAAGCTTGGTGTCAGTTTGTGGGGCACTGACATGTTTTGTACAACTACCGTATCGCCAGCACGGATGTCATTCTCCCGTGCGCCCCGTCGTTGGTCCTCAGTTATCTTCCCCTTGTGTTTCCGTAGGCGATCGGTGTCGGCGGCTTCTTCATCCTGCGGAGTCGGGAAGAGGTCGTCGATGGACGGAATTTTATCGCGAATTTTCCGCCCCAACAATAGTTCTGCCGGGGACTTCCCGGTCGTCCCATGCGGTGTTCCATTGTACATGAGGGAGAAATTTGCAAGTTCGGTCCGATAGTCCCGCCCAGCCGCATGACTAATTTGCAGTCGCTTGAGCAGTGCTCGATTGAAATTCTCAACTTCGCCATTCGCCTGAGGCCAATAAGGCGGTGTATGTAAGAGTTCGATGTTGTTGTGGGTACAGTAAGTCTGGAACTCCTCACTGCGGAACTGTGGCCCATTATCCGTACGTAGGCTACGGGGCAGACCTAGCCGACCAAAGATTTCTTGGAGGTGTTTGATGATCACAGCAGATGTTGTGCTGCGTAGTACCTTGACCTCATGGTAGCGACTATAGTAATCAATCAGGACCAACAACGTCTCCTGGTTCGGCAGGGGTCCCAAAAGGTCCATTGCCAAACACTGCCACGGGCCCTCTGGGAACGCATGGCGGGACATGGGCGGCGGCCTATTGGGTCGTCCCACAAGTAAGCAGTCCCGGCAGGTTTTTACATAATTCTCCACTTGCCTGTCGATGAGAGGCCACCAAACCTTGGACCGTAAGCGCCGCTTCATAACTGTTTCACCTGGGTGGCCTTCGTGGGCGAGTTGTAAGGTACGGTCCCGCAAGGAGGCGGGAATGACAAGTTTCTGACCCCGCAGCAGAAACGGCCCCGTGAAACTGAGTTCGAACCGAAACGGAAAGAAAGGGTTAGCATTGGAGTGACCCCACGACGAATCTTGAATATGTTGGATGGCTGTCACAATTTCCATGTCTTGTTGACTTTCCCGGAAGACTTCGGAGATCGAGAGTGCCCGGGGAATGTTGCCTTCGACTAGACGACAAACGTGATGATGGCCACCCTTGTCAAACGAGCCAGGTGGAATAGCATCGGTGAGGCGGGATAAGGAATCCGCAATGTTTAACTTCCCAGGCTGATAAACTAAGTGGAACTTGAAGGCCTGTAAACGTAAGGCCCAACGTTCAATCCGAGCGGGAGGCTTGGCGGAGGAAGAGAAAATACGCTCAAGGGGTTTGTGGTCTGTGACGAGCTCGAATTCCAAGCCGGCTAAGTAGTAATAGAACCGTTCCACAGCCCAAACCAGCGCGAGGCTTTCCTTTTCTGTCTGCGAGTACCGTCGCTCCACGACGGACAGGCTTTTGCTGGCGAAAGCTATAACCAACGGGGCGTCGTGGTCGTCAAACTGAAGTAAGACAGCTCCAAGGGCCACGGGGCTGGCGTCGGCAATGAGTCGAGTGCGTCGGGACGGGTCGAAAAATGAAAGCGTTGGAAGATGTGCCAAAGAGCGTTTCAGCTTTTCGAAGTGTGATTGTAGCACACTGTCCCATTTGAAGGGTTGATCCTCCCGGAGCAATTGACGGAAAGGCTCTGTTAGAGTGCCCAAGTCCGGAATGAATTTGCCCAGGTAGGTGACTAAACCGAGGAAACTACGAACTTCTTCCTTAGATGAGGGTGGACGAAATGCTAAGACGGCAGCCACCTTCCGCTCATCGCTATCAATACCCTTGCTGGAAAGCTTATGTCCGAGGAAGTCAAGTTCTTGTACCTTCTTGACACATTTTGCTTCATTCAGCAGCACGTTGTGCCTCTGAAATACTTCTAAAACTCTGGCCAAACATTTGTCGTGCTCTGCTTCGGTGGCTCCATAAACAATGACGTCGTCGATGTAATTGAGACAGTTGTCACAGGGTGCGAGCAGTTCTTCTAGCACCCGTTGGAAAATTTCTGGCGCCGAATTTACCCCAAACATGAGCCGCTTGTATCTAAACATTCCCTTATGGGTGATAAAAGTTGTGATGGGTCGACTCTCCACATCCAATTCTAATTGGTGGTAAGCGTTGGTCAGATCCAGGCGTGAAAAATATTTTGCGCCCCGCAATTTCGTGACCAACGAGTCAAAGGTGGGAAGAGGATAATTCTCCCGTAAGATGGCCTCATTTGCCCGACGCATGTCGACGCAGATTCTGATGTCGTCATTGGGCTTCAGGATCACCACGATGGGGGATACCCACTCGCTAGGTTCGGTCACTCTTTCAATAATGTCGGCCGAGAGAGCTTCCTTGAGCTTGGCTTCTACTTTGGCCTCCAGTGCCACCGGAACCCTTCGCGCCGGTTGCCGCACCGGCTTTACTTTAGGGTTTACGGTCAACTTGACCACGATGTCCTTGATCTTCGGGAATGGAGTGGGTTTGTCTGTCACCACAGCTACCGCCAAACCAAGTTTCAGAACTCCCAGCCGTTTAGCTGTCTCCTTTCCCAAGATGGAGACTTCTCCCGCCGGCACCACATAGAATGGTGCGATAATCTCGCGCCGATTCGCCACTCCCACCGTGGTCTGAAATCTATGTTGGACGTCCAGAGCGTCCCGAGACGCGTAGCCGCGCAGGACGTTGGTTGTCGGCTCGACGTCCCAAATGCTGGCCTTCTCCTTTTGGAGTTTGTCCCAGTCCTCTCCCCGAACAATATTGGCCTTGGAGCCGGAGTCGATGAGGACCGTAATGGGAACGCCGCCGATGACACATTCAATTAATTCGTCCTCCTGGGAACCACCCTCCTGGATCTTAAAGCATTCAAAATTCTTTAGGTTGTCGGTTCCTGGTTGGGACTCCGGGGGGTCATCTTCGTCGATGAGATTGACCGGAGCACCTTTCTTCGGACGCTTGGAAGGGGGCCCGCTGGCCTTGGACGACGGGGGTGCGGTGAAAGGACGCTTGGCCTTCGGTGTTCTGCACACTCCGGCAAAATGACCCAACTTACCACAATGAAAACACGTCCCTTTCCTTGCGGGGCAAGATGTATCCGAGGCCCGGTGGCCCATTTTCCCACAATTAAAACAGGAGAGACGACTAGCTTCATGAATGCGGTGGATGGTTTCCGTAGAGCCCGAGGGTCCCGGTTGGGGGTCCATCACCTTAGACTGCACGGCGATCTGTTCATATACCTTGCAAAGTTCGATGACCTCGTCTAGGGTGCGCTCCGTCTCCAGCAGCTTCTTCTTCAAATCCCCGGAAGCCCACGTATCGAGGAGTTTATCTTTGATGTTGATGTCCAGGGATTCCTGCGCGGTCGTACCAAAGCAACACTTACCCGCTTGTTGCCGAATCTTGAGCAGGAAAGTGTTGAAATCCTCGTGCGGGTCGACCTGTAGGCTACGGAAAATATGCCTTTCGAATGTGGAATTCCGGGGAGGTGAAAAATGAGCCGTCAATTTGTCTATGAGGATTTTGTACACATCAGTGTCATCCGCCGCGGTGACTATGGCGCCGGGTAAATTTCTTTAGGATGTAGAGAAACGGAAAAAACCCGTTGGAACCGCAGCTGACGCCGTTGTTTAAAGTTATTCGGAAAACTAACTTTTTCAAACTTTTTCAAACTTTTTTCTGTACTCCCAAATGTACCAAAAATCGAAATCTATCAGAATAAAACAAAATGCACCTAAATCAATTCTTTAGGATGTAGAGAAACGGAAAAAACCCCTCCTGAGCTCAGAGGACGCCGTTGTTTAAAGTTATTCGGAAAACTAACTTTTTCAAACTTTTTCAAACTTTTTTCTGTACTCCCAAATGTACCAAAAATCGAAATCTATCAGAATAAAACAAAATGCACATAGATCAATTTTTTATGATGTACAGAAACGGAAAAAACCCGTCGGAACCTCAGCACACGCCGTTGTTTAAAGTTATTCGTAAAACTAACTTTTTCAAACTTTTTCAAACTTTTTTCTGTACTCCCAAATGTATCAAAAATCGAAATCACTCAGAATAAAACAAAATACACATAGATCAATTCTTTAGGATGTAGAGAAACGGAAAAAACCCGTCGGAACCTCAGCACACGCCGTTGTTTAAAGTTATTCGGAAAACTAACTTTTTCAAACTTTTTCAAACTTTTTTCTGTACTCCCAAATGTACCAAAAATCGAAATCACTCAGAATAAATCAAAATGCACATAGATCAATTCTTTATAACGTAAATAAACGGAAAAAACCTCTCCTGAGCTCAGAGGACGCCGTTGTTTAAAGTTATTCGTTAAACTAACTTTTTCAAACTTTTTCAAACTTTTTTCTGTACTCCCAAATGTACCAAAAATCGAAATCTAGCAGAATAAAAAAAAATACACATAGATCAATTCTTTAGGATGTAGAGAAACGGAAAAAACCCCTGCTGAGCTCAGAGGACGCCGTTGTTTAAAGTTATTCGTAAAACTAACTTTTTCAAACTTTTTCAAACTTTTTTCTGTACTCCCAAATGTACCAAAAATCGAAATCTATCAGAATAAAACAAAATGCACATAGATCAATTCTTTAGGATGTACAGAAACGGAAAAAACCCGTCGGAACCTCAGCACACGCCGTTGTTTAAAGTTATTCGTAAAACTAACTTTTTAAAACTTTTTCAAACATTTTTCTGTACTCCCAAATGTACCAAAAATCGAAATCACTCAGAATAAAACAAAATGCAAATGGACCAATTCTTTATAACGTAAATAAACGGAAAAAACCCCTCCTGAGCTCAGAGGACGCCGTTGTTTAAAGTTATTCGTAAAACTAACTTTTTAAAACTTTTTCAAACTTTTTTCTGTACTCCCAAATGTACCAAAAATCGAAATCTATCAGAATAAAACAAAATGCACATAGATCAATTCTTTAGGATGTAGAGAAACGGAAAAAACCCGTCGGAACCTCAGCACACGCCGTTGTTTAAAGTTATTCGTAAAACTAACTTTTTCAAACTTTTTCAAACTTTTTTCTGTACTCCCAAATGTATCAAAAATCGAAATCACTCAGAATAAATCAAAGTGCACATAGATCAATTCTTTATAACGTAAATAAACGGAAAAAACCTCTCCTGAGCTCAGAGGACGCCGTTGTTTAAAGTTATTCGTAAAACTAACTTTTTCAAACTTTTTTCTGTACTCCCAAATGTATCAAAAATCGAAATCACTCAGAATAAAACAAAATACACATAGATCAATTCTTTAGGATGTAGAGAAACGGAAAAACCCGTCGGAACCTCAGCACACGCCGTTGTTTAAAGTTATTCGTAAAACTAACTTTTTAAAACTTTTTCAAACTTTTTTCTGTACTCCCAAATGTACCAAAAATCGAAATCACTCAGAATAAAACAAAATGCAAATGGATCAATTCTTTATAACGTAAATAAACGGAAAAAACCCCTCCTGAGCTCAGAGGACGCCGTTGTTTAAAGTTATTCGTAAAACTAACTTTTTCAAACTTTTTTCTGTACTCCCAAATGTATCAAAAATCGAAATCACTCAGAATAAAACAAAATACACATAGATCAATTCTTTAGGATGTAGAGAAACGGAAAAAACCCGTTGGAACCGCAGCTGACGCCGTTGTTTAAAGTTATTCGGAAAACTAACTTTTTCAAACTTTTTCAAACTTTTTTCTGTACTCCCAAATGTACCAAAAATCGAAATCTATCAGAATAAAACAAAATACACATAGATCAATTCTTTATAACGTAAATAAACGGAAAAAACCCCTCCTGAGCTCAGAGGACGCCGTTGTTTAAAGTTATTCGTAAAACTAACTTTTTCAAACTTTTTCAAACTTTTTTCTGTACTCCCAAATGTACCAAAAATCGAAATCACTCAGAATAAAACAAAATACACATAGATCAATTCTTTATAACGTAAATAAACGGAAAAAACTCCTCCTGAGCTCAGAGGACGCCGTTGTTTAAAGTTATTCGTAAAACTAACTTTTTAAAACTTTTTCAAACTTTTTTCTGTACTCCCAAATGTACCAAAAATCGAAATCACTCAGAATAAAACAAAATGCACCTAAATCAATTCTTTAGGATGTAGAGAAACGGAAAAAACCCCTCCTGAGCTCAGAGGACGCCGTTGTTTAAAGTTATTCGTAAAACTAACTTTTTAAAACTTTTTCAAACTTTTTTCTGTACTCCCAAATGTACCAAAAATCGAAATCTATCAGAATAAAACAAAATGCACATAGATCAATTCTTTAGGATGTAGAGAAACGGAAAAAACCCGTCGGAACCTCAGCACACGCCGTTGTTTAAAGTTATTCGTAAAACTAACTTTTTCAAACTTTTTCAAACTTTTTTCTGTACTCCCAAATGTATCAAAAATCGAAATCACTCAGAATAAAACAAAATACACATAGATCAATTCTTTAGGATGTAGAGAAACGGAAAAAACCCGTCGGAACCTCAGCACACGCCGTTGTTTAAAGTTATTCGTAAAACTAACTTTTTAAAACTTTTTCAAACTTTTTTCTGTACTCCCAAATGTACCAAAAATCGAAATCACTCAGAATAAAACAAAATGCAAATGGATCAATTCTTTATAACGTAAATAAACGGAAAAAACCCCTCCTGAGCTCAGAGGACGCCGTTGTTTAAAGTTATTCGTAAAACTAACTTTTTAAAACTTTTTCAAACTTTTTTCTGTACTCCCAAATGTACCAAAAATCGAAATCACTCAGAATAAATCAAAGTGCACATAGATCAATTCTTTATAACGTAAATAAACGGAAAAAACCTCTCCTGAGCTCAGAGGACGCCGTTGTTTAAAGTTATTCGGAAAACTAACTTTTTAAAACTTTTTCAAACTATTTTCTGTACTCCCAAATGTACCAAAAATCGAAATCACTCAGAATAAATCAAAGTGCACATAGATCAATTCTTTATAACGTAAATAAACGGAAAAAACCTCTCCTGAGCTCAGAGGACGCCGTTGTTTAAAGTTATTCGTTAAACTAACTTTTTCAAACTTTTTCAAACTTTTTTCTGTACTCCCAAATGTACCAAAAATCGAAATCTAGCAGAATAAAAAAAAATACACATAGATCAATTCTTTAGGATGTAGAGAAACGGAAAAAACCCGTTGGAACCGCAGCTGACGCCGTTGTTCATTTTTTTCAAATATGAGAACTTTCCACAACTTCATTCGTTCCTATGTAAAAGCGTTCTAAGTTTAAACACAGGTGTGGGGCAATATTTATACTTCTGCTATATATACTAGCATTACTATACTTTCATATCTTTGTAATGATTTGTTTGATATCTGTTTATTGTAATAAATGAAATATTTTTAATTGAACTTTAATTGCTTTATTTTCTTGGATTAATTCCATATGTTATTAATGAACTCTTTAATTATTTTCCATTACTTTCATATGAAGGTTTTCTTTTAGTTCAGGCAAAAAATACACATACTCGAACCGAATACCAAACTGAATATCGAATACCTACCGAATATTCGGTGCATCCCTAGCAAATACAAAATCTAAAATTTGTCCTCCAATTTTATCCAGGCTATATCAGGATTATCTAGAAATGACCGTTGCACTAAAAACTCAGCCAGCTGCGCATCACAGGAAATAATAACCAACATTACATTTCCAACCCGATTACCTTTAATTATAATAAGCTAAAAACACTTCACTCAACATAAATCTCACATTTTCTCACATTCAAAAAACAAAAATCTCATTCTTCATTGGAAAACCACACAAATTCTCAATTACTTTATGAAAAAACGGCAACGATTAATATAAAATGGCAACGCTGTATTCTCATCTCGGCCTTACGCTCCTCCTCCTCTCAAGGATGACGTCGCCGGACCGAAGTCAACGCGTCTACATTTTCATTTCCGTCCTTTACATTGAGGAATACATTAATCCCAATGGTTGACCGCACTCACCCAATATATTTATTAATTATTTAAAAAAAATATACGATTCTGATTTACCTAAACACTGTAATTTATTTTTTTATTCAATGCCCCTTACATAAAAAACAAAAATTTAACTGAGAAATATTAAATTTCGCCCTTACTCGATAATTACTTTCGCCCTTTTCTGTACTCCCAAATGTACCAAAAATCGAAATCACTCAGAATAAAACAAAATACACATAGATCAATTCTTTAGGATGTAGAGAAACGGAAAAAACCTCTCCTGAGCTCAGAGGACGCCGTTGTTTAAAGTTATTCGTAAAACTAACTTTTTCAAACTTTTTCAAACTTTTTTCTGTACTCCCAAATGTACCAAAAATCGAAATCACTCAGAATAAATCAAAGTGCACATAGATCAATTCTTTATAACGTAAATAAACGGAAAAAACCCCTCCTGAGCTCAGAGGACGCCGTTGTTTAAAGTTATTCGTAAAACTAACTTTTTCAAACTTTTTCAAACTTTTTTCTGTACTCCCAAATGTACCAAAAATCGAAATCACTCAGAATAAAACAAAATACACATAGATCAATTCTTTATAACGTAAATAAACGGAAAAAACTCCTCCTGAGCTCAGAGGACGCCGTTGTTTAAAGTTATTCGTAAAACTAACTTTTTCAAACTTTTTCAAACTTTTTTCTGTACTCCCAAATGTACCAAAAATCGAAATCACTCAGAATAAAACAAAATACACATAGATATATTCTTTATAACGTAAATAAACGGAAAAAACCCCTCCTGAGCTCAGAGGACGCCGTTGTTTAAAGTTATTCGTAAAACTAACTTTTTCAAACTTTTTCAAACTTTTTTCTGTACTCCCAAATGTATCAAAAATCGAAATCACTCAGAATAAAACAAAATACACATAGATCAATTCTTTAGGATGTAGAGAAACGGAAAAAACCCGTCGGAACCTCAGCACACGCCGTTGTTTAAAGTTATTCGTAAAACTAACTTTTTAAAACTTTTTCAAACTTTTTTCTGTACTCCCAAATGTACCAAAAATCGAAATCTATCAGAATAAAACAAAATGCACATAGATCAATTCTTTAGGATGTAGAGAAACGGAAAAAACCCGTCGGAACCTCAGCACACGCCGTTGTTTAAAGTTATTCGTAAAACTAACTTTTTCAAACTTTTTCAAACTTTTTTCTGTACTCCCAAATGTACCAAAAATCGAAATCTATCAGAATAAAACAAAATGCACCTAAATCAATTCTTTAGGATGTAGAGAAACGGAAAAAACCCCTCATGAGCTCAGAGGACGCCGTTGTTTAAAGTTATTCGGAAAACTAACTTTTTAAAACTTTTTCAAACTTTTTTCTGTACTCCCAAATGTACCAAAAATCGAAATCACTCAGAATAAAACAAAATGCAAATGGATCAATTTTTTATAACGTAAATAAACGGAAAAAACCCCTCCTGAGCTCAGAGGACGCCGTTGTTTAAAGTTATTCGGAAAACTAACTTTTTCAAACTTTTTCAAACTTTTTTCTGTACTCCCAAATGTACCAAAAATCGAAATCTATCAGAATAAAACAAAATGCACATAGATCAATTCTTTGGGTTGTAGAGAAACGGAAAAAACCCGTCGGAACCTCAGCACACGCCGTTGTTTAAAGTTATTCGTAAAACTAACTTTTTAAAACTTTTTCAAACTTTTTTCTGTACTCCCAAATGTACCAAAAATCGAAATCACTCAGAATAAAACAAAATACACATAGATCAATTCTTTATAACGTAAATAAACGGAAAAAACCCCTCCTGAGCTCAGAGGACGCCGTTGTTTAAAGTTATTCGTAAAACTAACTTTTTCAAACTTTTTCAAACTTTTTTCTGTACTCCCAAATGTACCAAAAATCGAAATCACTCAGAATAAAACAAAATACACATAGATATATTCTTTATAACGTAAATAAACGGAAAAAACCCCTCCTGAGCTCAGAGGACGCCGTTGTTTAAAGTTATTCGTAAAACTAACTTTTTAAAACTTTTTCAAACTTTTTTCTGTACTCCCAAATGTACCAAAAATCGAAATCTATCAGAATAAAACAAAATGCACCTAAATCAATTCTTTAGGATGTAGAGAAACGGAAAAAACCCCTCATGAGCTCAGAGGACGCCGTTGTTTAAAGTTATTCGGAAAACTAACTTTTTAAAACTTTTTCAAACTTTTTTCTGTACTCCCAAATGTACCAAAAATCGAAATCACTCAGAATAAAACAAAATGCAAATGGATCAATTTTTTATAACGTAAATAAACGGAAAAAACCCCTCCTGAGCTCAGAGGACGCCGTTGTTTAAAGTTATTCGGAAAACTAACTTTTTCAAACTTTTTCAAACTTTTTTCTGTACTCCCAAATGTACCAAAAATCGAAATCTATCAGAATAAAACAAAATGCACATAGATCAATTCTTTGGGTTGTAGAGAAACGGAAAAAACCCGTCGGAACCTCAGCACACGCCGTTGTTTAAAGTTATTCGTAAAACTAACTTTTTAAAACTTTTTCAAACTTTTTTCTGTACTCCCAAATGTACCAAAAATCGAAATCTATCAGAATAAAACAAAATACACATAGATCAATTCTTTATAACGTAAATAAACGGAAAAAACCCCTCCTGAGCTCAGAGGACGCCGTTGTTTAAAGTTATTCGTAAAACTAACTTTTTCAAACTTTTTCAAACTTTTTTCTGTACTCCCAAATGTACCAAAAATCGAAATCTATCAGAATAAAACAAAATGCACCTAAATCAATTCATTAGGATGTAGAGAAACGGAAAAAACCCCTCCTGAGCTCAGAGGACGCCGTTGTTTAAAGTTATTCGGAAAACTAACTTTTTAAAACTTTTTCAAACTTTTTTCTGTACTCCCAAATGTACCAAAAATCGAAATCACTCAGAATAAAACAAAATGCAAATGGATCAATTTTTTATAACGTAAATAAACGGAAAAAACCCCTCCTGAGCTCAGAGGACGCCGTTGTTTAAAGTTATTCGGAAAACTAACTTTTTCAAACTTTTTCAAACTTTTTTCTGTACTCCCAAATGTACCAAAAATCGAAATCTATCAGAATAAAACAAAATGCACATAGATCAATTCTTTGGGTTGTAGAGAAACGGAAAAAACCCGTCGGAACCTCAGCACACGCCGTTGTTTAAAGTTATTCGTAAAACTAACTTTTTAAAACTTTTTCAAACTTTTTTCTGTACTCCCAAATGTACCAAAAATCGAAATCTATCAGAATAAAACAAAATACACATAGATCAATTCTTTATAACGTAAATAAACGGAAAAAACCCCTCCTGAGCTCAGAGGACGCCGTTGTTTAAAGTTATTCGTAAAACTAACTTTTTCAAACTTTTTCAAACTTTTTTCTGTACTCCCAAATGTACCAAAAATCGAAATCTATCAGAATAAAACAAAATGCACCTAAATCAATTCATTAGGATGTAGAGAAACGGAAAAAACCCCTCCTGAGCTCAGAGGACGCCGTTGTTTAAAGTTATTCGGAAAACTAACTTTTTCAAACTTTTTCAAACTTTTTTCTGTACTCCCAAATGTACCAAAAATCGAAATCTATCAGAATAAAACAAAATGCACATAGATCAATTCTTTGGGATGTAGAGAAACGGAAAAAACCCGTCGGAACCTCAGCACACGCCGTTGTTTAAAGTTATTCGTAAAACTAACTTTTTAAAACTTTTTCAAACTTTTTTCTGTACTCCCAAATGTACCAAAAATCGAAATCACTCAGAATAAAACAAAATGCAAATGGATCAATTTTTTATAACGTAAATAAACGGAAAAAACCCCTCCTGAGCTCAGAGGACGCCGTTGTTTAAAGTTATTCGGAAAACTAACTTTTTCAAACTTTTTCAAACTTTTTTCTGTACTCCCAAATGTACCAAAAATCGAAATCTATCAGAATAAAACAAAATGCACATAGATCAATTCTTTAGGATGTAGAGAAACGGAAAAAACCCGTCGGAACCTCAGCACACGCCGTTGTTTAAAGTTATTCGTAAAACTAACTTTTTAAAACTTTTTCAAACTTTTTTCTGTACTCCCAAATGTATCAAAAATCGAAATCACTCAGAATAAAACAAAATACACATAGATCAATTCTCTAGGATGTAGAGAAACGGAAAAAACCCGTCGGAACCTCAGCACACGCCGTTGTTTAAAGTTATTCGTAAAACTAACTTTTTCAAACTTTTTCAAACTTTTTTCTGTACTCCCAAATGTACCAAAAATCGAAATCTATCAGAATAAAACAAAATGCACATAGATCAATTCTTTAGGATGTAGAGAAACGGAAAAAACCCGTCGGAACCTCAGCACACGCCGTTGTTTAAAGTTATTCGTAAAACTAACTTTTTCAAACTTTTTCAAACTTTTTTCTGTACTCCCAAATGTACCAAAAATCGAAATCTATCAGAATAAAACAAAATGCACCTAAATCAATTCTTTAGGATGTAGAGAAACGGATAAAACCCCTCCTGAGCTCAGAGGACGCCGTTGTTTAAAGTTATTCGGAAAACTAACTTTTTCAAACTTTTTCAAACTTTTTTCTGTACTCCCAAATGTACCAAAAATCGAAATCTATCAGAATAAAACAAAATGCACATAGATCAATTCTTTAGGATGTAGAGAAACGGAAAAAACCCGTCGGAACCTCAGCACACGCCGTTGTTTAAAGTTATTCGTAAAACTAACTTTTTCAAACTTTTTCAAACTTTTTTCTGTACTCCCAAATGTACCAAAAATCGAAATCACTCAGAATAAAACAAAATGCACCTAAATCAATTCTTTAGGATGTAGAGAAACGGATAAAACCCCTCCTGAGCTCAGAGGACGCCGTTGTTTAAAGTTATTCGGAAAACTAACTTTTTCAAACTTTTTCAAACTTTTTTCTGTACTCCCAAATGTACCAAAAATCGAAATCTATCAGAATAAAACAAAATGCACATAGATCAATTCTTTAGGATGTAGAGAAACGGAAAAAACCCGTCGGAACCTCAGCACACGCCGTTGTTTAAAGTTATTCGTAAAACTAACTTTTTAAAACTTTTTCAAACATTTTTCTGTACTCCCAAATGTATCAAAAATCGAAATCACTCAGAATAAAACAAAATACACATAGATCAATTCTTTATAACGTAAATAAACGGAAAAAACCCCTCTTGAGCTCAGAGGACGCCGTTGTTTAAAGTTATTCGTAAAACTAACTTTTTCAAACTTTTTCAAACTTTTTTCTGTACTCCCAAATGTATCAAAAATCGAAATCACTCAGAATAAAACAAAATACACATAGATCAATTCTTTATAACGTAAATAAACGGAAAAAACCCCTCTTGAGCTCAGAGGACGCCGTTGTTTAAAGTTATTCGTAAAACTAACTTTTTCAAACTTTTTCAAACTTTTTTCTGTACTCCCAAATGTACCAATCATCGAAACCTATCAGAATAAAACAAAATGCACATAGATCAATTCTTTAGGATGTAGAGAAACGGAAAAAACCCGTCGGAACCTCAGCACACGCCGTTGTTTAAAGTTATTCGTAAAACTAACTTTTTAAAACTTTTTCAAACTTTTTTCTGTACTCCCAAATGTATCAAAAATCGAAATCACTCAGAATAAAACAAAATACACATAGATCAATTCTTTATAACGTAAATAAACGGAAAAAACCCCTCCTGAGTTAAGAGGACGCCGTTGTTTAAAGTTATTCGTAAAACTAACTTTTTAAAACTTTTTCAAACTTTTTTCTGTACTCCCAAATGTATCAAAAATCGAAATCACTCAGAATAAAACAAAATACACATAGATCAATTCTTTAGGATGTAGAGAAACGGAAAAAACCCCTCCTGAGCTAAGAGGACGCCGTTGTTTAATGTTATTCGTAAAACTAACTTTTTAAAACTTTTTCAAACTTTTTTCTGTACTCCCAAATGTACCAAAATTCGAAATCACTCAGAATAAAACAAAATGCACATAGATCAATTCTTTATAACGTAAATAAACGGAAAAAACCCCTCCTGAGCTCAGATAACGCCGTTGTTTAAAGTTATTCGTAAAACTAACTTTTTCAAACTTTTTCAAACTTTTTTCTGTAATAATTATAGTAAATGATAATTAAAATACCTCCTAATAGTATTCACAAGTCGACGTACTATGTGCATTCCACGAATGTCCGTTGCTCTGCAATTTTTTTTCAACAAATATAATTTTCTCCATAGATTTTTATCTGTTTCGGAGGAAATTATAATTATTTAAAAAATCGATACGGGTTTTCAACCTCTAAATCACTGCAGTTTGAGCTCAGCAGAGCATGGAAGGTTTTCGCTGGGGCCCTTTCTACGCTCTTTTCCGTTATAACGGTCTCGCTCCGTACGTCCGCACCGCCGACAACCACTTCTGCCTTTCCTTCAACCTCCGCATCTACTCGGGAGCCATAATCGCAGTCATGCTCGTCGCCGCAAGCTTTTCTCACCCTGACATCTTCGCCTCCGTCACCGACGCCTTTATCGTAAGCATATTCGCCGTGGTGAACATCCTCGGCAAAAGTGTCTTCGCTCTCATGGGGTTGGTAACCCTGTTTCGGAACCAACCGAACCTCCTGGCCGTCATCAACCGAATCACCGCCATGACTCGATTCCTCCCGGGCGAGGGCTCCTTTCGCGCGCCTTCGGGCCTGTTTTTGGCGGAAACGTTGTGGGAATTGGTGAGCATCTTCGCTGCTGCTGTCGGGCGCCCCGAGAGCACTTTCAAGGTCCTCCTCGACTTCTTCGTGCATCATTATCTGCTCGCTTTCGATGTTCTCTTCGTGGTGTTCGTGGGGAACGTGAGAGTGCTGCATGAGGGGATGAATCGGGAGTTGGAGGAGAGGCTGAGAGCGAATGGGCATTCGAGGAAAAGGCAGCTGCGGCTGCTGAGGAAGGTTCATTTCGCGCTGTCGGACGTGAGAGAGGACATTTCGCGGTGTTTTACCGCGGTCAACGCCATGAATATCACACAGATCTTTTTCTCCGTGACGCATTCCTCGTTCAGCCTCTTCGCGAGTGGTGGACACGAGGCCAACATTGCAATCACTGTGTACTATTGCATCTATCATATAATTAAGCTGAGTGTTGTGCTGAAGGAAATCATTCGAGTGAAGGAAGAGGTAAGTGTGGCGAAAGAAAACCAAAAAGTTTTCTTTCTTCTTTTTGTCAGCGTTTATAATCACAAATGCATCCGGAATAAAGTCTTTCCGTTATTTTCTTCTGCACAAAGGATTGTTTTGATCCATAAACACTTAAAAGTATATAATTATTATTATTATAATTAACATTAACGCCGTTTTTGAGAGATGAGGCGCCATCTTGCTAAGTCTTAATCCTAAAGCAATGAATAAAAAAATTAAAGGGGAAAGCAAAAGTATGAAAAAGTGGCAAAAAGGAATAAAGTGGAGATTAAAAACAAGGAAAAAAGTTAAATAGGAAATAAATAAAAAAAAGAAAAATAGAAAATGAAAACTGATAAAAAATGAAGAAAAGAAAAGAGGGAAAAAGGGAAAATAAGACAATTCGTAACAATAATCAAATGTAAACAAATATGGAAACATTTCAGAATTAAATGAGGTCATTTTGAACCTTTCCTTATGTATGATATAACGAAGAACTGTCAAAACACCCCCTAAATTTCACCCCCGTTTAATTTCCCGGATAATTTCCATAATCATCGGATCACATGTTAATAAAAGCCACTCAATGGCGACTCATTAATTTTTTATGCTTGTTTGGGCTTCTGCCATGTCGGGGTCCCCAGGGCGAGAGTTTCGGTCGAGGGCTCAATCGGGAGAGATGAAAGCCGAGCATTCGCACTTCCTCTGGGGGTTTTTCCTCCCCATTTTCCAAATCTCCGGTCTCGTCTGCTTCGGCAGGTCCGCAGAGGGCCTCTGCACCGTCTCCAAACTCAGGCTCCTCTACTGCGGCCTCGTCTTTCTGCTCCACTGCTACCTCCATCTCCGCTTCTGCTTCGAGCTCTCCCTCAACGGATACCCCGACGACTTGTTCGGCACCATATCCGTCATTTCCGAGTCCGCGGGCGGGCGCGCCGCCGCCCTCATCGGCTCCTTCTTCGTCCTCAAGAAGAACGTCCAAATGTGTCGCGTCGCCAACAAAATCACCTCCCAGGCGCAGTCCCTCGCTCGCCTCGAGGCCCCCGGCCACGACACCCTCATCCACACCGAACTCACCCCCTTTTTCCTCTTCGGCTCCCTCATCCTGGTGCTCCACCTCGCGCTGGGGGTGACCGTCAACGTGGAGTTCTACGGCACGTGCATGTCCGTGTACTTGGTGTTCAACTACTTCGTGCTGCTGCTGGACGTGGTGGCGTACGTGTACGCGGCGAACGTGTACTCTCTGCTGGCGCGGACGAACTGGGGGCTCCGGGGGGTGGTGGAGAGGGGGGGGTCTCGGTCGTTGGGGGCGCTGAGGGCGCTGAGGGAGTCGTACCTGAGCACGACGGAATCCGCGGAGGAAGTGAACGAGCTGTTCAAGGAAATGCTTTTGGCGATGATTTTCGCGGAGTTTGCCATGCTGGTGAACACTTTGTTCTTCCACTTCCATAAGGAGATGACTTTGCTCGATTTGGCCGACTACGATTATTGGATTCTTTTCTACACGTTCAAGTTCCTCAAGAAACTATACATTTATGCAAAGACGATGAAAGAGGTATGTCAAACACTTGATTTAATTAAATCAGAAACAATTAAATCCACTCTAAAGAAAATTACAATAAAATACTTAATAATAGTAATTATCTACTATTAAAAAACCTAATCTAAAAATAATTAGTAAAAGAATTAAAAATGAATTACATAAGAATTATATAAAAAAACTCTTTAAACACAAAGAAAGGGTCCTGTGTTACCAACACTCACACATTTTTGTCCCTAATTCTCCAACAAAGAATCCCTAAAACTCCAACAATTACTATTATGAATTTAATTTAATTAATTAAACTGACCTACAAAATTTAAATAACATTTTATGTAATTTCTCATGTGAAATGACAATTTATTCATCTCTTTAAATTGTCATATCTCAGAAACGGTGACTCTTAAGAAAAAATTACTCATACATTTTTGTAGATAATTTTATGCTCTGCAATTTTTGTCTCAGTTAATTTTACGGTAAAACGTACTGTTTTGCACGTTCACTTATAGTTTTTCGCGGTCATTGATTAGTGATTTTTGACGTTTATTTTCAACGTGGGATTTCACTTTGTGAATTTGTTTAATAGTAAGTTTGATGACATACGGACTCCAGCAGAGATTGCTGAAGTCCGTACTTCCAGCAGACCACTGGATACTACTGACGAATGTTCTGGAGTCTGTTGGAGACCACTGGAGACTGTCCTGGGGGTTACTGGAGTCTGCTGGAGAATGTTCTGGAGATACGTTCCTGGTGTAAATATTAAATTGTATTGCTGCGCCGGCAATCCACAGTAATTAAAATGAAATGAATAAAAAATTGAAATGAATCAATATTTAATTCGGTGCCCCAATGTTTATCGGTGCATAGAAAGCAGCAAAGGTTGCACAATAGCTGCACAAAGGCTGTAACCTTTCCCCGCCCGCTCAAAGATACCATCACCACAGCCTTTCTAATGGAAAGCCCAAATTGAAATTCAGTGAAGTGAATTCCCTAATGGCGGCCATGCACTCGAGCACTTCTCGCCGGGTTTTCTTCGGTGTTCTGAGGGCGGCCGGTCTGGTGACTTGGGACAGATCAGGCGGGGGCCTGTGCGAGAGGCCCTCCACCGCCAGAAGGGTGTACTCCGCAGCCGTTTTGCTCCTTTTGGCCTACTTGCGGTTCTTCTCCTGCCAGCCCTGGCTGGCGAGGCATTCACACTCCTTCTTCTCGGCTTTTGTCATATACGCGGGCAGTTTCGGGCATTCCACCGCCATTTTGGCCAGTTATCTTCTGATCCAAGCGAACTCATGGAGGATCTGCTCGGTGAGGAACACAGCGCGGGTTTTGGTGAGGAAAATCAGCTCGGTCGGTGCTTTCGAACCGGGAATGGCTTTTCCAGAGAGGAAAATTCTCCTTTCGGTGCTTTTCGAAAACTTCCTCATCGCTCTCGCTCTCTTCACCGCTTACCACACCGGTGATATCGACTACGGTATATGCCTTTATTTTTATGCGTTGATAAACGTTTATGCCGTGCTGTCCGACGCGCTGTTCACATTATACGTCGCCGACGTGTTCGTTTTGTTCGAACGGCTGAACTCTCGACTGGTGGGAGTGAGAAACCCGAAAGTTCGGTACCTGAAATCCCTCAGGAGACTGCACTTCCAGAGCCTGGATGTGGCGGGAGCTCTCAACTCTGCCTTCGGCGGCTTCCTATTGGTGACGACTTTCGTGGAATTTTGGGTGTTCGTCATCACCCCTTTCTTCGACTTCCTCACGGACCTGAACTTTTGGAGGACGATTGACCTCAGCTACTGGGTAACCATCTATATCGTCAAACTGTTGCGCAAACTCGAAATCTGCTGGGAAACGACTCGAAGGGTAAGGTGGCCATCCACCCCTTTTTATTGTACACTCGAACACTCCCACTTTTCTGTGACCTTCCTTCGAATAAAATTAATCGAATTAACCACCCCCACCCTCGCCCCAAATAATTTCCTTGATGGGAAGTCTTTTTCGGCTGTATGCGATGTGAACACGAACACAGTTTGCTATCAGAAATTGTTTGATATTTTCAACACCTTTAGAGGTCCGAAATGAGCGGTGAGGGCTGTTTTCACTGGGGGCCTTTTTGCACCCCCCTGCAGCTCCTAGGCATGGTCTGCTTCAAAAAGACAGAAAGTGGTGCTCACGAGGTGTCCAATTATCTGCGTGTCTACTCTTCGGTGGGACTCCTCATTACAATGGGCTTGAGGGCCACCGGCTGCAGTCAGTTCCTCACCAAAGAGCAGCCCTTCTTCGCCAGCATCTTCGTCTTCCTCGACTCGATCGCCGTCGACTTCGTCGTCTGCATAACGGTTTTCACCCTGAATATTCATACCGACAGACTTTGCTGTTTGGTCAATAGAATCAGTCGGCTGCTCAAGAAAACGAGTCCGAGGCAACGGACAAATCGCAGCCCCGTAAAACCGATCGTGTTCGCCTTCTGTCTGCACCTCCTGCTGAATGTGATGCTGCTGGCGAACGCGAAGGTGTCCTACCTGAAGGAGGTGTACTACTTCTGCATCTGGATATACTGCACCCTCGAGGAAGTGTCCTTCTTCATATACACCCTTCATGACGTGTACGTGGTGAACATCCACTGCGTGATAGAGAATGTGAACGTGCGGATGGTGTCCGTCAGGGACGCCGAGAGGCGACGGCGAAGGGATGTGATGGCATCTTCGAGGAGACATTTCCTGGAGGTGCAGGAGGTGATGGAGGAGCTGAACCTGTGCTTCTCTCCCATTCTGCTGCCGATGGTGTTTTCGGATTTCGTTGCGTTTGTGGCTGCGCCGTACTACGCGTACCTGGGCGAAGACAGCAGCACCGATTTGCCCAACGACTTGGATTTTGTCCTCTGGGAGATGCTCACTTTCCTCAAAGTGGCCTCCAAACTGTACTTTTGCTCGAGGGCAATGCGGAAGGTATTTGCACGTGCTTTCTCTTTAGTCTGCACACTGAAAGTTTCGCCTCCAGACGATAACGCTATTTTGCCCATTGGGCAAATCCCATAAAATATAGGATTTTCATTTCAGTTCCTTCTATTTTACCATCTTCTGTTTCTTTATTTTTTATCAACTTATCTCCATCTTCCATCTCTTTCTGATCCCAACATGTGGTCCATAGTTGGCCTAAACGAAACAGAAAAAAAATTATTAATTTCAAAATAAAGAAATATAAGAAAATGAAAAATGAAATCCGGTTCGAATGACTTTTTAAAAAGCGTAATTTTCTGTAGAGTGAAAATATAAAAATAAATTAAACAAAGAATGGTAACCGATGAAAGAGATAGAGTCTTCAACCCTGACAGCACCCGTCCAACAAAAACAAACACAAATCATTCTTCGGCTAATTTGGTTAATTATTCTCACCCTCTAAGTGTTTCTTCCCTTTTCTTCGCTGCGGAATAGTCTCCGGCTGTCGCGGGATGAGTTTCGGTTTCCAGTGGGGAGGCTTCTTCCGCACCCTTCAGTTCCTCGGGATCATCTGCTTCAGAAGGACGGACACCAGCAGTTACCAAACCTCGCGGACCATGAAGACCTGCTCCGCCGCGAGGATCTTCCTGCTGACTGTGCTCAGGTGCAGCTGCTGCAACCAAATGGTCTACGAGAAGGGCAAGATCTTCACGGCCATTTTCACTTTCTTCGACTCCATCGGCATCGACCTCATAGTCATTCTCATGCTCTTGGAAATAGTCCTTCTCACCGAGAGAATCTGCCTCGTCGCCAACAGGATAAACCTCCTGCTGATGAACAGGGCCGTTCGCAGGCACAACAGCGCCAACGCCTGCAAGCAGAGGCTCGTCGTGCGCATTTTCGCCCTTAAGGTCGTCCTCCACTTCAGCCACCTTTTTGCCATTTACTTCACCACCCTGCTGCAGACGTACCGCTATTGCCTCTGGTTTTACTTCTGCTTCGACATCTGCTCGCTCTTCATAGACGTGTTCTACCTCGCGTTCGTGACCAACCTCGGGTGCGTTCTCGCGAACGTCAACGCCGGGCTGCGTTCGGTGAGCGCCGCCGAGCGCAACGTGCGAACGCCCTCAGTGGCCGCTCTCAGAGGGTTCTTCTGGAGGGCCCAGAACGCAACCGAAGAGCTCAACAGGAGCTTTTCGCTGCTTCTCATCCCGACTCTGTTCAACGAGTTCATAGTGCTCGTGACGAGCCCGTACTACGCCTTCTTCTCGGGGCGGGAGCCTTTGGGCGCTCCCGCCTTGGTGGACCTGCTGCTGTGGATGTCATTCTACCTCTCCAAGCTGTGGACGAAACTGTACTTCTGTTCGGAAACGGCCAGAGAGGTAGGTGACTGACAGAGTGGCGACAGGGGAAGAAAGGAAGAGCATAAAATAAAAATAATTCCCCTCAGAGCCAGAGTTATGAATATAAGACAAATGTATATGTTTTTGTGGCTCCCAAAATTCAATTAAAATTTTAAATTAATTAAAATTATCATCTTTAATTTGAAATAAAACATTGCCATTTTTTTATTCTATTACAGTTTTTTAATTATTTTATTTCCATTTTAATTGTTAATGTTGATTGGTTTACGTCAAATAAAACAGTTTCATTTATTTATTTTTCTCCTCTTTAATATTTTTTTCTCCCTTCGTTTAGGCCAGCTCAACCACAGCAGTGATTTTTGATATTTTTTGAAATTTATTATTTCACTTTTAATATTTTATTATTTATTTTAATGTTTTTCTCCATTTTTTCAAATTTTTAATTATTTTGATTAGTGTTTATTAATAATTAACAAATTATGTCATAAAATTTATTATTTTTATAAAATATTATAAAAATATAAAATATAAATACATAAATAATTTTATCTTTAAAAAGAAGTACATTTTTTATGTGTATTTGTGCGGTATTTTATTTACTTATTTACTTATCTGATTGGTTATTTTTAAAAAGGTTTTGTGCCTTTCATTAATTAAACTCACTAAATGACTCCATGATGGTTTACACTCTATGGTTTGAACTTCGTTGGAGTGCATTTAAGATGGCGGCCAATCTCCAGTTTTTTTACTTCAGTTTTCATTCTGGTTTTAGAATGAACAAGTCATATTAGGCAGCTCTTTCTTCTGGGTAACGCATGAAAACTTTTTCTTAGACAAGTTTTTTTACAGCTTCGACGGTTAGAATCCACAAATAAATTGCCGTTTTTTTCCTTTTGAAAGCAATCACTCAGTGAAGATTAAAAGGCTTTCACGGTGTGACCTTTGCTGTTCGACGTACTTCGGCTTTTAATTTAATTAGAGTTGGTATTCGTTTCGAAACCAAATGAGCTGCAGTGCGATGGACGCGATGAACATCATCAAACCGTTGCTTGTGGTTTCCAGAGCTTTCGGAACGGCTCCTTTCCAGATCGAAAACAACACTCTCCGGAAATCGAGCTTTGCCAAAGGATACTGTCGCGCTGTCACTGCACTCGGCTTCGTCCTGCAGCTGCTGTACCTGGCCGACATCTGCCTCAACAGCAAGTACAATCCTCTGAGGAGGCTGTTCTTCTTCGTCGACTGGTCCGTCTTTCTCACCAACATGATTTACTCCACCGTCATCCTCATCGAGAAGGATGACCTCATGCTGCGGGTCCTGCAGCAGCTGCAGCACTGCTCGAGGACATCCAAATCCTCGAGGAATCTTCTCCTCACTTCTTTTTCGCTTCTCTTTACCTCCTCTTCTGTTTTCTGCTCCACTTTGCTCTACCACACCAAAATGAGGTATCCGGTTATCCTGAATACCCTTCTGCACTTGTCCACTCTGTGGTTCATCAACAGTAGCCATGTTTTGTGCCTCCAATTCTCGTTCTATTTGTGGCTCTTTCGGGCCTGCGTCAGGTCGATGAATGAGAGATTGAAGGAGGTCGCTGGGACAGTGACTGGCAGACGACGATCCGCGATGAGAGCTTTTCTGAAAAGCTCCCTGAAAGGCCTGCACGAGGCCAGCGCCAACGTCAGGGACCTGTGCGACGACATTAATTACCTTTTCTCTTACTACTCTTTCTGCACTTGTTTATTGGCCTTTCTCGAAAGCGTGTACTCCGTCATTTTTTACTTTTACAAGGCTCATCGATGGCCGACAGTCTTCTTCGCGATGTTTTGGATCGGATTGTTCATTGGGGAGTTCGTCAGCATTGTGGTGATGAGTGTGCTCACGGAGAGAGAGGTAATATTCTTCAACATTCTGCACAGAGAATGAAAGCGTCGCTATCAGATGGCCAAACTTAAAATGGCTCCTCCCCTTTATCAAAGAGCAATTACATTATCAAATGCCAATGGACGGTTTTTATAATAACAATTTTATTAATCCGACAAATAGATTTTTGCAGAAAAGCAGTGCTATGGAGTTAATCGACAGTGTGAAACCGTTATTGTACTTCTGCAGGCTTTTCGGAGGAGCTCCCTATTTCCTCAGGGGCGAAACTTTACACAAATCGCGCCCACTCGAAATATACTCCGTGACTCTTGTCATCGCAAACGCTTTTCTGCAAACGTTCTTCGCCATCGATGTTGTTTCCAGCAAAACAGAAGACACAGGCTATCTCATCATACGATTCGCAACCGTCCTAACCTTTTCCTTCAGCTCTGTCTTCGGGGTGTGCCACCTCATCATCAACATCGACCGCGTCCTCAAGAACCTCTTCAGGCTCAGTCACTGCCACTCGCTCGGATTTCGTCCCGATTCGGGAACCCTCTTGCACCTTAAATGGTTCAACATCGCTGTCTTTTCCGTCGCTGTTGTCCTCTCCGGTGTTTTCTTCTATTCCTACCACGTTTGGAGTCTGCGGCCGTCTGTGAGCTTCAGCTACGGCGCATCGCTGCTGTACCTGTCGGTGTCTTTTTGCGCCAACATGAGCTGCACTGTCGTCCTCCAGTTCGTCTCCTACCTTTGGATCGTTCGCGGGTGTTTCAAATCCGTCAGCGACAGGTTCTCTGCCGTGGCGAAGCCTCCGAGGTTCGGCCAAATGAAGGCCTCCGTCAGAAGGACCCTCAGGCACCTCTACTCGGCCGACATGGTCCTCAGGGACATTTGCTGCGATTTGGACTCGCTCTTCTCCTTTTTCATCCTGGGCGTGTGCGCAACTACTTTTCTGGAAGGCCTTTACTCCTTCACATTTGCTTTCCGGGGCTCTTTCATAGACGGACTGACGGCGAGTGGTTGGATTTCTTTCTTTGCCTTTCAGATTTTGGTTGTGACCGTCGCTTGCGCTCTTACAGGAGATCAGGTAAACATTTACCCGCAAAACGGGGGTTAATGCATTAATGCAGCAGTACAAAGAATTGGGATACTTTCAGACAAATAATTGAGGACAGCGGGAAATTCCTGCACTGATAACTTCAATTAAGCAATTCAATGACTCCCATACAATGAGTGTTTGAAATAATTTACTAAAAATGAAGAATGAAGAAATTATCTTCCTCAGAAAACACCGAGTTTCAAAATAATGGGGAAAAAATTTTAAAAGAAGTCTGCTTCCAAAAGAGGTCGTTGGAATCCATGGAAGAATGTGCTGAAATTTGCTGGAACCTCTAAACTCTGCAGAAAATCTAGAATCTATTACAGATCAAAGGTGAATGATTAGAGTCTATTGGAGTTAACTGGAGGCCGCTGGAAAGTACTAGAGAGAGTCCTGGAGTTTGCTGGAGAATACTGGAGAACGTCCTGGAGGCTGCTGGAGTGTTCTGGAGAATAATGGAGAATGAACTGGAGTTTGCTGGAGAATACTAAAGAACGTTCTGGAGGCTGCTGGGGTCTACTGGACAGCGGTTGACGTGGCTGGAGAATTCATTGGAAGCTCCTGGAGGCTCGTGGAGATTACTGAAGAATGTTTTGGAGCTTGCTGGAGACTACTGAAGAGCGCTTAAGTTTGCTATATTCCTTAGAGTCTGCTGGAGTTTTGTGAAGACCGCGTTAAACTACAGGAGGCCGCAGAGGTCTGCTGATTGTTGGTTCACCCACAATGAGGAAAAGAAAACCAATGGAGTAATAATACACAGCGGCCATCACGTGAGCGGTCCCTAATGACCTAATTACCTAATGCAGAGAGCCTTTCATGCACTAAAACACCGATTCTCTAATAAACTGCCATTCACCCGCATTTTTATATTTTAGGGAAAAAATTAGCCTAATAAAAACTGTTAGTCGGTGAGTTTCAACCACTCAATCACTGCTGTCACCCTTTTCATTTACGAAAATGTCACTTTTGAGCAGTGTTACTCCTTTTTTGTATCTTTCGCGGGCGTTCGGAGTGGCTCCTTACAAACTCAAACACAACCTCCTGCACCAATCGAAACCTCTCAATCGCTACAGTGAAATCCTCACGGGAATAAACAGTGTTTTAGTGCTTTTGTTTATTGTCAACAACACTTATTTCCACTGGGGCAACGCCATGAAAGTTCTAGTGTCCACCTCCCACTGGGTGACCATAGGCATCAATCTCGTGTGGACTGCTTTCGCCGTGAGGCGTTGCACAGACGTCTTCCGCGCTAACCTCGCCAATCTGAACGAGTTGCTCAGGGCCGGCGTGAAACCTAAGAGCCTGAAATGCCTCAGGCGCGCCTGCCACGCCTGCGCCGCTGTTGCTGTCGTCCACTCCGCCCTATTTATGGCTCTCTACGGCCTGGAGACATCCGGTCGAGCGTTCCATTTCTTTTCCGCGCTCCGAGGAATTTGCTACGTGGCCATATATTTCACTCTCAATCTGATGTACGTCTGGTGCTTCCTGTTCGTCATGTGCGCTTCTGCGATTCGTCTGTGCTTCGCTGTTCTGCAAGACAAGTTGGTCGACGTGTCTAAGAGAGAGCTGTGGGGGCCGAAAGGTTTCGGGAGGAACCGATTGAGGTGTCTGTTAACGGCTCACGAAATGCTGAGCGACATCGCGGAGGACACCAGCGGCATTTTCGCATTTTATTTTTTAATCATCAGCTTTCTGACTTTTGTGGAAACCCTTTACACGTTCACTTATCACACGTCGGTGCACACCCGTTGGGCCTCTGTGGTGTTCTCCGCTGTATGGCTCTCTTATTACTTGATTCAGTTCTTGGCCGTTGTCTTTGCTTCCGTTCAGACATCGAGACAGGTACGTCAAAAGCAGTGACCATTGAGTGCGTGCCAAAAAAAGAATTGTAAAAATCTAATTGCTCATTGTTTAAATGAACTGTAAAAAATAACTATAATTTCTAAGTATAAAAACTCAAGAAAACCTAAATAACAATTAATCATGGCTATAATTCGATAATTCGATTCCTATCGAACGACAGTAGATTTTGTTTTGCTGTGGCGACGTTAAACAATCCGAATCTATTAACGGAAAAATAAAGGAAAACCGAAAAAAGCACAACTCGGAGAAGTTGTATCCTATGCTTAGCATATGGTTGATGAAAGTTTTGTAAATTTTTGGAGTCGTCCTGAATATTTTGAAACCTATACTTCGCTTAGCGCAAAATAGGTCTACTTAGAGTTTTTTCAGTTCGGTAACAACCCAACAACAACCCAACAACGCAAAATGACCGTTACCGGTTTATAAAAAATTCTATTTCTATCACTATGTAATCACAGATTATTTTTTTCTTATTGAAATTCACGGTGATGAGAGTTAATGCCTCTAAAAATCTCCTTTTCATTTTCTTTTATTAAAATGGCGGAGTTTAAAATTAGATGAAGAGCATTATATCGTGGGCATAAAAAATTATAATTTGGGGCTCCCACCTGATTGTTTACTCACCATTACTTAGATAATAGATAACTCCAACGCCAATCTCATTCTCACTGGCGCAGAAACAATGAGTTTGTTCGGTTCGCTGCAGCCACTGTTTTTTCTTTCCCGGATTTTGGCTCTGGTTCCGCTCAAAATCGAAAACAGAATCGCGAGCAAATCCCCGCGGCACCTGTGCTACAGTTTCGCGGTTTTGGGCCCGGGAATAGTGTTCCTCATCAGGGAACTCATCAAGAAGGGCTCCTTCGAGGTGGGCAGGATAAAGGAGCCCCTCTGGTCGGTCACCGTCGTCCTCAAGTTGCTCACCTTCATAATATGCAGTGTCCTAATGACCGGAAACACCGTCTTCAGGATTTCCGCCACCGCGACAGCCCTCAATCGCTTCAGCAGACTCTACAGAGCCCTCGAAATCGTCGACTACGAAAACCTCTCCGAGTTTGTGCTCAGACTGCTCTTTACGAACCTCTTCATGTACTTCTTGTGCTTCTGCCACAGCTTTGTCGGATTCTACAACGCCAGCATCATCCAGATGCTCCAAGTCATTTTCCAGTACATCTTCTTCCTCTTCATCAACGTGCAGACATCTCACTTCGTGGTGTTCGTCCGGCTGACGGCGCTGACCTACGAGACCATCAACAGAAAGCTCTGCAGCGAGTCGAGGGAGCCCACGTCGCCCTCGAGGGCGGTCACCGAGATGAGGAAAATGCGCGGCTACGACATCGCCGTGAAGAACATCAGCCAAGACATCAATTCCATATACATGCCTTTCTTGCTTTTCTACATTTTCTGGCTGTTCATGAATAAGATTCACGGGTTTATGTGGATCACCCATGAGGAGTTCTCTTGGGTCCCTCTTGTGCTGTACACGGTCTGCTTCGACGGGCTGGTGGTGTACGTTTTGAAAGTCTGTAGTTCGTCCTACGATGAGGTAATGGTGACCTTTGACCTCCCCTGTTCGGCGACAGACGACCACCATCTTTCCTTCCTCTTCGGGCGATCACCCGATTCAACACTTCACCGTTTTCTGCTTTTAATTGTCTTTTTTTGTGATTTCAGGCTGAGAAAACTGCGAACTACCTCCATGAGTTGTTCATAGACAATGATGACATCGAACTCAAGGAAGAAGTAAGCGAACCAAAAATTAAAAAAGTATTTTGGAACTCAGACGAATGAAACTTAACAAAAATTAAAAAAAGCTCCAAAATACTATTTATAAGCCGCATTGAAACCGCAATGCACACAATTCCAATATACAATATACAATATACAATTAATAACAATATTCAATAACCGCTAAGAAATTGATGAGAGTGAACTTCTCAAATACCAAAAACTTTTTTTGGCGCTTTTGGGGATTCTGAACCTAAAATGAAAACGGGCAAAAATTCTTAAAAAACCTTTTTTGTATTGTATAATGTATAAAAAAATTATAACAATAGCTCAGATAAAATTTTGTGATGAAAAACTGTGGAAAAATTCCAGTAGTTATTTCCCCAGGACGCTTTATTTCGCGTTTTAGAACGTTTGGTGACAACATGACGTATATTTCCTGTGAAAAATGTTTTTCCAATACCAAAACACTGACTCGAGTGAAGTTTTTTGTTTAGAGGACCAATGATGGCCTTCAGTGGTTTTAGATTAACTTCCCGCCTTTTTAGAATTAAATTAACTGAATATTAAATAAAATTAATTTTAGATTGAAATATTTTCGCTTCAACTTCTGCATCGTAAAGTCGAGTTCAACGCGTGCGGATTCTTCAAATTAGATTTTTCTTTACTGTATTCGGTAAGTAAAAGCGCGGGAAAAGTGTTTGTGTATGTGTACCGGTGTATGCGTTTGTCTTTCAGATGGTGGGCGCCGTCACCACTTACATAATAATTCTGATGCAGTTTCAAGGAGAAAACGCTGTCGGGAGCGGAAACTGCACGGCCTCAAGCTGCAGCAACTGCACAACCATTTCTCAACTCTGAATAATGTAAAAGACATTCCAACACTTACAGAAAATTTATACAGAAACTCTTTAAGTATAGAAAAATTTTTTACATTTGCTTGCTTTTGTTTTAAATAGTTCTCATTTGAATTTTGACCGAAGGAACGGAGCCATTTTCAAAGTAAAAAGCTTATCTCACGACTATAACAAAGCAGAAAAAGGAATTTGCCATTGCTGGATTTTCCTGTTCCTCCACCACTCAAGTCCGTCCGAAAGTCAGACAATGGCAACAGTTCCTCAGGTGATCCATTGTGGAGATGTGCCGCTGTGGGACTGACTAGAGGAATGCCAACAGTGATTACCGCAGAAGTAAATCCAACTATTGGAGTCTTATCATGCAAAAGTGTATCATCTGGAACCTGGAACACTTCTGAAGGCAGGAAAAAGCCTTTTTGTTGGACGATCAGGGAAAAGCATTCGAAACCATTGGAAAGCATTGGAAAGCATTCGCGAAATTACACTCCGCCCCTTTTGAATTTTTAAAAGTCACGGAAAGGCTTAATCTGTCAAAAATCAGTTCCAACTTGTGCAGACAATGGCGAACACCGATCTGCTGCTGTCTCTGGAACCTGTCGTGCGACTGTGTCAGCGGTTCGGACTCACCTCGATCGAAATAGAAAATGCTGAGGGGAAAATCGTCCTGCGGGAGTCCCAAAAGAGGAAGGCGGTTGTCTATATGAATTTGGCCATCTTTGTCGCCATGGATCTGGCTATGATTGTGCATCTCACGGGCGAGATATGGCGGAGCTCCGCCCACTACGGCCTCAAACTGGTCAGGTGTCTGCACTTCGCTGTCTTTTCCTGTAATGTCTTGGCCGCGTATCACACGAGCATCACCAAAGGGCGCAGGCTGTGCACGGGACTGAACGACCTGAGCGCCCTCTGCAGGCGGTTCATGCCAAGCACCAAACTGGAGGACCTCGTCAGGCAGAACAAGAGAATCCTCCTCTGCGGGACGCTCAGCTACCTGCTAACGGTCCTTCCGGTAATGTGCATAAGCTACACTCAGAACCGACACAATGCTTGGAAAGTGTTCAACATGTGCTTCACGGGGTTCTACTGCTGGATGGAGAACACCTTCGCTCAGGTGTTCGTCGCGGCGACGAACGCGGTGAGGGTTGCTTACGGCTCGCTGACGAGGTTCGGGGGGAAGCACAGGTCCGCGTGGACCTTCCGGAAGAGGCTCTCCAACGAGGATTTCATCAAGAGTTTTCTGGAGGACTTTTCCGGGTGTTTCCAATACAACCTGTTCTTGTGCATGCTTTGGGGACAGTGCATGGTCCTGCATTTCCTCATGTCGTCCAACCTCCGAGTGAAGGCTTTGTTGTGGTTGGGTTACATTTCTTGCAGGATGGTCATTGTAGTTTTCGCCTGCGACCGCATGTCGGATGAGGTAGGTTCTCATCAAATCATACTAATATATAAATCTGTTAAGGGAAGTTTGTCTGTGTGTGCACAGTTTCCATTACCTACTGTATATCTAAAGAACCACTGAACCAATTCCCAAAGAATTATCTCATTTCTCGAAAGTAAGCAAAAGCCGAGAAATCTGCAGAAAAAATGTCTGGGAATTTGTTCCCGTGGAGACCAATTTGAGTACAAATGGGGCTAAGTTGATAAGAAGTTGATAAGCAAACAAAAAGTATAAAAATTAGCGTGGGTGCTGCGTTAGTAGTTTTTTAAAATGTCGAAAAGAAAATCCACTCTGTCGGCGTTGGGTGCCAGAGGGAAGAAGAAATGGAGGTTTGAGTCGGCACAGATAAGTATCAATTTAGAGACCAAAGAGTAGACCAAAGAGAAAACCATTTAGAAGGGAGAGTGGTGAAGAACGAAAGGTATTTAACAGAATTTAGATGGGGGAGCAACGGAGGAGGGAGAGAAAGAAGAACAGAAGACACATCAACAACAACAATGGCTGAATAAAGAAGAAAGCGGCATTATTTTTTTAGTTAAGTGCAATGGGATTATTTTTGGGAGATACGTTATTGTATCTGAATATTACATGTAAACTGAAATCGCAAAGTCTTAGCGAGGGGGTTTGAGCACGAAGCGCTGGGGGGGCGAAGCCCTCTAGTTATTTTACATACGGCTTGTGTACTTCATTAAAGCAACCGTTACGTCTGTATACAATGAACCCAATAGTTGGATACCAAGAAAAAGTCTACTTAATTGCGAAAACGAGTTCATCTATAATTCATAATAAATGTTTGAGCGTAATTTTGCGCCGAACGAAACATTACCGGTAATTAAATGAAACGCCGCCATCTTTAATCCACTCAGCCTTTTCGAAAGGCGATGGAGTGTGAAATCGAAATTATTAATAATGTTTTATCTTTCATCCGAATTGATCGAAGAGGTCGAAAGCTATTTATAAAATCGGCCAAAATAGAAGATCGGTTACGCCCCGCAGTGTGGCCAACAGAATGGAGGTGATACAGTCTTTGGCGCCGGTGATAAACTTATGTCGAACGTTCGGTATCGTCTCGGTCGAAATTTGCGAATCCAAAGGGAAAATCGTCCTGCGGGAAGCCCCGAGGCAGAAACTCATCATCAAAATAAGCGTCGCCATCTTTGTCATTCTGCAGCTGACGTTGCTCGTTTCGACTGCAACGGAATTGCACTCCTCGTCCGTCAATCTCTCCGTTAAATTCGTGAAAACGGTGCACCTCATCGCCTTCACCTGCGACATGGCCGCCATGTACTTCACCGCCATTTCGACGGCGCGGATAACCTGCTGCGGACTCAACACGCTCAACGAGCTCTGTCTGTGGTTCCTCCCCCGCAGCAAAGGCGACAGCATCGGCCAGAGCAACAGATGGCGTCTCGCAGGGGGTGTGCTCGTGTACTTCCTCACGGTCGCCCCCGAGCTGGGAGTGCATTTCTTCTCCAACGACATCCCCCAAACACTGCCGTACGCCTACTTCGGGGTGTGCCTGTGGGTGGAAAACGCGTTCCTGCATTACTTCGTGAGCATCGTGTGCACGATCGGGCGCGTGTACGGCTCGCTGACGAGGGTGGAGGGCGGGGCGAGGGAGGGGTGGTTGCCTGTGAGGGGGCGGTGGGCGTTCCGCAGGAGGCTGCTCAACGAGGCGATCGTGAAGGACTTCTTGGAAGCTTTCATGAGCGGTTTTCAGTACGTGTTGTTTTTCTTCGTGTTTTGGTCGTACACGAAGCTGCTCTACTTCGTGGTGAAGCCCAACCAGAAGCTGAAAGCCCTTTTGTGGGTGTGCTACGTCAGCTACAGACTTGTTAGCGTCATCTCCGCTTGCAGTTGCATCAATAGAGAGGTAACAAAGGCTCTGATGGGTCGCTCAGTTCTCAAATGATTGAAAGCTTTGAAAAGAAAGGGTGACAACTTTACAGATTATTTCTCTGACAGGACGACAACTTAAAAAAACAACTTAAAAAACTCTCAATATTACACGGAGAATTTTCCAAATAAACCACCTGGCTTTATATGTACAGTAAGGCGACTTAAACAGTTAAACATTTAATGTTACTCAGATTGCACACTGAGATTTCACACTCTATAGCCGTTATTTTGTCGAAAAACAAAACTGAGCCACCAACCCTAAAAAAAGATAATTGTCCTCGGAGTTAATCCATTATGGAAGTTTATCGCGGCTAATTACACCTCGACCACTTAGAACAACCCCTAATTGCTCTCAGTCCTGAGGGGGCCTTCGCCATGGACGTGCCCACCTCGTTGGAGCCCTGCATTCACTTGTCCCAGGCATTCGGCCTCGCCTCCTTCGAGATGGGCCACTCGAACGATGGTCGGGCCCTGCGCGAGTGCCCGCCAAGAGTCGCTCACTCCAAGAACCTGTTCGCCATCTTGGGCTCCATGCAGGCGGTGGTCATGGTGAGCACGGTGATGGAGCTGCCCTTCGAGAAGGGAGTGCTCATGAGCAGGATAATCAGGTTCCTCCACGTGGTCATCTTCTGGGCCACTCTCGTCTCGGTGTACCTGACGGTGATCGCCAAGGGCGGAGAGATCTGCAGCGCGGTTAACTGCATGACTCGGCTGTGTTGGCTGCTGCCGAGGAAGAAGAACTGCCAGAAGAGGTTATCCGGGAACCGGAAGTTGATGCTGTGCGTGCTCGCGTACTTTCCAACGATTTTCATGAGCTTCTTGTTCGGCCTGTACTTCGGGAACTGGCCGTGGTACAGGGTGTTGCGAAACACCGTCTTCATGGTGAACATCTGGCAGGAGAACGTATTCTCGAGCCAGTTTCTGATAATGGCGAACACGTTCTGCGCTGTCGTCGTCGGTTACAACGAAAGTCTGGGCTGTCTCCCCAGCAGCGACGCCCGCCGTGTCGTTAATTACATTCACAAGATGAAGTCGGGCGATCTGCTCCTGAAAAGCGCTTTTCAGAGTATAAATTCCGTTTACGAATTTCATTTTCTGCTGTGCACGTCCTGGTTCTTCATAGCGCTTATATATTTCGTCCATAGGAGCACAGTGCCGGTCAACTTCGTGTTTTGGGCTCTTTACGTGGGTTTTCGGATGAGTTCGGTGCTTAGTGTTTGCGATCGCATTAAAAAGGAGGTAGGCCCGTTCAAAGTATAAAAAATCCTTTAAAGTTCCCCGATTTCCATTAATTTTGCGCTCGATTATAAACTAAATTATTTGCAGCCATCGAATCCACACTTTGATTTAGTTTTATCTATTGGAGTCTAATTTATACTCAACAGACTTATACTTCTTTTTAGGTTGAAAAGACGGCTCATCATTTGCACGAACTTTTCATTGAATTCGATGATTCTGTTTTGAAAGAAGAGGTGAGTGATGTCATAGAATAAACAAACCAAAAACTTGAATTAATCAATAATTACATTAAAACAATAACTTTTTATTACTCAAAATTAATCTTAATTTTATTAAATGACAATGCTGTGTTAAAAACATTTAAAAAATTAAGAACCCCTAATTTGGCCAAACATAAATACACATAAATTTTTAATTATACATTAATTTTATGTGTTATTAATATTGTTATTATATATACATTATGAATTATTATTATTATTTGTTTGCATATTTAAATAATTTTGTTATTTAAATTTCAATTAATAATTAAACTAAGCAAATTCAAACAAATAATAACATATTGAGAGAGAAATTGTATAATCAATACAAAGTGTAAAATACCATTTGTAATTGAATCTACTGAGACGCGTAATGAAAACGGAATTAAGTAATTAACAAATAAATAAGGGTTGATGATTTGATCATTAATAAAAAAATAATAAAATTAATAGTCACAGTTAGTCTTTCGAATTAAGCTAATTTATTTTTTAGGAAAAATATAGGTCGCAAATTTTATAAGTAAAATATTGTTAAAGAATTTGTCAAAGCAATAAAATGATAAAAGTAAGCAAAGATATAGAGAAAATAAAATTCTGTGTTTAAGAGCAAATTTCAGCAAATAATAAATTCACAGCGTTGAATAACTGAAAAACTTTCAGGTTGAAATATTTTCCCTTCAGCTCATGCACAGAAAGGCCGAATTCAACGCTTGCGGATTCTTCAAATTAGATTTCTCTCTCCTACACTCCGTGAGTATCTCTCACACTAAGTGTCCCACTCTCACAATCATTGTCACACTCTCTTCTGTTCCAGATGATAGCCACCGTGAGCACTTACATCATAATTCTCATGCAACTACAAGGAGACTCCCAAACCCACGAGTGCTCGCCAAGTAGCAGGTGTGCCAACTGCACCGCAACGGTCGTTTAGTTGCGGCCAAACTCACCAATAATTCCCTTTCGCTGCGTTTGGAATGTACACATTGTATTGTTGGCTGATAATGCTTTTCCAATAAATTAGATTTAAGTAAACCGTTTTCTTCTGCTTCACTTAACGGATATTGAACATATCAGTTAGTTGAAATGACGACATGGACGCGTTAACCACGTTCAACCTTCTCTTCGCCGTTTCTCGACCTTTCGGGATATTGCCGTTAAAACTGCGAAAGCTCAGCCCAAAAGCCCAGCTGGAAGTGAGTTCGCTGACGAAAAGCAAAATCATCTTGGTGGTGTTCCTGGCGGTGCAGGCACTGATAATGGCGCGAAGGGTTCGGCAGGACATGGGCAGCCCCGAACTCCTCCCCAAGAAAGTGGTCGATGTCCTCAACCTCTTCGTGTACACCGTCGGGGGGTTGGCCATGTACAGAAACGTCATAACGTACTCGGGTTTCCTCGGCAAGTGGCTGAACAAGATGAACGAGCTGTGTCTTCTGCTGCGGTCGCACCACGACCGTCTTCTCCTGTCGAACAGAGCCCTGGTCGCGGTGTCCTGTCTGAACTACTTCTGCTTCAACGGTCCCTCCATAATGCAGTACTGGATCGAGAACTTTGAGTTCTCGTACGACGTCCTGGAATCGTCCTACTTGTTCTTCATGATCGGGATCAAGAGCGTGTATTCGTGTCAGTTTCTCGTGTTCACGAATGCGACCCGGATAATGTACTTCCAAATAAACGAATCGCTGAGGGTTCTGTGCGAGAACCCGGAACTCCTGCAGAACAAGGCGTTGAAGCTGCGAAGTCTCAAGGCGGAAGACATGTTTCTGAAAGACTACAGCGACGCCGTTAATTCCGTTTATATGTTCCACGCATTTATTTGCACGTTTTGGTCGTTTCTGTCGGTGGTGTACGTTGTTATCGACGAAGTCGGCAGCGGTACATCGTTTGTGGGCGCTTTTCAGATTCTGCTTTGGACACTGTACCTGAGTTTTCAAATGGTGCTCATTCTCACCATTTGCCACTCAACTGCTTCTGAGGTAAGCCAGAGTAGATAACTTAATTAAATTGACACAACGCAAACGCAATCGATTTCAGTTGGACAGTTTTATTACAGTTCTCAACGTAAATTTGAAATTAATCAATTTTCTGTTATGTTCTTCTTTTTCTTCTCTCCTTTTCCTTCTCTTCATGTTTGTTTTTATTTTGCATTAGAAGAAATCTTTAATTTTTTTCTAATTTTATTTTTTTTCTTCTTTTGATTTTTAAAAATAAATTTTTGTAAATTATTAACAAGTGTTACTTAATGTGCGTCCGCAAAAAAATTTCAAAATTCAAATTTTCCCGTTGATTCAAAATGTCACTCTTTTCTTTTTCTTCGCCGGCTATAAGCTAAGTATAGCGCATACGGTCTTGTAAGGTTTCTTTGAGGAATTCCACGTCGTTTATTTTTCCGCCGCAAGACGGCGCGTCGATCGATCATCCCCAACAAAATTAACGTAATTTTTTCAACGAATCGCTCAAAATTCTGTACTTAGATATAAAAAGATGGATGTATAGTGACCGATAAAGGTATATTAGAAGGATGAAATTGTTTTTAGACAGTTAATTTCAGAAACGAGATCTGAATTCGCGTAGAAAAAATGAAAATAAAATTCCATGTGCTTTACATACATCAACTGCCAATAAAAAACACTTGTAATAAAATATTTAAACGAAGTGCAATGAAAACGACGTAGAAACGCACGTCAACTCAAATGAAACTAATGTAATTGACTTAATGTTATTAGCCAATTCCTAATATCAGTCGCATTTTGCGCCACACAATCGAAAGATGGATTTCCTCGGCTCTCTCAGGCCAATGTTTCGGGCGTGTAAACTCTTCGGCATCGGCCCATACAAACTCCGCAAACACAAACACACCCACCAACTCCTCGAGTCCCGCCGCGCCCTCCTCCACACCAAAGCAGCCCTCCTCCTCTGCCTCTCGGGGGTGGCCACCCTCCTCCTCACCCTCCCCTCCTACCTCCGCCTCCACCTCCACATCACCTCCAAGGCCGCCAAGGCCCTGTTCCTCCTCGTCTTCTCCGCCAACGCCTGCTGCCTCTACCTGACGGTCGTGGCCAGGAGGGGCCGCATCCTGCGCTGCAGCAACGCCCTCAACGAGCCGTGCTCGGAGGGGGCCTTCAGGCACATGGCGGCCTTCAACCGTTACCTGGTGCTGTGGTACGCTTTCCTCCACTTGAGCGCCAACAGCGTCAGTCTCACGTTCAAACTGTCCAGCTTCGTGGAGCTGGACGGGGCGGTGATATTCCAGTGGTTTTTCCTGAGTTTGTGGTCGTTGCCGGAGGACTTGTTCGTCTGTCAGGCGATGTGTTTGATGAAGCTGGCCGGTTTCAGGTTCGGTCGGTTGAATGGCAAAGTAAAAGAGGAAGGGGAGTTGGTTGAGGCGAAAGTGAAACTTCGCTCGCTGAGAGAGGAGGACATTCTTTTGAGGGATTACGTCCAACTGCTGAGTGAAGTCTTTGAGCACAATTTGTTCCTGCAGTTGTCTCAGCTGTTTTTGGCTGGGCTTTCTCTGACTTTCGAAATGGTGCTGGAAAACGCGGAAAAGCTCCGAATCGTTGGATTTGTGACGTATATACTGTGTCGACTGATACCGGTGATTGCGGTGTTCGAATCCACGAGGAAAGAGGTGACCCTAACACTAACACTTTTCCAGATAAAACCACCTTTTATGTGTCAGCTATCGGTGTGAATTATTTGCTGAAATTTTTGCTGCTTAACAGTATATATTACAGACATATTTTCCTTAAATGTTTGTTTATTTTTTCACTGATTTCTCTTTATAAAAAATTATAAAACGACTTCTGAAATAATTATTTTGAAACTTTTACTTAAAAAAATTTACTATAAAATTTATTTTAAAATCATGTTTACCAAGATTTTTTAAATAAATTTTTTAAAATCAATTTTAAAAAAATTTTTTATAAATTTTAAATATTTTACAAAGATTTTTATGGCAAATTTACCAAAATTCTTTTTGTCAATTCTTTTTCGTAAATCGAATCAAATATTCTTAACGTTTTTAAGGAAAATTTCTGTAATATATATAGTTTATCTCTTTTATATATAATTAATGTCTTTTAATTTTAAGGGAAAATTTTTTTTGTCAATTTTTTTACATGTTTTATACTGTATTCACAAAGTTTAGTGTGTTTTTCAGGCAGAAAAGACAGCAAAATATGTGCACGAATTATTTTTGGACAACGACGACCCAACAATAAGCGAAGAGGTGAGAATCCCTCTGTCTTTTCCTTCTCTTCCTCCACCCAAACCGTTAATCCTCCTTCTTCCAGATAGAAATCTTCTCCCTCCAGCTGCAGCACAGAAAGATCGAGTTCAACGCCTGCGGCTTTTTCAAGCTGGACTTCGCCCTCCTGTACTCGGTGGGTACACCCCGCTCCTCCCCGCTCCTCCCCGGCCACCCCAGACCACGTGACACCCGACCTCGCCTTTCAGATGATCGGGGCGGTGACCACGTACATCGTCATACTGATGCAGTTCCAGAGGGATGAACCGCCCCCGGAATGGCGTTCCAGCGTGTCCAACTGCTCCAGCTTCTTTAAGGGGTTCTCCGCGGAGGAAGTCCGGACTTGTCTGAACGAGCTCAACAGTTAGGCAGTTAGGCAACCGAAAATGATTAATTTGAATTCATAAAATTTCATACATAAAATAGTGCACTCTCACATTGTTTGTGGCTTTGATAAATTAACTTAATGGAACAATCGATGGAATAATAAAAGAATTGTCACTGTTGCCGCCGTCACTGAATGGGACAAAGGTTGGTTTGTTGGTGTTTTTGGGACTCTTGAGAGATAACTATCCTTTTTATAACGAAAAAACCATCCCCTCATGTGGATGAGATAAAAAGGTGAGAAAATCCGATTTAGAAATGAATATTGTAAAATTGTAGTCAGTGTTAAATACGCGTTAAATCTCAGTAAAAGTTTAACATTAAAAAGCTCAAATAAAAATATTTATTTTTATCTTTTGCATTTTTTATATATTTAATTTAGATATAGTTAATAATTTTATTATATTTATTAATATTATTGTTGGCGTATTTTTATGTTTTACTGATTTAATGAAATTTATAATTTATTAATTATTTAATAGGTACATTATATTAATACTTATTAATCTCTTTTATATAATTACTTTTATTTATACTTTAATATACGTATACTTTTTATTATTTTTCAACATTAAATGATAATTTTCTTTTGTTTCTTTTATTTTCAATTTATTTTTCCATCACCCAACATTTGTAATTGACTTCTAATTCTAGGAAAAACTTGGAAATATATTTTTATACGAAATATATTATTTAACGAGTGGAGAAAGTCTTTCATATTTATGAAGTTACACTTATTGTTTCTTTTTCTATTGTTCCGACAGCAAAAAAATAAATCACGTTGACTTTATGAGTTTTCTGTCACAGACAGATTCTTTCAATAATTTCCATAATTAATGAAGGGAAATCTTAATTCCATCACATATAATTAACTAATGGAGGGCAATGTAACTTGGACTCTTCCAAGACATTCACGCTGATCAGCAGTGGCTGTCCAAGTATGGACGTGATCGCGTCGCTGGAGGGTCTGTTCTCCCTCTCTCAGGTTTTCGGAGTGTTCCCCTTCAGCCTGAAGAGGTCGGATGGGGCCTTCGTGGTCGAGGAGTCGAAACGGCGGCTCCTGTGCACGAGGTGCCTCCTCATCGTGTACCTGTCCGCGCAGGTCTACTTGCTGTGGCACCAGGTCGTCATAGAAAGGGCGCTGTTCCCGGAGAGGTCGTTGAGGGTCGTCTTCATGTTGGCCAGTTTCACCTCTGCGTTATCCAGTGTCGCCATTTTTCGAGCTTTGATAGTGCAAAAGGGGAGTTTCGCTTTCTGGCTGAGCAAAGTCAACCAAATGTTTTCCAATTTGACGAGCGCACATTTGAGGAAATTGAAAGCTTACACTGTCGTTTGGCTGTCCATCACCGCTGGCTTTTTACTCTATTCCTTTCTCTTCGAGATCACCACTTTATTCCTTTACGTTGGCACCTATGAAATCACCCCTAACAGCCTGTTCAGAATCTACGTCGTCCTTTTCCTCTTTTACCTCTCCATTTGGCAAATTAAACTCTTCACGCAGCTCTTTCTGCTGTTCGTGCACCTTCTGCGTTTGTCCTACGAAGAGACTCGCAAAAGGATGAGTGCCTGCTCCAGCAGAAGACAGAAGAGGTTTTGGCTGCGGGTCCTTCCGTCGCTCCGAGTCGACGATTCGGTGCTGAAGGACTTCCTCGACTTCCTTCACTGCTTTTTCATTCCCGTCGTCTCCCTCCAAGTGCTGTGGGGATTTTCTTATTTGGTGCTCACCGTGATGATTAGCGACACTGTCGGCATTCCGCTGCCGATGAAATTGGGATGGATAATTTACCTGACTGCTGACATTGTCCTGCTGACTGCGACGTGCCAAGCGGCAGAAAGTGAGGTGAACATTGTCTCTTGAGCAGTTTTCCATTCAGCTGTGAATCCACATAATGTCTTCGCTTTTGTATGTATTAAATTTCAGAGTGAGAAAATTCCCCACTTTTTACAGGAATTGTTCATTAATTGGGACGACGTCGA